>QLTV01002260.1:6227084-6237795 GCA_003457575.1 Thermophis baileyi | reverse complement strand
CATATATGTAGGTCTGTGGTTATTCGGGTTTTCTCCCACGTGAAGTTGGAGATGCCATTGCAACGTTTCGACGAAATCTCATTCATCATCTTCAGGCTGATTATCAGGCTTGTGTCTTCAGCCTCGTGCTCCTAGAAGCACGAGGCTGAAGACACAAGCCTGATAATCAGCCTGAAGATGACGAATGAGACTTCGTCGAAACGTTGCAATGACATCTCCAACTTCACGCGGGAGAAAACCCGAATAACCACAGACCTACATACAAATACCCGCGAAAACCTCAAAAAACATATATATATATATACACACACATACATACTCGTGAGCATGGTGCTCACGAGTAAACTGCAGATTAGAGGCAGCCGGCAGATCGCTGGCTTACTCGCTCTGCTGCTCGCCACCCGCAGCTCGCAGGAAGCGAACAAAACCGCTGCCTCCTGCCTCTGCACATCGAGGAGGCCGAACAGCAGCAGGAAGAGCACGGACCTCCTGACGCAGGAAGCGGCTGCCAGCGATGCCCTCAGGTGAAGATGTTATGAGCGGGGAGGCTCAACCCCCCTTAAGAGCCTCAGTTTACTCATGAGCACCATTGGCCTTTCTCCCTGCCTCTCCTGGCCAATGTTGCTCACGAGTAAACTGCAGCTAGGATCTCCTGCGTGCTTCCCTCACAGGCCAGGCCGGCTGGGGGAAACACATGGGAAGGGCTCCAGTGCTGCGATCTCCCACGCGCTCCCCTCCCTCCCCGCGTGCATCGGTCCACCCGCTGCTGGTATCACCCCTCTGCCAGCTCTCCCTCCCCCGCCCACCCGCCGGCCCGTGCCCTTCGGCCTTACCTTTGCCAGCAGCAGTGAGCAGAAGTACGTGGTGAGATTCTGCAAGTAGTGGCTGGGCGGGGCGGGCGATCAGGCAGGGCAAGTGAGCAGCAGGCGGGCGGGGTGAGCAAGCGGGGACCGGGGACCGGTTCGGGGCCAGCCAGAGATCACTACCAGTTCGGGGAACCACGCCAAATTTCCACTAACGGTTCTCCCGAACCGGTCCAACCCGGCAGCAACCCACCACTGGCATGTTCACAGAGCACCATGCCTATTTTTCAAGAAATGAATTGACAAGTTGATTCAATACCCCATTCAATTCCCCTCCTCTACAGTCCCTTCCCCACTTCCCCTCCCTGCCCCCTCCCACTGGTTTCTCTCCCTTTCTGAAGCATCCAATTGCTCCCACTGTTTCCTCGAATGAAATGTGAGCCGAGGGAGAGGGAGTTGTCTGAAAGGCAACAAGACAGATAGCCATTGAAGAGTATTTGATTTTCTGACATGCTCATCTATCAAATCATTTGCAAAGATATGAATTAAAGGATGGCAAAGAATCTTCTCCGTGTCCTCTAAATGCACCTCAGTCTAAATGATTTTAAATTCGACTTGCTTACTGAGGAACTCTGGAGCTTCTTATCAGAGTTTTTGCTTCTCAATGACAAAACCGATCTGGGTTTTTCCTTAAAAACTATTGCTCACCACTCCCACAACTGTTCACAAAAGTACATTTGTTTTTAGTATGTCACGGTCCTGGAGAAGAGTAGCTATGATAGTGAAGGTTAATGAGCTTGGGTAGAATTGAAGATTGTAATCAAGATACTCCCCCAAACATCACCAGTGCACAGAAGCCAAAGGCCAGGTATGCACAAAGATTCCATCCTGACCAAATAAATGCATGTACAAAAGGAATTTCCAAATGCAGTCTTTATATATCATAGCCAACCCTTGTCTTCGAGATCTCATTCCATAGCTTTTTCTGCTAATTTACTCCATTTGGAAATCTCAACTATTTCCTGGTCAGCCATGTTGCTATTCAGTCAGGTCACCCTTGACTTAGCATCCTTCTGTCCCATATGCCAAAGACTTTTAGGTAGATAGGAACCAGTGTCAGATTGTCTACACCCTGTCCATTGTCTTTTGCATGAATGGAAGTCTTCTTCCATTCCAGTTGCTGCTGTTTGTTTCAATTCCTTATGCTTTCCACATCTTTTCCCAGGGAGCACCACATGGTGTCATTAATATATCTGTCACTGGCCACCTTCTGGGAAGATAACATTGATATAGCCATTACTACATGTGGAGAGTAAACCTCTTGCTGCAAGCGGCCTCTTTTCCTCCTGTTCATGGTTCCCAGCTCCCTCATTGAAGGCCAAGTGCTACAGCAAGCCATCAAATTATGGGAGATAATCACCATGTGGCGATAGACATCTTGCTCTCAAATTAATTCTGGCTTCATAGCTTGCAACATATATGTATGCATACATGGAGGTTGGAGAGAAAAGGAAGAATTGAAAAAAAGCAGTGTATATAACACTGAGAATAATTCATGATCTAAAGAAGCTTTCTGATAAACACGGAGAGCTGAAAAGGAAACATTTAAGAAAGTTAAGCATGATAGATTAACTACCGTATTTTTCAGAGTATAAGACGCACCGAAGTATAAGACGCACCTTAGTTTTCGGGGAGGAAAACAAGGGGAAAAAATCTGCCTCTGCCTCCCAGCAATTTGCCTCCCAGCAAACAGCAAACAGTACAGATGATATACACTGTTTGCTGTGTATTTCTGTGCATGTGTGCCTGACCCATAGAAATAGCAAAGAATTGGAGAAATGTACATTATGGCAGTATATTAATGCCAGAAAGTTTTCTTTAACTCAGCTGCCTTATTTTAATACTAAAACAGGACACTGTTACATTTCAGATTATTACTTGTACAGATGCTGTTAAAATTGATGCGGCTTTCTTGAAGTATACATTATTCTCTGCTATTTAAAAGAAGATACAATAGCACTGGGCCTCTTCAGATCAAGCATTTATTTTAAAAAGCTTCTTCATTTTGTTAAGTTGTCTAGAACAATAATAAAGCAGTCTTTAAAAAATAAGTCTAATAATTTGAACATTCTATAGACATTTATAGTTATTGACTTACCTCCTTGCATCGTTTCAGCAGTCTGATTAGCATAAGAAAATAAAATTCTGCTTCCGCCTCTCCCTCCCAGCAATTTGCCTCCTTGCAGTTTTAGTTTCACTTTCATTTTAGCACATGGGCCTGCCTGCAGCCTCTATCAGCTGATGGTCAGGAGGCCGATAATCAGTTGCTTCTGCTAATCAGGCTCTGCACTGTTTGCTGCAAGGAGGTAAATTGCTGGGAGGCAGAGGCCAAAGGGTGGGGGTGGCTGGGTGGGGCTACATTCGGTGTATAAGACACACCCAAGTTTTCACCCTCTTTTTGAGGGTAAAAAGTGCATAATTTATTTGACTGGATGGGTCATTGGATAAACCTGAGACTTTCCAGAGAAATAAACTACAATTGGAACAGGAGGCTTTACTCACTTCTCAACTGAATTATTGCAATGTGCTCTATGCAGGGCTCTATGCTCTATGTAGGAAGAGTATTCAGAAGCTACAGTTTGGTAGTAGAATTTGGTAGTATGAATAGTTATTTATTTAATTAATTTATGTGCTGCTCATCTCCCCTAGTTATAACAGAATAACAGAGTTGGAAAGGACCTCAGAGGTGTTCTAATCCAACCCCATGCTCAGGCAGGAGACCCTATACCATTTCAGACAAATGGTTGTCCAATCACTTCTTAAAAACCTCTGGTGATGGAGCACCCACAACTTCTGGAGGCAAGCCGTTCCACTGATTAATTGTTCTCAGTCTCTGGAAATTTCTCCTTATTTTTAGGTTGGTTTTCTCTTTGATTAGTTTCCATCCATTGCTTCTTGTCCTGCCTTCAGGTGGTTTTACCCATATAACACTTCCATTTCGAAAACTGCATTGACTACCAGTGGGCTGCCCATACCATTTCAAGGGGCTGGTCCTCACTTTTGAAGCTCTTCATAGTTTAGACCCTAAATTTCTGAGGGATTGCCTTTTCCCACTAATATCTATCTGCCCAAGAAGACCAAGTATGGTGGGAAGGGCTCACTCTGGATCTTTTGTCTCTGGAATTGCTATTTGCAGGAATCTTAGAAGCTTGGCTTTTCATTTGCACCTCTCTCTTCTAGAAAAGCTATCCCAAGGTATCACATAGCTTCTTCCCTCTTGATATTCATGAGGTCCATTAAAACATAACTATCAGCTGTCAGTTCCCGGCAGCTAGAATGCTATAATTGCTGCCTCTGGTGAGAAATAGTGTTTTCATTTCTGGTCCATTGAGTGTGGTATTCCCGTTCCTTTCATCTTTTTTATATATTTTAAAATCTTTTCCCCCCTATTGATTAGACCTATTATTATTGACTGTGCTATGTTTGACTTTGTTTTCATATGAATTACAAGGATGGGGAATTGTATGCTTGTTCAGCACTGGCTTCAGTGGAAGAAGCTTATAATCCTTGTCAATAAATAAAACTCTCGGCATCCTTCACCATTGGCTACGCTGGCTTAAACATCTGAAGGCTGAAGTTTATATCATTTGGAGGCTCTCCCCTCTCCTTTAATAAACTTAATATTTTTAAATTCCTCAATTCAAGGTCTTTAAATGGGTGAAGACATTAGCTGATCCTTTCTTCTTTGCAGCAATAGATAGAGGAAGGCAGATGTCTGGCAGTGTTCCCAAGTTCAGTTTTTCTCAGTTCACACAGTGTTAGGGCCAATTAAATAGCTGTTTGTGGATCCTAGGGCAGCTTACTAACTTTCCGCAACAGACAGGCTTCCTTAAGAGCAGGGGTGTCAAACTCAATTTCATTGAGGGCCGCATCAGGGTTTTGTTTGACCTGGGGGGGGGTGCGAGCATGGCCAGGGTAGGCATGGTCAGCTTGATGTCACTCATGTCGGGGGCATCTGTGGTGACCCGAGCGCTCTGCCAGAGAAAATGGGCCCTCACAGGCTCCGTTTTTGGCTGCGATAGCCTCCTGCAACCCTCTGCCAGCGAAAACAGAGCTCCGTTTTCTCTGGCAGAGGCACTGCGGGCCAGTCCTTCACTGTTTCCAGAGTGGCCCCACGGACCAGATCTAGGCACCCTATGGGCCAGATCCAGCCTGCGGGCCTTGAGTTTGACACTCCTGCTTAAGAGGAATGTTGTGGAGGATCTTAGTCAATGAGAGAAACAAAGAAAACAGTGGGCTCTCTCTTACACTCTGAAATGAGATAAAATATCCAGGGAAAAATAAGACACAGAAAGTAAGAAACCAGGGAAAGAGTTCCATGAAGCTAACAGTAGGGTGAAAGAGGCAAGAGGACACAGGTTATCTTCAACCTACAACCATTTGTTTAGTGATCATTTGAAATTACAACCGCACTGAAAAAATTGACAATGTCATTTTTCACAAGACTGTGCAGCTTCCCCATGGTCACATGATCAAAATTCGGATGCTCGGCAACTGGCTCATGTACATGACGGTCACAGTGTCATGGAGTCATGTGATCCCCTTTTGCGATCTGACAAGCGAAGTCAACGGAGAAGCCAGATTCACTTAACAAACTTGTTACTAATTTAAGAACTGCAGTGATTTCACTTAACAATTGTGGCGAGAAAGGTCATAAAATGGGGCAAAACCAGTGGTGAAATCCAATTTTTTTTACTACCGGTTCTGTGGGCGTGGTGTGGCTTGGTGGGCATGGCAGGGGAAGGATACTGCAAAATCTCCATTCCCTCCCCACTCCAGGGGAAGGATACGGTAAAATCCCCATTCCCTCCCCACTCCAGAGGAAGGATATTGCAAAATCTCCATTCCCACCCCACTCTGGGGCCAGCCAGAGGTGGTATTTGCCGGTTCTCTGAACTACTCAAAATTTCTGCTACCAGTTCTCCAGAACCTGTCAGAACCTGCTGGATTTCACCCCTGGGCAAAACTCACTTAACAACTGTCTTGCTTAGCAACAGAAATGTTGGGCTCAATTGTGGTCGTAAGTCAAGGACTGCCTGTAATGAAGAAGGCACAAAATTATGTCCCCCTATCAGGTCAATCCTGACTACTAGTGATTTTTTTGACATGCTGATCTGGTTTTCTTAGTAGGAACATGGAAAGGCTTGGCCATTGCCCTTTTCCAAGATGAGTTACTTTTCCAGTCTAACAGATTCCCTCAAGGAATCCCATCCAAGTATTTACCAGGAGTGATTCTACATCAGATAAAGTCAACCAGATGCTGCCCTCTGCTTTAGCCTAACAAGAAATGGAGGCAAGGAAATGACCTAGGAGGCTCTAAAGGGCAAGGAGAAAACTCCGATTGTAAAGGTTCAGAAAATGCACTTCAGCATATAAACTTCCAGCTAAGCCTGTTGTTTCTGTCTTTGTGGCTTTAATCCTCTGTTCTTAGCAATCCCCTATACACGAATTGCACATGCCACAAAGAATGCTCCAAAGAATGCTTTGTCCAGCAGTGCTTTTACTTAATGTGGAATTGAGCAGAATTAGTTTAGATATATCAGGCGATTGATACCTAGGTAGCGAAAGTGGCAGGGACAGTTCTGGAAGGCATCGGTTAAAAATACAACGATTGCTTTGTTGTAATCATTAAACTTAGAAAACGTGATTAAAAAAGGCTAAAACCCCTGAACTCGAGGAAACTTTTAATCCAAGGTATCATTACTAAAATATAGATTTCATGAGCTTCCCCTTTTTTTAGTGGCATAGACATTCTTGCCTGGATCCCTTTGAACTCAGGCCACATAGATTTATGGACAATGTGGGCTCTTCCTCATGGGTCCATTAACTTGCTATTCTCCAGTCCTTGAGCTGACAGAAAAGTATGCTGGCATAAATCGTGCTGCCCCGACAGCTCTGTTCGGCCTCAGGAACAAGGCTGGAGAATGGCGATTTCCTACAGTTTTCATGCAAGACAAGTTAAAGAAATCACTTGGTAGATATCCCGGGCTGCATTTTGCCTCCCAATAAGCATCACTGAGCAGGTAAAACAACCATTAATTGCTTCACTTATGGGAATATACAGTATCAGGCAAAATAGGTGGGTGTCTGAGATGAAAAGGGTGCAAAATTCCAGTCAACTACAGATCGTTTCTGAATTTCATTTCATCTGGGAACGATTGTCCAAAGTTTTATTTTACACAGTATATGGGAGGGTCACAAAAAATCTTCTTCAACATTGAAGACTCTGAAAGTGATTTGATGGGTCATTTAGCTTTATTTAAAGAACCAGGAAAGGGGCAACATGGTTAAAAAAAAACAGTTCAGAAGAGTTTATGTTTCATGTTTATTAAGTCCTAAGCCCTCCCTCCATCTCAAACATAACCCTTTTTGAAAATTGTTCCTGTGACTTCTTTTAATCAGAGCTAAATCTAGAAGAGGGACCCTAGAGAGGGTGGTATTTATATGCTGAGATTTTCAAAGATATATTTCCATCCAGACGGCATATATCTATACGAGAAATCATGCCAAAATCAATAGAGTGAAGGTAACAAGAAGAAGAGGGATTTACATTATTTTATTTCCTGATTCCAGCAATAGGCTTCAATCCAGCCCCTTCAAATCTATGATCACTATAGTTTGTAGCTCACACGAGTCATACATTTCCATGGCAAAATTAGAAAAAGGTGTCATTGATTCTATATTAATATTAGTATATGTTCTTGAAAATAAAGATTGGTTGGAAAAATATTCTGATTAAAAACCAGTCAATTTCATATACATCCAGGCCTAAATGCTTCTCTCTTTTTTTGCTGTATTTTTTATAGTTAGTGGTTGCCAAGAAAGTTAAACAATAGCATGTCTTCCTTTTTCTCCCATTTTTCTTTGTTTCCAACTGTCTGTGTTCTCCTTTTCCTATTCAAGTATCTGGTAATCCCAGACTACAGGGGCCAATACACAAATTCATTCTATGTGCCAGTTGCATCCATCCTTATATAGGAAGATCTTGCTTGTAGTCACTCACACCTTAGTCACTTCCTAGTTGGATTACTGCATCATGTTTTATGTGGGGATGTCTTTGAAGAACATCTAGAAGCTGCAATTGGTCCAGAGTGCAGCAATGTGCACAGTTCTGGGCACCCTCCAGTTTGCCTGTGTTAAGACAGCTGTTGTGTGAGCTGTATTGGCTTTGACTTGCTATCTGGGTGTATATTCAAGGTGTGGGCTATCACCTTTAAAATGTTACATAGCTCAGGCTAGGTTATTTGCAGGACTGCATCTCCTTCAGGGTATATGCCCCTCCCACCAGTTTAGATAAGGTAGGTATACTTGAGGTCCCTTCTCTCAAATGTTGTCACCTGCTGGGCCCTTCAAATTGCAACTTCTGTGTAGCTGCATCAGCCCTTTGGAATTCAGTCCACTTGAAATTCAGGTGGACTGTATTTTATAGGCCTTCTGGAAAGCTGTGAAGACCTAATTCTCCCCCCCCCCAACAAGCATTTGCCTAGGATGGAGTTCAGTCAGGGTACCAACAGTATGGATAATTGTGATATCTTGGTGAAAAGAGTGCAATGTTGTTTTTAGGCTGTTTTTACTGGTTCCTGCGAGCCATCCAGGATCACTGTGTGAGATAGATCACCATATACTGTACATTCTTTAAATTAGCAAACAAAGATGTCATCAAAGACCTTGATAGTTTCTTGTCACCAGTGATCAACCAAGCAGATCTTCCATGTAACTTCCCATCAGAGCAACTCCCTAGGCAGTTGCTAGAATCCATCTGGATCCATTAGATGTTGGAGTAAATCATCACATCTAGACCAGGTAATATTCTCTCTCCCCAGCAAAGGAGTAGTGACAATCTATTCCTTATCCAAATCAATTTTAACTAAAAGAGAATGAGGTCTGCCTTGCATAGTTTGGACCTGAGATGACTTGAGACAAGCCTAGGGTTGCCATGGAGGTGAAGAATTCCAGGTCAAAAATCAACCTAAAAATATTTAGTTATGAGAGATGTAGTTGAAATTATGTACGAGGGATGTCTATGGAGATTCTCAATCATACAGGTCATGGCTGTCCCAAAGGTACTTTTTGAAAAAGCAACTGGACTTTCTTGGCTTTTTCCTTAAAAACATTTTGCTTGTCATCCAAGAAGCTTCTTCGGTTCTGAAGTGAAGAAGCTCCTTGGATAAGAAGTGAAATGTTTTCAAAGGAAAAAACCAAGAAAGTCCCATTATCTTTTGGAAAAAGCACCTTTGGGACATGTACAAGGGATGTATGCATAATAAACGCAACAACCAATACTAGGGAAATTTATAAAAACCTTTATTGTATCATGAAAGCTTCCATCAATATGGTAAAGAATGACACCAAGAAAAAATCTCTCTCTCTCTCTCTCTCTCTCTCTCTCTCTCTTTTAAAATATCTCTTGGGGATTTATATTAAGAAATAATATACATTATTATATTATATTGAGGAAAAGGGGTCATGACAGTTCAGTGCTTAAAGGCGCTGAGCTAGTCAGCTAGAAAACTGACAGCCCAGGTTTGAAACCCGGGAGGAAGTGCTGCGTGATGGGGTGAGCTCCTGTTCCTGCCCCAGCTCCTGCCCACCTAGGAGTTTGAAAGCATGCAAATGTGAGTAGATAAATAGGTATCGCTTCGATCAGAGGTGGGTTCCTCCCTGTTCGGACCGGTTCGCCCGAACCCACTGGTGACGTCATGATGATGTCACGGATCTGGTTGGGTCGGTGCCGGTGCGTGGGCACCGCCATCTTTTTTTAATTTTTTTTTATTTTTTTTAAAAAGTTTTTTTGGGGGGGGGGGGATTTTTTCCCGGTTTTTTTTCTTTTGCGCATGCACAGAAGCCAAGTTTCCAGCACTGCGCATGCATCACCATCTTGTTTTCAGGTTTTTTTGGGGGGGGGATTTTTTTCATTTTTTGCACTGCGCATGCGCGTGCGCCCATGAGGCACGCCCACGCGGCGCGGGAGGATGCGAACCGGCAGTGAGGTAAGTTAGAACCCAACCCTGACTTTGATGGGAAGGCATCAGCGTTCCATGTACCTCAGCGTGTAGTCATGCTGGCCACATGACTATGGAAAAAGTCGCCAGACAACCCTGACTCCCTTGAAATGGAGATGACACCACCCCCTAGAATCAGACATGACAGTGTATGCTAGAGGAAATTCTAAATGAAAAAAGATGCAGATGTCTGAAAACTATTTTTTTTTCTTTCATGCCCCTTTCAAAAAAACAAATCAAAATCAAGTGTCTGAAATACTATCCTACTAACACAGGCAGTAAAAATGAAATGGCTTTATACTTCTCTGAACTGTCCTAACTATGGCTATGAGGATCCTTGTTTCTGACTACTGAGAGTGTCTGATTTAGGCTGCTTCTAAGCAGTAAGCCCCCTAATCCCATTACAAATTGTTGGCCTAACTAAACCAGCAACAGTACTTGTTGTTCATAGGGCATAGGAAGCATGGCATTAGAAGAGTAACACTGGATGTAAAGTAAACCAGCTTTTAGCCACATACATGGACACTGCGGACCCAAGCAAGGTGTGGGTGAGTGAGTAGGAAGGGATTACGGTACAGTCCACCCAGTGTGTTTTCCATTGAATGTATGTCTGAGCATCCTTCCAAATCTGCATGTCACCATCCACAAGCTTCTTCAATCAATGAACAATTGCTCATGAGTAAAGCAAAAGAGCATCTTCACATTAATCATCAGGGATGGGGATAGTTGCCTTCCCCCTTTATGCAAATAATTCTACGCCCTTTCACCAAAGTGTGTAAAACCTAGCATTTCAACCAGCCATGATTTACTATTTCCCATCATGCAGTATGAACATGCTTTGTTTGC
>QLTV01002260.1:6184209-6197302 GCA_003457575.1 Thermophis baileyi | reverse complement strand
ATGCTTTACCCTGATCGAGTTGTGTATTCCATATGTTTTTGCAGTGTATGATTTGCAGATTACAGGATAATTTTTTCCTGAAACCAAATTGTTTGTTAGAAAGTAGTTTGTTAGTTTCTAGGTGGAGTTTAATGGATTGGTTTATGATTGATTCCATGACTTTGCAGGTGATGCAACATAATGAGATTGGTCTGTAATTTTCAGATAGGCTGGGGTCACCCTTTTTGAAGATAGGATGACCCTGGCTAGTGACCATAAGTTAGGCAAGGAGCTGGTTCTGAAGGATATTTCATAGATTATGCTAAG
This sequence comes from Thermophis baileyi, assembly GCA_003457575.1. Classification (NCBI taxonomy): domain Eukaryota; kingdom Metazoa; phylum Chordata; class Lepidosauria; order Squamata; family Dipsadidae; genus Thermophis; species Thermophis baileyi. Next base: position 6,196,996 of record QLTV01002260.1, on the reverse strand, counting down.
AGGTTCTGCTATGGTGATTGAGAGCTTTTTAAAGAAGTAGGCACATAATCGATCAGGGCCAATAGATAGAGACGGTTTTAGGTTGCGTAGTGCCTTTTCAACGGCATCTTCTGTAAAATCGACATGTAGTAGATCGTTGTAATTAGTTGTGGTACGATTGGGAAATGTGGGGCATGAGCCATTGCTGTTTACAAAGACTGAACCGAAGAATGTGTTGAAGAGGTTGGCCTTAAGTTTCATCATTACAGTCTTTCCCGTTTGGCCCTTTTAGTGGTGAAATGGATCTTGAGTCTTTAAGTTTGTTGTTTACAAGATTATAGAAGGCCCAGGTGGATTTCGTGTGTAGTAGGTTTTCCTCTTGTTTGCTGTGATAACTGATGCATTCTGCCTTTATCTGTAGGCATAAGGTTTTGTAGCAACCTTTGAAGTTAGCTACGTAGCCAGTTTTGTTTGTGCACCAAAGAGGGGGGTTTTTTTTGACTGAAGCTTCCTTATTGTTATGGGTAATATGTTTTTCCTGGTTTTGGGGTTTATTAGTGGTACGTATAGTTTGATGATTCTTTTGACTTCGTGCAAAAAAATGTTATAATGGTCTTCAGCAGTGTTGCAGCCAGTGAACAGAGTTTGCCAATCAAGAGATGAGAGGTCGTCAGTTATGAGATCATAGTTGGCTTTTCTAAAGTTATTTTATTTTTATTTATTTATTTTATTTTATTTGTTTGTTTGTCAAACATGTACAAGATAGCTGGTATGTTTATAAACATAATCTAGGTTATTTGCCAATCAAGAGATGAGAAGTTGTCAGTTATGAGATCATAGTTGGCTATTCTAAAGTTATACTTTGGGATTCTGTCATTATGATCGTAAGGACATAAGTTGAGACAAAAGTCAATCATGCTGTGGTCACTGTTGGAAAAGGGTTCATTTATTTGTAAACCATAGATTGAGTTTAAATTATTGCAGAAGATGAGATCAAGGCAGTTGTTGGGTCTAGTGTTGTTTGTAACTAGTTGATCCAATTCCAATCCCAGATTTGTAACAGCATTGTACGTGGTTGTATGTATTGGTTCTGTTGTACATTCGTCTAGCGTCCAATTAATAAGAGGTAGATTGAGGTCACCAAGAAAGATAAGAGGGTGTGGGCAAGAGGCTGCCCATGTTAGTAGTGAAGTTAGTTTGTTCACATGTACAAGATCATAATCAGGGGCTCTGTAACAAAGTAAGAAGCGAAATGTGGTATTTAGGGACAGCTCGCATATGATGGTCTCAGGAAGAGCAAGCTCCTGTGTAACTTGAATATTTTTTAGATTTAGGGATTTTTTTTATAGAAGATAGCAACACCACCCCCTCTATGGATTTCATGGTCGGACCGGTAAACATGATAGTCTCTTACTGTGGTAATGGAGTCTGGGAGGGATGAATTCAGCCACGTCTCGTAGACAAATATAATGTTGAATATAGCCATATTTAGTAAGAGGAGGAATGCAGGTATTTTCCTTCTTCCTAGGGTTGACAGAGAGTGACTGGCCTAAGGTCACCCACCCTGCCCAAGGTGGGACTAGAATTCACCATCACCCAGTTTCTAGTCTGGTGTCTTAACTGCTACACCACACTCTGGGCTCTTTATGTTCTAACTACCCTAAATCAGCACAAATGATCATTACTTATTCCTACATTCCAGACCTTAGCAGCTTAAAAACACATGCCCCAATGCAGATTGCATATTAGCAATACTTGCAAAAATCTAACACCTCAGAGGCCTGCAAAAGCTAGTCGGATTGCATTGTTTTTGACAGCATACCTGAAAAAGAAAGAGCATTATTAATATAGTGCAGTTCCTTTGAATGTCATTTACATTTTAAGTACCTGGAGCTCTTCTGACTGATCCCAGATTAGCAATAAAAGACTTAAGTTAGAACATTAGTTAAAAAGGTGGGGGCAAGGGAAGGTTAGCAGAAAGTAGTCAGTTATTAATTTCACATATATCACGACTAAGCTCTGGTTAAGTTACAGTGAATTCCAACTCCAGTTAAATTTAAGTATTGAAGATTTGCCTTACTAAAATCTTCACAATAGCTTAAGGATCACAAGCACTATCTGGAGTTATTATTTTAGTCCACTGAGGATGTCTGTTGAGCTATGACAAGATCACATCACCTATCGTAAATTTCTACAGTCATAAGACCGGGGATTATCCACTCATTTTTCTTCCTCTTTTCATTTTAAGTAAATATCCTTTCAACTACTTTTATGGCTTAGTACAAAGAGAGTTATTGCTACTATTTTAAAACCCATCAACTCGCATTTAATGCAAATATGCCTTTTGGAAAATACTAATGTCAGTATATAAAGATGGCTAGAACACCATACTGTTTTACTGATAGAAAAGCAAAAGATGTGTGTTTCTTTAAACTTTCTAACACGCAGCTGGATTTCAGTCCTCTCAAAGTAGCATTTCCATTGTGCTGTGATACACAAAGCTGCATCATCAAAGCAGAAGCCTTCTTTGCTAAGAACAAAACACATCTTTTTCTGGGACGAATGAAGGCATCGTGCAGTGAGAGCTGAATGGATTCTTAGGCAGACAGAGGCTGCGAACATCCTACTGCTGGTATCTGAAGTGGGAGTTGGAAGTCACAATTCATCCCCTTTCCCCAGTTTTGCTACAGCAAACATGCAAATGTAGCTTTGAATCAAGAGCAGTTAATAGTGAGGTCAAGAGATAGGGCTCATTCACTTCCAGAACCAGGAACTGGGGGAAAAAAATCATCCAGCACAATGATACTTAGCAAAAAGTAAAAACTGTCTCTGATAGTGAATGACAGATGTGCCATCAAGGCTTGGCCCAGTCCTAGAATATCAATAGGAAATTGTTGAGTAAGTACTACAAGTCAACCTCCTTATCTCAACTAAAGCACATCACAGAAACGTCCATCATATTTTGTGATGTAGGACATGAGCACAGAATGATATTAGGATAATCCTTCTGGGCAGGAGAAATGCAGTTGATGGATACTGGGGAGGGAGGGAGAATGGAATGGAATGGAAGGAAGCTTCCCCCAAACTCTAGTATTAGTAGCCAACATATATTTCAATTGGCAACATTTCAGTCATTAGCTGGGAGTTATTCAAGACATGGAGAAAACAGGAGACCAATCCTACATAAAACTTCAGCATCACATTTCTATTACCTGATTGACTCACCCAACAGTGAGTGGTTGTGACTTCATTCATGTATTACCTGTGTGTTAGTCAGCCAGAATTAGGTCACTAGTAAAAAGTGGTTCTATTTAAGCCTTTTCTGCACATTTTGGTTGACCGAAGGACAGTCCTTGTTTGTTATCTGCGGCGAATTTGTCCTTGTTAAGCCTGATGAAGTGGAAAAGGTCCTTGTGTCTGTGAGTTCGGTCACCTGTGTGTCTCTCTCAGCTGGTCAGTGTCTCCCAGGAGGTCACATATAGTTAGATCCATGGGGTGGTGAATATTTATTTGAGAGAAGGGTAACAGTCCTGGCTCTTAACATCTCTTCTCCTCAAAAATGTTCTCTGAGACAAAGAGAACTGGATACATTTCATTCTGTCCCCAACCTTCCCTTTTAAGAAAGATTATGGAAAGGTCATTTTTGAGTTCTAAAGGCCTTTGAGCAGGTGTTATGAGTCTAGGAGAACCCTCAGGTTGTGCACAGGTTCTGTCTGGGTTAGCGGAACTCCATCCAGAACTAAGGATGTTAAACTATCGGATCTGAGTTTCCATTCACCCATAGCCACTTTATCTTACCAGGGTTCAACTGAAACCTGTTGTTCCCCATCCGGGCCCCACAGCTCCAGGCACCATGTGAAGGCAGCGACAGCAACACTTATGTCACCCAAGATGGAGATATAAAATTGAATATCATTAGCACATGCCTTCTTGGTTGCAGCATCCTCTACAACAGCATTTTTTAGGGTGAAGGTGCGTTCTCCAAGCTTGTGGGTTGGTTTCCGAATGTTTCATTACCAGGCTAGGTAACATCTTCAGTGGCATTTAGGAGATGTCAGTGTCCATGTTCTTTTGTTTATAAGGGCTTCGTGTGGTCCAGCATTTTTCCCAAGATTCAGATGGGTCCAACCTTGTTAACCTTTAGGAAGGCCTTAAAAACCTAGCTGTTTCCCCAGGCCCTGAAGCTAGGATAATCCATGTAGCTGAGTGAAAAGTGTTGTTTTTAGTAGGTATTGTATACTGCATATTGTTTTACTTGTCTTATTATAGTTCTTCCTAATTTTTACTTCGGATCTCCATGTTGGGTTTAATGTACTGTTAGCTACCTAGAGTTGTGAGAATGGGATGTCAACTATAATAAATTGTTTAAAGATAATATCCAAGAATTTTCATAAGAGGCTGTCATTATTTGTTGAATCATGTAAAGAAAGATCACGGCTTCATCTACAGAGCTTCAGGTACTTGTTGGCCTGATACAACATTTTGATGGCCACACTCCAAAGATGATGGATCTGGAACCAAAGGTGGTCCCTATTTAGGGCAGTTAAGGGATTAAATGGGTAGCTTAACCCAACACTTTAGGGAAGATCTTGATGAAACTCTCACATATATCTATATTATCCACATTGCCAAAAAGTCAAAATAGTGTGCTATCAAGAAGATCTTGATGAAACTCTCACATATATCTATATTATATATCTATATTATCCACATTGCCAAAAAGTCAAAATAGTGTGCTTATTTACTAGATAATATAGATGATGGCATCATAGGGCCAAGACTTGATTGAGATGCCATTATCAGAAGATCTTGAAATGAGAGCATCATGTCAGACAACAAAATACATGTTGTCCTAAAGGACAGCTTGCTTAGGGCTCACAGCACCCCTGTGTGTAAAAAGAAAAAGTGATAACATAGATTTGTATGGTTATGAGGATTAGAGGACTATGAGTGCTTTGTGCATGGGAGAGAAGCATCAAGATGGCAGTCACAATACTGCAATCTCCTTTGTACATTGGTAGGGATCCAATCATGAGGCTACAAGTGCCGTTTCAATATTCAATGCTCTCTGATATTGGCTGAGTCTTAGCAAAAGGATCTAGGCCAGGGGTGTCAAACTGGCAGCCCGCAGGCCGGATGTGTCATGCGCAGGCCACACCCACCCCAGCAATGTGAAGGGAAAAAATGTCACAAAACGTCACGTGACGGCAACGTGATGCCGCGAGTTTGACACCCATGATCTAGGCGATCCTTCCAGCCTCTTGCCACCTGAAAAGATTCTACAGTTAATCCACCTATAACCAATCTCATAGAACCAGTGTCATTTTAGCAAGTTCTAGCATAACCCCATGAGTGCATCACTGAAAGCATTTTCAGTGTTGTGAGTTTCCATCTTTGAATTAGCTTTTTGCTCAGTGGTGGGACTTAATACATCCACTTTGCACTTTCGGGCCATCATAGACCAAAAAAGAGGTACTTCCAATGTGACACATGCTTTAATCCCCTTGATAAAACAATAGTGTAACTGGAGATGCTCACTTGGTCTCCAAGACCAAAATAACAAAGTGACCCCGGCCTTATCATTTCATTAAAAAAAAATAGTAACATAAGAGAACAGTACAAGCATCTGGCCACTATTCTGATTTATTTAATGCAGCAGATCTTGCAAGCAGAGCTTCAATATGCAACCTACTCTATTCAATCAAATAACATTGATTTGGGGCAATATTTCCTGTTCTCTCCCTCCCTTTCTCCCAGATAAAACTGAGGGTAAAAAAAAAACTACTGTAAAGTTTATTTCATCGAGGGTTTTTTTACTTGATCTGCTGTTAAGAGTTTTTTTATTACCGTATTATTCTGAAAGGAAATAAGACAAAGACAAGAATTAAATGACTAAATAGAAAGAGAAAAAATGAGCGATTTATCAAAGGGATCTTCCCTGCTATCCTCCCGCACAAAGTTATGGCATTGTCTTCTTTATTTTAAAGATATTGTCAAACTTATCTTTGAATCTGGCTCTAGCATTAACATAGCAGAACATTTATTGAAATTGATTACACTACAGAATCCTCTTTGGAGATTGATTCACAGTGATAATTTACTGACCTTGATGTCCAGACATGCAAACTGCTGAGCAGTTACAGATCAAACAAGAGCTAAGGCTTCTAAAAAGACAATGGAGGCTTGTAGAAAAGTTTATCTTTCAAGCTAAGTTTTAAAAAAAAAAGCTTTATAATTTGCCAAGGAAGAAAACAGTCTTAGATTTTGCAGTTATCTTCACCAAGTTAATCTCAGAGTCTACTCTTTCAAAAGCCTCAGAACTGGATGTTCATTTGACATTAAATTGCTACCACTGAATAGGTGGAAAATTGCTAGTTTTCATGGCCTGCTTATAAGGGAATTGAGTCCACTTCTGGATTTTTGTGAAAAAGAAATTATGCATATTACACATATATTACACGTCTTTAAATCCCACTAAAGGCCATTTCACACAAAATATGCAAGCACTGTGACAGGATACTTTGAATATTATTACATAATATAACAATATTACATATGGCTTCTGTATTCCTTCTCTACCTTCTGTATCAAAGCCCTATAATGTCAATGTGATGAAACAGTTCTGTAAAGAGGAATGGGCCAAAATACCTCCAAACTGGTGTACAGACAATAGGAAATGTTTGGTTGAAGTCGTTGCATCCAAGGAGGTAATACAGGTGGACCTCGTTCAACAACCACACATTCAGTGACCTTAAACTTACAACAGCACTGAACAAGTGGTAGTTATGGCTGATCCTCATGGCTGTTGCAGGATCTCCACAGTCACATGATTGTGATTTGTGACCTTCCCTTCCAACAAGCAAAGTAAACGTGGAAGTGGACAGGATGCCACAAGTCGCCATCACATGTGGTCCTCACTGAATGACGGTATGAACCTTACTTAACAATAGCAAGCAGGACTCCTGGAACGGTTGTTGCTAAGTGGCACACTCACATGGCTTTTAGGTTTGTTATGCAAGGACTACCTGTAGTTAGTTAATCTAAAGCATCTCATACATTTTCACTATCAGATAGTGAATGTTGACTCAGTGTGGTTCAATAAAAACACGACACTGTTTTGCTTACTGAATCTCATTATCTATTAATAGGTCTTAGAGGAAGCTTTGATCACCTAGTGGTCGTAGAACTTCAGGATACAAATAGCACTAGAAGTTCACAAACTTTCTCACATCAGATGTATATATTGTAGAGTCATTCCACAGTACCTCCTGCTTTTCTTCTTTAGAGAGCCCTTTATAAAATCTATACCCTACATAAGTCATGCAGGTGAAATATTCATGAACTGACTATAGGAAATAGACTTTCCACCTAGGAAAAAACGTGTTTGCAAAAAGACCCACTGTTTGATGAATGTTAGTGTTACTATGTTTGGTAAGCAAAAATATGGGACAGCTGGAGGCCCTTACTTATTGGATCACTTTAAATAGGCTAATTTATCATGACTTGACCAAGGTCTGTGTAATAGTATTTATTTTCTATGAGTAGAAGATGATCGTATTAAGACCCATATGCTCAAGTTCCTTTATTTTCTTTCTTAAACACCGATTCCGTGTCACACCTTCACCATTTATTTATTTATTTATTTATTTATTTTAAAAGACTTGTATGGTTTCCCATCTGAAAAACACAACTCTGGGTAGCTCACAAAAGTTTAAAAAACTAAGAAACAAAGAGCATACAAAAGATAAAAGCAGAAAACAATAGAAACAGAAGCAAAGAAACCTCATACCACAGCCAATCTCCCTTGATGCAACCAACAGCACCATCTTCCAACTGTGGCTTCATCACCCCATCACAGAGATTGGGAGACAAAACAGCTTTTAAATGGCTTTCTGAAAGTTAAGCGGGTGGGGCCTGCCAGATCTCAAGAGGTAGGGTATACCGCTATGGCAGGTTCACACATCAAATAAAACCAAATGCTGTTTCTTTGGTTTGGTTTAAGCTAATATGTCAAGAGGCCATTATGGCCTGATAAACAAGCCTTGGTAAAATTTTCCAATAAATTCACAGTTTGCATAATAATGATGTGATGATGTTATCCATTTAGTCATGCCCGACTCTTGGCGATTCTATGGGCCAGCTCTCTCCATGTCTTCCAATCTTGCACTGCTCCTTTGAGTTGTTCTATGCTCTGGCTGGTGTCAGTTTTAATGGTGTCCAGTCACCATGTTTTTGGGTGACCTGGTTTCCTTTGCATATTGCATATGCAGTTTGCATATTGGCATCTAATCATGGCCAATACGTCTTGTGCTTCTCCCGCTCCTCCTTTCTTGTTATAAGACACATCAACACCATTTTTCTTTGATAGTTATGGATAGCAATATACCATGCCGCTCCAACGTTAGCTCCAAACCACAGTACACAAACCCTTATTCAACAAGAGTTGCATAATCTGGGATAACCATAGTTAGCAAAAGAAATGCAGCAGCTTTGTTCAGCCTTGACATGTTCCAGACTTCTATTTTCACAATTCCCTAGTCATCATGGCCATCATAGAGAATTCTGAAAATTGAAATTCACACATCTGAAAGACCCAAATTTGAGACAAACTAAAATTGTTAACAGACAGACAGAAGGAACATTGATGCTCTAGCACAGAGTTCCCCAACGTTTCCTGTTTTTTGGACCGGTGGGAGGGGGGAGAGGGGATGGTTCTGTGCAAGTGGTCAACAAGCGTGTGCACATGTGTGCCCCTCCCTTTCTGTGAGTGGCGTGCACAGGCGCCTGTTGCTCACTTAAATGGAGTGTGTGCGATCACATGCTGCTTGCGTGAGGATGCGCATGCATGCACGCGCACTCACTGGCCGTTTCCATGGTCCGGTTGCAAACCCCTCACAGCCCACTATTTGGCCACAGCCCACAGGTTGTGGACCCCTGCTCTAGCACTCCAAAGAAAAAGTGGGGAAATACAGGTAGTCCTTGACACAACGCAAGTTACATCTCATGGTTATACAGGTAATCCTTGACTTGTGACCAAAATTGAGCCCAAAATTTCTGTTGCTAAGCAAGACAGTTGTTAAGTGAGTTTTGCCCCAGTTTACGACCTTTCTTGCCACCCTTGCTAATCACTGCTGTTGTTAATTTAGTAACACAGTTGTTAAGTGAATCTGGCTTCCCCATTGACTTTGCTTGCCACAAAAGGTGATCACATGACCCTGGGACACTGCAACCATCATAAATATGACTCAGTTGCCAAGCGTCTGAATTTTGATCAGATGACCGTGGGGATGCTGCAATTTGTAAGTGTGAAAAACGGTCATAAGTCACTTTTTCCAGTGCCGTTATAACTTTGAACAGTCAATAAATGAACTGTTGTAAATCAAGGACTCCCTGTAAGGAAAAGAGATGAGAGCTCATGGGTACTTTTGATATTCTAAGCAAAATTAGAAATGTTGGCTGCTTTACATGTATAACAGCTATTTGTATAATAGGGGAAGTATGAGAATTGTAACTTCTCTAATATAACATTATATTAGCAATAGCACTTAGACTTATATACCGCTTCATAGTGCTTTACAGCCCTCTCTAAGCGGTTCACAGAGTCAGCATATTGCCCCCAACAATCTGGGTCCTCATTTTACCCACCTTGGAAGGATGGAAGGCTGAGTCAACCTTGAGCCGGTGAGATTTGAACCGCTGAACTGCAGCTAGCAGTCAGCTGAAGTAGCCTGCAGTGCTGCACTCTAACCACTGCGCCACCTCGGCTCTTGACCGAGGTGGGTAATTGAATTGTCCCATTAGTCACTGTTCATCTCCTTGAGAATGTAGACTCTAAGGAGAAAACATTGTTCCCATTATGCATGGTAAAACTCTTAAAATAGCATTTAATTTTCTAATGGCACATCATGTAAGGCCAAACTGGCTTATAACGATCGGCTAAGCTAGGATTAAACAGGCAGTAGCACGTTACCAATTTTGGACCATTTCAACCGTCTCATGACTGGACTGAGAGGTCTAAAATAGGTAAATCTAAACCCCAGCCAATATATCTTGCTAGTTCCTGACATCAGCCTCTGGTTTATGATAATAAAAGAACAAATAACTCGAAGCAACCACATTTCAGTCTTATGAAATATTCCCAACTGTGCTATTTGTCCTACTGCTGAGTTCAGCTAATAGCCTTGATAAAGGTGTGAACACTGTGCATTATCCATCTCGTTTAGATGAAACTGCATGACGTTAAAAACTAGAACAGCCCTACATGAATCTATTAAAAAAAAGGGACTTATTCTATTATCTCTCAATGGTGTTGTTAAATTTAATTGTCAATTACTGAACCAAAGCCAGGAATTGTAGGAGTTCTGGATCCTTGGTTTCTATTCCCAGAAACAGAAAGTTTTCCTAAGGGACCATCACTTGCACTCCAAAGTCACCGGGAGATAGCAGCAACCAGGCATATGGGTACTTGGATCACAGGTATTTCCTGTTTCCTCGGGCTGATTTTTATCATTTTTATTCGTAGCATTATAAATCTGAACGCCCCTGATTGATGGTTAAGTTGTAGACCCAGGAATAAAGACTTCTTCCAATGTTCCCTGCTTTTTTATCTAGAAAGTTCTTCAGCTTTCCTATAGTAAAGTTACAATTATAAGGAAAATGTTTTTTTTTAATGAATTAACATCAAATGAAAACTAGCATGGCTCTCCTATGTAGGAAGTATTATATGCCTAAGCAACAAGAAAGGAAAACAATCAAAAATGATATATTCCTCCGTTGTTCCAACTACAATCAATAGAATGCTATATAAAGAATGTTTTTTTTTCTAATCAGTTTGCCTTCCGATCTATTTAATTGCTAATTGCTAATATTAAAATATCCCAGGTGCCTTTTAGCCATGTATAGTTGTTTCTTACTTATCCAATGTTAGGTTACAAAAGTTCTGGCTGCAATAATTTTATTCATGGTAATACTTTTCTTTCTTTCTTTTTTGCTATTTCAGTTTTAAATATTCCTTAATTAAACCAACAACCCTGGCAATCTCTTTGTTCTTAAAGTACCAAAGGTGACTGCCAGCCAGATGTGGAAATCTCGAACCATCTGAAATTTTCAGATGATATTTCATACATTCCCTATTTTGCCAATTCAGCTTCTCCCTAAAATGTTGTAATGATAATTGTTTCAGGGCAAGTGTAACAGCTGAAAACTGGGAAGCGGATCTTAACTTTGGAACTCCTAATCCTTAAGGATTTCCCACCGTGCTTCTATTCATCTTTTCTCAAAAACAAGTTCAATGAGTTTATTGTCAGGCATGTGAACACAGACTTGTGACTGCAGTGCTTCATTCTTGCTGAGTAAATAACATTGGTTATGCACATATTTTTACAATATACTGTATAAATCAACAAATAATACACTTGAGAATTGTTTCATCCATCTCAACCACAATACCGTAGTTACCTTCCTTACAAGTTTGCCAAATATCTCTAAAAATTCCTGAATGAGGACACAGAGACAAAATTAAGGGTTTTTCCCCACAAATGATCATTTGCATTAATCAATAAAAGCAATATTCTCAGTGAACTTATTTCTGTATGCCCTTCTAACAAATCTTAGCTTGCTGCTGCCAACTCACCGCAGCCAACTCGCTATGCAACAACTCAACGCAAGATAACTCTAATATTATTAATATTAATAATAGTATTAATAATAATATTAAGAGAGAAACAGGTTTAGAGTACAATTATCTCACGTTAAGTTGTCCCACAGCAATTTGACAGCGGCGACTTGGCAGAGGTGAGTTGTCCTAGACCAGGGGTGTCAAACTCACGTCGTCACGGCATCATCATGTGACGCATCAGGACTTTTTTCCCCTTCTCTAAACTGGGCGTGGCCAGCACATGACGCATCTGGCCCGCGGGCCGGGAGTTTGACAGACCTGTCCTAGACCCTCTTCAGTAATTACACTACTGCTAATGTTGCATCCAGCTCTGTTTTTCTATCACACAATCAAACTTTTCCAGATTCCTAGTCCTGATCTCTTCCTACTTTCCCCTAATTTTTCCTTCAACACATTTAGCCATACACCTTTGCAATTTTCCTCTTCAAAGCAATGCAAATTTTTAAAAAGAAAAAGATAGGTATGAAAAAGTGATGAGATGAGCAAATACATAAGAAACAAAAGAGAAAAGACAGAAAGGAATAAAAAAGCGAAGAAAAAAAGATTAGAAAGAGACAGCTTCCAATCATCTTTACAGCAGTTACAGTTGCATTTACATTTTATCTTCTCTCTATATAAATTTTTATCACAGCTCTCTCCTTCCCATATTCCATCCTTCCCAATCATCAAATTCATAAATCACAAGTTTGATGATTGCAAGTTCATTTTTTGCTGTTTTCAGCAAAAAGTCCATAAAGGGTTTCCTTCTCTAACAACAAGCCCAAAGAAAAATTCTCTTTTTGCTGTAGAGCAGCCATTTGCATATACAGTCCTCAAAGATGGAAATGCCTCATCAAAAAAAAAAGAGAACAAAGAAATTTGTTTTAAATGCTCTTTGCCAGTCTGACCAGTCCACCAAAGGTGGGATTGACCCTGGGTATGTTATGATCAGTCTTCTGTCCCTCCATCATATTGTGGCTATTAGCCAAGGGGAAAAAAGTTGATATTTGTCTAGAGACTATATTCTGAGATGGGCAATTTTGTTAATGGGAGATAGATAGATAGATAGATAGATAGATGATAGATAGATAGATAGATAGATAGATAGATAGATAGATAGATAGATAGATAGATGATAGATAGATAGATAGA
>QLTV01002260.1:6145646-6159879 GCA_003457575.1 Thermophis baileyi | reverse complement strand
TATATATATGTTTTTTTCTCTGTTAAATCACCTGGTATACCCAAATATGGGAGAAAGCATACTGCTTCCTTTTTGCCTTTCGGCCCCTCCAGGGGCCATCCAGACAGTTAATTACAAACGACAGTCCGTTTCTATATGTTATATTTTTTTACATAAATAAAGGGAGACTAGTATAGATCTATTTCTATACTATAGATCTAGATCTATATATATATATTTGAACAGAACTAGGACAATCTTTGGAGACTGTTGGGCAATTCAAATTACTGGGACTCTTTTAGTTGTGGTCCTAAATTCATAGAGTCACAGAATCATTGTGTTGGAAAGGATTTGGAGGTCTTCTAGTCCCACTCTCTGCCTCTCTCCCCAGGTCATCCTGGGCTGGACTGCAGTGAGTCCCTGGGTTAATTTCTTGATGATATATTGTATTATTTGTACTCTGTCTAGTTATAGGTACCTGAAAGATGACATTACTCTTGTTCCTATTTCAAATTCCATTAGTCCCTGGAAGCATAGCCAATCTTCAGGGATGATGGAAACTATAATGCAGCTACCTCTGGAAAACAAAATCTCTTCATTAGAAGGAAAGCACACATCCTTTTAGCAAAGGAATCCATTCAAATGTTGCTTTGCCTCACCTCTCTTCTGAAAAATATAGGCAAATAGAATCTCCTAATTACACCATGAAGAAGAAATGTGTTGGGAGGGGGAATGGGTTGGGGAAGATAGCTATAATATTATTTGAATCCATTTCAAAGGTTATGCTTAAACTCATGGATCTTTGGGTTATAAGGTTTTGTTCCAAAGAAGTTTGATACGGAAAGGGAAAGGAACCACAAATATTCAAGACATTTATAAGACTGGGGTTTTGCATATTTTCTAAGAATAGAAACACAGAGCAAATAGGGAAAGAGAGAAGTGTGAAACTATGGGATTCCAGATGGACAGGGCAGACGGGAGAAAGAAAATACGACCAAGCATTTGATAGGAAATGTTCAGAGAAAGAAAAGGAAGGTTTGCTTTTCATAGCGGCTGATGCTTCCAGCACTCTTCATACTGACTGATGGGGTCTCCAGGGTTTGGGGAAGAATTCTTCCTGTGCTTCGTAAAAATTTCTGGGATCAGGCCTGAGATTTTCTGTATGCCAAGCAGGTGCCCTACTTTTGAGTGACTGGATCAGTTCAAAGGACTCTACAATCTAGAATGAGACCTCAAAAATGGGCTCCACTGCAGGCATTACTCCACTCCTTGAGAGTCTGTAGAGATTCTCAGTCATCCAGGTCATGGTTGTCCCAAAGGTGCTTTTTCAGGAGGCAACTGGACTTCCTTGTTTTTCTTTTGAAGACGTTTCGCTTCTCATCCAAGAAGCTTCTTCAGCTCTGACAGGATAGTGGGGAACCCTTCCATTCCCCACTATCCTGTCAGAGCTGAAGAAGCTTCTTGCATGAGAAATGAAATGTCTTCAAAAGAAAAACAAGAAAGTCCAGTTGCCTCCTGAAAAAGCACCTTTGGTCCACTCCTTGAGCTTCGTTGACAGTACCACCAGGCTACTTCCCCTTTTTCAAATGAATGAAGCATCATCTCCCTTTCCTCAATTTGGTAACTATATCCCATCCTCTCACCTAAATCCCTTGGCAGAGGGGCTTCTGCCCCCAGCTGTCTTTTGGTGCAGAAGGATATTCCTTCTTTTTAAATCTGTGGAACAGGTTGTCAAATGGACTTGAATAGAGAGGAGAAGCTACTGAAACAGACTTCACTTCCTCTCTCCTTCTCTTTTAGACCACCATTTCCCTTCAGTGTGTTTGTTCCTCCATCTCTTAATTGTGTCCATCTTTCCCTCTTTTTGCTGTCTGGCCTCTAAGCCTCTACTTCCATGTGCATACCCCCCAGCTATTATGTGTCACTCACTCCCTGTGTCAGAAAAGAGTGAAAAGGAGTGAGGCTTCATGGCTTGCTGTGACTTGTCACACTTTAATTACAATTTGAAATTAACTAAATTGTGCCCACAATAATATCTGAAAATGTCAGACAAGCCGAGAGGTTTTAAAGTAACATAGCCTGAAATAGTTCTCTAACACTAGTCACAACTACAAGCATAGCAGACAATAAAACAGAGAACTATTAAAGCTAATGTGAGTTATCAGAGATTTCAACCATGAATTTAATGTGATGTTAACCTGAAATCTTTGAATAAATCTTTTAATGAGTGATGGCTGACAAGACGGGGAATGTCATGTATGTGTGTGCATCATATTAGTCAGTGGTGAAATCCAATTTTTTTTACTACTGGTTCTGTGGGCGTGGCTTGGTGGGCGTGGTGTGGCTTGGTGGGTGTGGCAGGAGAAGGATACTGCAAAATCTCCATTCCCACCCCGCTCCAGGGGAAGGATACTGCAAAATCCCCATTCCCTCCCCATACCTGGGGGAAGGATACTGCAAAATCTCCATTCCCTCCCCACTCCTGGGGGAAGGATATTGCAAAATCTCCATTCCCTCCCCACTCCTGGGGGAAGGATATTGCAAAATCTCCATTCCCTCCCCACTCTGGGGCCAGCCAGAGGTGGTATTTGCTGGTTCTCCGAACTACTCAAAATTTCCGCTACCGGTTCTCCAGAACCTGTTAGAACCTGCTGGATTTCACCCCTGATATTAGTGGTATATGTTTTTGGGCACACAAACAAGATGAAAGGAGTGTTGTAAGCCACCTATAGTAGCCCCATGGTGGGATAGGTGGCAAATAAATTTTAAAAATCAATCAATCAATCAATATTATAGCAGGCTATGGGTTTAGAAAATAGCCTTACAGTTTTCAGGGTATAGCTTATCAGCCAATTAAAGGCCAAATGAAAGAGCTCAGAGATTCTTTCCTTCCTGCTTATTAATTTTTCTATGTGCCTTTCTGCCTTTTTTTTTAAAGTATTGGTTAGCTTATTTATTATTTGCAACATTTATGGGTCATCCTAGTCGTGACCCTCTGGGCAGCTTGCAACAAAATAACTATGAAACATTTATATCTACTTAACAGAATAACGGAATAACAGAATTGGAAGGGACCTTGGAGGTCATCTAGTCCAACCCCCTGCTCTAGTATAGAGCAGTATATAGCAATATTATTTCTGACAAGTGGCCATCCAGTATCTTCTTAAAATCCTACAGAGTTGAAGCACCCACAACTTCTCAAGGCAAGCTGTTCTACTGGTTGATTGTTCTCACTGTCAGAAAATTTCTTCTTGGTTCTAGGTTGCTTCTCTCCTTGATTAGTTTCCATTCATTGTTTCTTGTCTTGCCCTCTAGTGCTTTGGAAGATAGGTTGACCCTCTCTTCTCTGTGGCGGCCCCTCAAATATTGGAATTGTGCTATCATGTCACCCCTGGTTCTTCTCTTCACTAGACTAGTCTAGAGTAGTGTAGTCTAATACTTTTAAATTTCTCCCATGAGAACAGTGAGAGCAGCCATTTCCCCCTCCTTAACACTGAGACACAATGACACTGGTAGGGAGAAGGGAAGGAGAAACATTATAAGCAGTTGGCATGATCTATTGTCTTCTGAACAACTAGAAAAAAATGAAGTACCTGTTCCCCATCTTTCTGAAGCTGAAAAGTTTACCCATTCAAATATTTTTTTCGACTGGGGTGTGCAAAGATCCAGAGATAAAGGGCAAAAATGGAGTGTGTTTGGTTAGGAATATTTTTCTTTCAATGACATTTTGAACATCGTGCCCCTTCCAAGCAATTCCTAACATGCTCCATCTTGCTGGGAGAGTGAGCTGTCACAGAATTTCAGTCCATCTGGAGAAAATGGCATTGAGTGAGTTTGAAGCCACTTCCTTTGAGCCAAGGTCATGAAATAATCGAGCTTTGAAGCTTTGTGGGGGTCAGAGCATGTCCCCACCAAAGAGGAAAAAAGCAAAATATGTCCTATCTGACACGCAAAGTGCAGCACTGAGGCAGGGGGCACCCACTTTATCCATGAGACACACTTATCTTGCAAATGTCCAAAGAAAGAGAGAGACTCACAGTGGAGTGCAGAAACACTGTGTTATGTTCATCTTACATATGTAACAATAAAATAATGATGGATGTGGTGGTGACTTCATACTACCCTACCCTAGTACTCTACCTTACCCTACCCTACCCTACCCTACCCTACCCTACCCTACCCTACCCTACCCTACCCTACCCTACCCTTCCCTTCCCTTCCCTTCCATTCCATTCCATTCCATTCTATTCTCCTCCCCAGTCAGAAGCTGGTAAAACCTGCCTGCTTCTTTAGGAGGTCAATCTATCCTTTGGGTGGATTAATAAAGCTCCCATCCCCTTTGCAGCCCTTCCCTCAGTCTAGTGAGATCCCAATAGCCTCCTTTTTCTGCAATTGCTAATTACCACATGCCAGGCTCCAAATGTGTTCAGGAATGGGAAAGAGCAATCACGAGATGTAACTTCTCAAGAGCTAAGACTTTTCAAAACGATGCCATTAATTGCTAGCTGCTCATGGCCAGTGAGCTGGCAACCTGTTTCAAAAGAATTAGGCCAGCCAGAAGGAAAGTCATTGGGGTGAGAAGGGGACAAATAAACATGGAAATTATATGCAGGCACCAGAGCGCTTCATAAGGTACCAGGCGCAGGAAGGCTCAGCACTTTCAATATTAAATGATGATAACAGGCAAGGGCCATCCTCTTCTCCTCTTTTCACCTGACAATCTAAAAAGTCTACTGGCAAAGTTACATTTGCCACCCTTCACCAAAATATCATTAGTGCAGCACCATAGCAAAGAAAGGCATTTTTTTTTCTAATTTGCTATCTGCACTCATTTGGGGGAAAGGCGAATGTCGAAAGAAATGCCCAACAAATTATATTCCCAGTTCAACGAAACAGTCCATTTCTTTTCTTCATGGTCTAGTTGATGTTATCTTGGATGCAATTCCCACACTTTGGGACTACCATTCGCTCCACTAACTTCAGCTCTGTAAGAAAAAATATATAGTCTGAAGAAGCCTTTCCTAGTTTGGTGCCTACCAAACATGTTAGGCAACCTGGGAATTGTAGTCTTGACAGATTTGGAGGGGGTACGGTTGGATGAACATCCAATCCAAAGGCTATTAATGATGCTTATTTATGCAGGTCAAATAAATTTGCCCAAGAATTTGCACACTACTGAGTAAATGTTATCGTTTTTCCTAATGCTGTCCTACTGTAATGCAGCTTGTGGTCCATTTTTCCCTCACTTCAAAGATGTCAAGAACATCTCTTAGCCCAGTAGTACCTGGGCTTTCATAGTGTTCTGTCCCAGCTGCCGAACCGAGAAAAACAACACAAGCAACGTACAAACAAACCTTGTTTAATACTCTTTAAACTACTAATGCTCTCTTAGCAGTCGTGTTTGTTAAAGTCCATGAAATCATAAAGAATTCCTTTTGGTGCACCAACTGTTAATTAACGTCTTAAAAGTTGGCAAGAGTCCAAGCACAAAGAATCAAAGAAGTCCAACAAATTAGGCTAACTGATAATAGCCACTAGAACGCCGTTTGGAATCAAGAGCTGAACAAGAGTTTCAAAGACCAAGACAATATGTGGATTGAACGGAGTTGTTTCCTGCAACGTGATTGAGCGTGGTCATTACTTAAATAGGCTAAGGGCGTGGCCAATTAGCCCCAAGCCTTACTCCCGAGGAGACCTCCTCCTGAGGAACCATTCCTGCCTTTTGGCAGCTCTGTGTGCCCGTGCATTAAGAATAGGCTCCTCCTCTTCTTCCTCATCACTGATGGGAGCTTCTGGAGGTTCTGAAGGCCCTGGCTGAATCTCTGCCTCTGGCACCGAGTCCCCACCAACCTCCTCACTGTCCGACTCATGTACCAGCTGCACAGGCCGCTGGTGCATCACCACAACAGCCTCTTTGCTGTCGGAGTCCGCAACCAGCTGCACGGGCCACAACACATAGTCCTAACTTTCCTTTCTTCTTTTGGGAAAAGATTTTTAAAAGAAATTCTGCCAAAGGTCTTGACGGGAACAATCTTTGACACTTCACTCCAGATAAATTCATAGAATCACAAACTTTAGCCCTGAAGGCATGTAAGCAGGCAATATATTTAATTTAAGCTTCCCCAAATTATCCTGCTGAAATTTGATAACAAAATTGCCAGTTTTCAATAGCATTTTATTCAATATTTTTTTTAATTTAAAGGTCAACAGACTTGCACGAAACCTTTATTTTTAAATGTTAAATTCCCCAATCCCCCAAAAGAGGCCCCAATTTTTCAGTGCTACCTGCATAATGACAACCCCTCCCCGTGGCTTTCTTACAAAAGATATTTGCATTAAATGGGGTTTCAGTATAAGAAAGGTTACACATTCAAACCAGATGGCATCCACATTCCCTTATTAAATAATCAATGGGGACGTGAGAGTCAGATTGAAATTACTGTTGTCCTCAACTTATGATCACAATTGAGCCCAACATTTCTGTTGTTAAACAAGACAGCTGTTAAGTGAGTGTTGCCCCATTTTACCACCTTGCTTACAGTCGTTAAGTGAATCACTGCAGTTGTTAAGTTAGTAAGAGAGTTGTTAAGTGACTCTGGCTTCCCCATTAATTTTGCTTATAAGAAAGTCGCAAGAGGTAATCAAATGACCCTGGGACACTGCAACCATCATAAATACAGCATCTGAATTTTGATCACATGACCATGGGGATGCTGCAATGGTCATAAGTATGAAAAATGGTCATAAGTCACTTTTTTGAAGGCCGTTGTAACTTCAAACAGTCACTAATTGAATAGTTGTAAGTCAAGGGCTACCTGTATCCATAGCATGGAGTGGCAGAGGAATTATCTAGTTTTAATGTTTAATGTTTTTAATGTTTAAAATGCCCTGGCATTCACAGGAGTGCAGGCTGTTAGCTCTGTATCTTTTGTAGCACTTCCTACAAGTGATCATGGAACACACATACAGTATATGCAGAGAGCCATGCAGTGGAAAATGTAGGTCCAGTTTCTCCATCTAAACCAGGGGTGTCAAACTTGCAGCCTGTGGGCCGGATGCGTCACACGCAGGCCACGCCTACCTCAGCTCCGCGAATGGGAAAAACATCACGAAACATCACGTGACGGCAACGTGACGTGGTAAGTTTGACACCCGTGACCCAGGGGTGGGTTCTAAATTAGCTCGCTGCCGGTTCGCTTCCTCCCACGCCACGTGGCCGTGCCACGTGGGCGCGTGCGTGCGCGCACATGCGCAGTGCAAAATAAAAATCCCCCCCCCAAAAAAGCCACAAACAAGATGGCGATGCATGTGCAGTGCCGGAAACTTGGCTTCTGCGCATGCGCAGAAGAAAAAAAACCGGAAAAAATTCAAAAAAAATATTCAAATTTTTTAAAAAAAAAATTAAAAAAAAAGATGGCGGCATCCATGGACCAGAACGGACCGAACCGGATCCGTGACATCATCGTGATGTCACCAGCAGGTCACTACCAGTTCAGGCGAACCGGTCCAAACCAGGAGGAACCCACCTCTGCCGTGACCTAAACAATCTCATCTGACTAATTCTTTCTTTAAAAAAAAAAAAAAGCCCTATTTTACAAAATCCACCAGGGAATCAGCCCACTGGTGGATTTTACCTCATCAGCATGGCTTGGAAAACACATTTTTTATTTACTTTGGCTTCCGTTTTCCTCTAACAGGACACAGCTGTAATTGTGTAAAGCAAGCTGGAAGCAATGTTAGTGAAGATCAGTGCGCAAATAATTTAAATAAATGATGAATCAATGAAACAGAAAGGAGCAGCACTGGGGCTGGCAGCACACGTGGGGAAGAACGTGTGTGTGTGTGTGCCTGTGTGTATGTGATAGAACGGTCGCCGAAGCAGCCCCTCAGAAGTGTAGAAACTCCCAAGCAACATTAGGAGCAGGCAACACAAAACAGCAGCATCCAATGACACCGAGCCTGATAGTGAAGAAACACAGCACCAGCCTTGTGGCCTATTTGCCACGTGCATCCCTTCACTGGGGGCACTTAATCTTCAACTGGCCTGATTAGCCAACTAAATGGAGCAGCTCTCCCGCCCTCTCCTTTGTTTCCTTTGTAAGTTGACTGCAGGCAAGCTGATCAGCCCTAAAGAGATAACATAATACAGCCTCTAGCCTGATGCTTTCCAACACAAGTCTCTTTTTTTTCCCTTCCCTGCTTCTTTTTTTTCCCTCTGTTGTTTCTTTTTTTACTGTCTCTCCCACCCAAGAGCACTTCCCCCAGTCTCCCTTTGGAAAAAAAAGAAAGAAAGAAAAAAAAGGGGGGGGGAGATAAGAGCAGCCTGGCAGCCACCGGGTAATGTTTCTAAATAAGAATGCAATTTAAAATCAGGGAAGGAGATAGTTGATACAAAGAAATTCTCTTAAAATACCCAGCCCTTGTCATCAGCCAGAGATGGGATTTACCCTGCAGAAAGGCAAAGAGGGAAATAAGAAAATAATGGAGGGAGCAGACAATAGCCCAGCCCTTGTTTTGCAAAACTGAACAAGATGTTAGGGGAAAGAAAAAGAGTGGCGCTCGGTCCAGAGGGTGGTTAAGACGTCTAATGACTAGAAAACAGGCTGCCCATTTGGTAACTCTGAATTGCTCCCAGCATGGTATAAAAAGGCTAATTTAGAAGGATGTACAATTCATATCAACCAGCAGTTTGATTTTGTGATTAAGATGCTGGACTAGGAATAGGGAAAATTCAGTTCTAGTCCTGCATTAAGCATGAAGACTGGCTGGGTGACCTTATATCAACCCTTAGAGGTAGTCCAGACCAGGAAACTAAAGTCATGAATACTGACACTACTTTTATTATAAAGATCTGAATGTGCCTCTTCCCCTCCTGCCTTTACGTGCCAGAAAACTAGGGAGGGTCAATTCTGAGATGCTTATTCAATTTGCATTCCTGTTTTCAACTCCGATTTCATTTATCAGACGATTGTCTCGGCTGCATCTCTTCCTCCTGTCTCTCCAGGTTATTCTAACAAGCCGTTGCACCCTGGGCCAGTCATTCAAGCTCAGCCATAGGATACGAAATCACTTCTGGAAATGCTGTCTTGAAAATTGCAGGGACTTGTCCACATAGTCCCTGGGAGTTCTACCCCATTCAAAAAAAAAAAAAACATAGTTTATATATCCTTTGGTTATGTATAAGGAAAGATTTGCTAGTTCTTCTGGGATTTATGTGGATACAGAATACAGTTTTGATTTGATGGACACCCCATTTAGTGGCCTTTGGATGTAACAGACCAAAATGTCTATCTAGACATCCAGCCAAAATAATAGTCCAGTTCACTGCATATGAAATAATCCAGGCAAGGCAGCTAATTTTACAGTAATTTTATCTGAATTTTACAGTAACCACAGTTACTCACATCCCTTGCATAATGACATTACATAGAGATTTAATTCTCTTTAATGATGTACTTTGATATTTAATGGGCATTCAGGAGTAACAGCCCTTTCTACCAAATGGTCTATTACAGGGGTCTCCAACCTTGGCAACTTTAAGACTTGTGGACTTCAACTCCCAGAATTCCTCAGCCAGCTGGCTGAGGAATTCTGGGAGTTAAAGTCCACAAGTCTTAAAGTTGCCAAGGTTGGAGACCCCTGGTCTACTAAAAAGATTTCGCCATATTGGTATTTTTTTTCTAACTCTGTGATTCCTTTTATGAGCAGAGCTATGAAGGTGGACAGTCTGAACAATATCTCTTATAATTTGGTAGTACTCAGGAAACAGCATGTAACACCCTGATAATTGATTTCAGGGGAAGCTCAGGTGGCCCATAGCAGCACAAGTAATGGGCAGAGATTATTTCTCTTTTACTCCACCCACATTTATCAAGGGGAGGGGCCAAAGAAGAAACTTGGCTCTTTGCTGGAAATCGTTATGGTTCTTTGAATTCTCCCAGAAAGCTGGTGGAATCTGTTACGGTCTTAAAACTTAGAACTCTCTTAGAAGAGATTTGTTTTGTTTTTTTGGGTAGTGCAATACAGTGCAAGTCCTTGACTTACGATCACAATTGAGCCCCAAATTTCCATGGCTAAGCAAGACAGTTGTTAAGCATTCTATGACCTTTCTTGCCACAGTTTTGGGTGAATCACTGCAGTTGTTAAGTTAGTAACACAATTATTAAGTGAATTTGGCTCCCCATTGACTTTGCTTGTCAGAAGATCGCAAAAGGTGATCACATGAAGTCGGGACAGTGCAACTGTGATAAATACATGCCAATTTCCATGCGTCTGAATTTTGATCATATGACCATGGGTATGCTGCAATGGTCATCAGTGTGAAAAACGGTCATAAATCAGTTTTTTCAGTGCCACTGTAACTCCAAATGGACACTAAACAAGTCCTTAAGTCAAGGACTACCTGTGGCCTATCCTTGCTCCAGTAGCTAAATGCAGCATAAATTGTTCTCCCTCTTCCTATAGATGGATGCCTCATTCCCATTATTAGAATGGTGTCTTTAGGGGTGCAGAGTAAGGATTACCTACTGTCCTACTTTCCATCTCCATACTGCTACTGCTATGTACATAGAAAAGTAAAAGCTGGAATAACCAAAGGCCACTCCCTTTGGGACTGTCCATTAGCCACACTATTGTTTCCAGTGGCTCCGAAAAGATCTGTGCCCTTTTGGTAAAGGGATAATTCTTGTCACTTTCTCTCAGTCGTGTCTCTCTTTCCTTGCTTTTTCCTGCTTGTCCCATTTTTGCCCATTTATATATATTTTAATACTTGCTGATGTTTAATAAATAAACACCAAAGTATATATTTGCTAGCTGAACTGAGAGGAGTGTGTTCTCGCTGTGATCTGGATTACGGATTGACTGGAAGTGGGTTGAATACAAAATAAACTGGAAACAAATGGCCTCTGATATAGTGGCTGAAGATCCTTGGCTAGAAAACAGAAGACGGTGAGTTCTTATTCAGCCTTGGGCACAAAACTAACTAGGCTAGCCAGCGTCTCTCAGCATTAGACAATAACAAACCATTTCTGAAAATGTTGCCAAGAAAATTGCAAGGACTTGCCTATATCTATATCTATCTATATCTATGTCTATATCTATATCATCTATATCATCTATATCGTCTATATCATCTATATCGTCTATATATCTATATATCTATATGTCTATGGCTATGGCTATGGCTATGGCTATGGCTATGGCTATACCTATACCATCTATCTATCTATCTATCTATCTATCTATCTATCTATCTATCTATCTATCTATCTATCTATCTATCTATCTATCTATCTATCTATCGAGAGAGAGAGAGATGATAGATGATAGATGGATGATAGATAGATGATAGATGAGATATATATATATATATATATATATATATATAGAGAGAGAGAGAGAGAAGAAATAAATCCAGTAGTGACATGGAGAGAGAGAGAGAGAGAGAGAGAGAGAGAGAGAGAGAGAGAGAGAGAGAGAGGGGAGGAGGGAGAGGGAGGGAGAGAGGGGGAGAGGAGAAGGAAGAGAGAGAGAGAGAGAAGGAGAGAGAGAGAGAGAGAGAGAGAGAGAGAGAGAGAGAGAGAGAGAGAGATTAGATTACAGATCTAGAATAACAGAGTTGGAAGGGACTTTGGAGGTCTACTAGTCCAATCCACTGGCCAAGCAGGAGAACCTATACCTTCTCAGCCAAATGGCTATCCAATTTTTTCTTAAAACCTCCAGGGATGGAGCACCCACAACTTCTGAAGGCAAGCCATTCCATTGGCTAATTGTATTATCATAATTTTCTCCTTAGTTCTAGGTCGGATCTCTCCTTTATTAGTTTCCATCCATTGCTTCTTGTCCTACCTTCAGGTGCTTTGAGGACTAGGTTGACCCCCTCTTTGTTGTGGCAGCCCCTTAGATACTGGAACATTGCTATCCTGTCATATCTGACTATAAGACCATGGTGCAAGCTGAGCTATTGTAACCAGCTAAATATTCTTCAGAGAGTTTCTGCTTCTGAATATTGAATTTAACCTCCCTGCTCTTAGACCAACATCGTACTTTCTAACCATAGCAGTTCCTATGCACAGCCTACACACAGGTAGAAATAAAGACTTTCTCCCACCCTACAGAAATATTATTATCTCCTAATGGAGACCTCCCAAGGAAATGGAAACCTGGGTCATAGCAGCGTGTCTGAATCTTCTCAACATCCAGAAGTGGAGAACGTGTGCAGAACAAGCCACACAGGGAATGAATTAAAGAAGGTTATAATAGATATTGATGGGTTTGAACCAGCAGTGAAATCTACTTACCTTCCCTATCGGTTTGGAAGCGCTCGCTCCGCACACTTTTTCGCCCGCGCTCCACTCATGCACGGGCTTTTTCACCCTCTGCGCATGCGCAGAACACTTTGCGCATGCGCAGAGGGTAAAAAACAACAAAATGGTGCCATCCGGGCGGGTGGGCAGAGCCTCGTGCTGCCGTTGCTACCGGTTCTCCGAACCACCGGCAGGCGGCGCTACCGGTACGCCCAGACTGGGCCGAACCGGGAGCATTTGAACAATCTAACTTTATTTTGACAATGAGTGAATGCAGTGGGATTGGGCAGGCTGTGATTATGCTGACCATGTTGATTACCACACCTTCATCTGATCTCTTCTGCAAACAATTATAAAAGCCAGTTCAGATGTGCATTCTTCTTTCATCACCTCTTCCATGGATAACATTGGACAAGTTTCAGATCTAAGGGAAAAGTCTATACAAAGACAATTTATATAATGTCTAATGGCTTGGGAATGATGCATGTTGATGTCTGACATGTGTCTTGTGGAAGGCACCAGTCTGGGGAAGTTTGCTTCAAGACATGGATGGGGTGGACCACAGCCACTTTATAAAACAGCAGCAATGGTGGCAGCTGCCCGTCCCAACTGGGTGAGCAACACAATCCATACATGGGTTAATTGGGACACTGTTACTGCTCCTGGGGTGGAAAAATGATTCGCTTTAATACCGTGCTGGCATTTCTGTAATGCTCCATAAGTGTCTCAAATAAATCTCATTAAATATACAGGGTAGGGAGGAGGGGTCACGTAAAGAGCTGCTGCAGGGAAATTTTAATGAGATGACTTTTAAAGCCGGCACTCACACAATTTTCTCCGACGCAAAGGTCTGCAGCGGTGCGTTTCTTTTCTTTGCACAAGATGGATAATTTGAGACTGTCGTTCCCCGGCTGGTCAGCATGTGCCTCCTGCAAGAGATAATGGTAAATGGAGCCGCTGTGTCATTAAGAGGACATTAGGCCACAACGGCCGAGCCCAGCCTCTGAGAGAGGGGGATGTAAAGGGAGGTTTGGAGGACCTGACCCAGGGCAACAGGCACTTCATGTTTCCCAAACTGGGGGTATTCAGGGTGCAGGCACTTCAAAAACACCATTAGCCTTTGAAAAATTTGGTTAATGAGAAAATGCAGGGCCGGTTAGAGGAATGTAAAACAGACAAGAGAGCTGAGATTTTGGTTTGTTTTATCTTGTCATCTGCCAAGGTTTCTTCACTTCTAATGGCTGCAAAGTAAGCAAAAAGTTAAGGGCCTTTTTGTACCTGGCCATATCCTGGTTGTTTTCACTCTCTGCAACTGAATTTTGCCAGCACCTCTCTGGCCCTTACTGAGTTGTCTGCTTTTGTTGAAAGGAAAATACAGGTTAGAAGCCTCTGCAATTTGTTCTCTTTTGGGGGAGGTTTTTCTCCCCCCTGAAACAGGGGTGGTTATGGCCGGTTCAGCGAACTGCCAAATCCCACCCCTGGCTGGCCCCGCCCACCCTCCCTTCCCCTCCCAGGAGTCTCCATGCGGCCCATTTTGGATACGAGGTAAGTGCAGGGCCCGTGTGGAGGCTCAGGGAAGGCGAAAAACGGGCCTCCCGGATGTTCTGGAAGTCTGAAAATGGGCTTGTTTCCGGCCTCTGGAGGGCTTCCAGAGCCTGGGGAAGGCAGTTTTCGCCATCCCAGAGGCTTGAGGAAAGCCTCTGGAGCCTGGGGAAGGTGAAAAAAAGGCCTCCCAGAAGTTCTGGAAGTCCAAAAACGGGCCTGTTTCTGGCCTCTGGAGGGCCTCTGGAGCCCGGGGGAGGTAGTTTTCGCCCTCCCAGAGGCTCAGGGAAAGCGAAAACGCCCCCCCCCTGCTGTGGTGCAGGAGGCCGACTAGGCCATGCCCACCATGGCCACACCCATCCAGCAACCGGGCAGAGAACCCGTTGCTAAAAATTTTGAAGACCACC
>QLTV01002260.1:6066570-6145586 GCA_003457575.1 Thermophis baileyi | reverse complement strand
AAGGAAGGAAGGAAGGAAGGAAGGAAGGAAGGAAGGAAGGAAGGAAGGAAGGAAGGAAGGAAGGAAGGAAGGAAGGAAGGAAGGAAGGAAGGAAGGAAGGAAACCTGTAATAAATAGCCTGACTGAGGTCAGAATTACAATGGACAGAACTGGAAGAGACTTACTCATTCCTTTTTCATGGCCTGTTCTGCCATGGGTAAAAGGGGAGTGATAAAATAAAATCATCTTGAAGCAAAAGTGCTCAGAGATGCCTTCTTTGTTTTCATGGCTATTCTGGGATATTCATTTCTTTACAAGCAGCAGAAAGAGATGATTAACCTTCGGCTAACTCTCCTCAATGTTCACAGAGGCATTTACTGGGGGGAGCTGTGTGTCAAAAAATTCAACATAGCAGTTGTGGCTATACAATCAAAACCCACTTGCCCCTTTTTACAAGTGTTGTTCATGCATATGATAAAGAGGCAGGATAGGGCTTCATTCTCACAATCATGGCCACCATTTTTTACACACACACACACACACACACACACACACACACACACACACACACACACACACACACACACAACAGACGCAGTGAGTTGACCTTCAAACAAATGAAATAAATCCTCTCCAAGTCCATGATAATAATAATTACAGGTAGTCTTCGACTTACAACAATTTGTTTAATGACTGTTCAAAGTTACAACGGTATAAAAAAAGTGATTTATGGCCATTATCACCGTTATGCCCATTGCAGCATCTCCATCATCATGGGATCAAAATTTGGATGCTTGGCAACTGGTTCATATATATGACGGTTGTAGTGTCCCGGGGTCACGTGATCATCTTTTGTGATCTTCTGACAAGCAAAGTCAACGGGAAAGCCAGATTCACTTAACAACCATGTTACTAACTTAACAACTGCAGTGATTCACTTGACTATGGTGGCAAGACAGGTCATAAAATGGGGCAAAGCTCCCTTAACAACTGTCTCCCTTAGCAACAGAAATTTTGGGCTCAATTGTGATCAAGGGCTACCTGTATAGTGTTTGAACCACACCCAGATTCTCTCCATCCTTATCCCAATTAAGCTTGTCTTGTGAAACAAAAACTGTGAGAATCACGACTAGATAAGCAGATGTAGGATTGCATGATGACTCCATTGCATTTTTGAGTCTCTCACTGCATATAAAATTGTATTATGAGTGCTGTATTGGAAGGATTTTCAATACAATTTTCTATCTCCCTTCCAAAAGAAAAAAAATACCGCTGATTGAAAGTCAGAACAAAGAGTAATCTGTGTAGCCTCTTTCTCCTTTCCTATTAATGAATGGCCTCCACTTCACAACAGTAAGGCTAGGAGAGTCACCGTATTGCAGAGACTTCTTGTAACATTCAAGGATACCTACTATAGCCATAGAATTAGAACAAATATCAGCGGTATTGATTTATTTTATTCTAGTTTGAATTTTATGTCATCCTGTTTCTACTTAATAGACACCGAAACTAGGCCATAGCATAATAGGGGGAAAAATCAACTGTAACAAAACTAATAAAATATAACCTATAAGAAAGGAAGAAGCCAAAAGTAGAAATAACCACCCAAAAGCTCTTAGGAAAAGATTTAGTCTCTACCCGTGTCTTTGAAAGTTTTGTAAACTCTACCAGTGATAAAAAGGCCATTTCACTGATCTATCCTGTAACCAAGAGTGAAGATCAGAGGTGGGTTTCAGCAGGTTCTGGAGAACCGGTAGCGGAAATTTTGAGTAGTTCGGAGAATTGGTAGCAGAAATTTTGAGTAGTTCGGAGAACCGGTAAATACCACCTCTGACTGGCCATCTATTCTCTGCCTCCCAAGTCCCAGCTGATCAGGAGGAAATGGAGATTTTGCAGTATCCTTCCCCTGCCACGCCCACCAAGCCACGCCCACCAAGCCATGCCACACCCACCAAGCACACACCTACAGAACCGGTAGTAAAAAAAAATTGAATCCCACCACTGGGAAGATGAAACAGAACATCAGATGCAACAATGGGAATTTGAGTGGAAGAAGGTTAAATTTACTCAGAAAATTACACTCGGGGAAAAAATTGGTGATGTTTTCTCATTGGTATGTTAACACTGTTTTGATTACTAAAATGGGTGGTTCGTTTTTTTAAAAAAAAAATAAGGTCTTTGATTTATTTATCTGTTTATAGTCTTCCATTCTTTTTTCATGTTTCCTTTAATATTGTTTGCATATATTCTCTTCAAAGTGTTCAATAAAACACACACACACACAATTAATTCTTGGCTCCGTAGCTGATAGGAATATGTTAAGTCCATAGTCGTATGCAAGGAAATAAATCAACATGTGTGCCTAAGATCTAGACACACATTTTTGTTTTATTCCTGTTCAAAAAGAATACAAAGAAAGGGGTATATTATAAATCAACATGGTGTCCCTGATGGAAATCTGAATTGAAACCTGATATTTAGCAGACACTTTCACCAACATTTACAAACTGATAAAGCTGTCTTCTTTATTCTACTTAATCCTTCTTGGAATGTTCCAAGAATCTGTTCATACTACCGTGTTTCCCCGAAAATAAGACCCTGTCTTATATTTTTTTGAACCCTGAAATAAGCGCTTGGCCTTATTGCAATGCACTAAAAAGCCCGACTGGCCTTATTATCAGGGGATGTCTTATTTTGGGGGAAAGAGGGTAGGATTGCTGGTAGATTCATACAGCATGCAGAGGCAGGAATGGGCAGCTTTTTTTAAGGCCACACTGACCATTCTTAGGAACCCTGAGAGCTACCAAGTGGGCAGAGCCAAATCACACATGAGGAGCAGACAGAATTACACACACAGAATTGAGTAATTTGCTTTGCTTTAGAACTGTGATAGGCTGATTTATAAACTTGCACTCCAGTTTTTGTGTCTTTTTCTCCTCAAAATAATGGGAAATGGTGTGGCATATGTCTCCAACAATTGCACTGCAATCCAAAGCTTAGATTTGGACTTAGAGGTCACATGTGGCCCTCAGCCATTGGTTGCCCCATCTTATATTAAGCTATGATTTGATTTTGCTGATGGTTTTCTGTGAATTCAGCCACAATGGTTTATATGCCATGGCTTCTCAAGATCATCGAGCTAATTATGGCTTATTTAAAAAAATAATTTTGGCTGAGTGTGATCTGTGATTCCAATTAACGTAACCTAAACAATTTACATGTGCTTGTAAGGAACAAAATCATGCTCCTGTTGTTTTTTAAAGCTTATTAAGTAGTAAATCTGCTTCTTCTCATTTTGCACCTTTTGAGCATCTGAGACTTGAGAACACTATCCTAATGTATGTATGTGTATGTATGTATGTGTACACATATATGCACTCCTATGGCCATCCTTTTGCATAAAGAGTAGAGGTATTTAAAGGGAAAAGATCTCCAGACAATGATTGTGAATATAGTCCAAACGCTTTGAATGAGATTTTGAATCTTGCTTCTTATAGTGAAGATGGCTCATCCACATGTTTAAAGGTTACTTATTTGTACAGGATCCAATCTGGGTTGCTCACCGGGACCAGAGGTTTAGTTTTCTGAGCTTTCCGAGTCATGCTAGAGTACATCTTCAGGGAACTTCTCCTTACTTATTTGTTTATAAGACTTACATAGCCACCAGGGTGGCTCACAAAACAACAATAAAAACACAAAAAACTCCTGTGCCCCAAAGCCAAAGAGTTCTCCATGTTTTCACATTCAGTTTCAGTGGGCTCCAGCTTTATCCTTCCCAAAGTTATATTTATACATACAGTATCTATCACTGATATAATCTTTAATCTTTCTAATGTTTTAGAGAGGAAATTTCAGGTTTAAAAAATCAATTTTATATTTTGAGGAAATCATTTTGACCACAACTTTCCTATCCAAAATGTAAACTTTAACCTTCAATTAATTCTTTTGATTTTGATGGGATTAAATTATGGAATTGTACAATCTGTCAACTCTCTATAGATGTCTGTGGAAATTTTCAGTCATCCAGGTCATGGTTGTCCCAAAGGTGCTTTTTCAAGAGGCAACTGGACTTCCTTGTTTTTATCAACTGATTTATACTATTTCTCATCAATGTTACCAAATAAATCTTAAGAATTAGTCACCCAAATTGTATTTCATACCTACCATTTTTTTAAAAAAAAATCAGAATTTGTGATTGTGGAATATAATTGTACTGAAAAAAAGTTTAACAGTGGATCCTGAATCAGAAGATAAATCATGTCCTTCTCTGCAATGTGTAGCAACCATAGCAAAATTGTCAAGCTGAAGCTCTTCTGTGTCATAAGAACACAAGAGAGTCCTACTGAATCAAACTAGAAACTTTCATAAATCAATAGCCTGTTCCCATAATGGCCAAACATGTGCCTCCCCAAATCCTGCAAACACAGGACATGAAGGCAATAGCATACTTGGGGGTTTAGCATGTATTCTGTCTCTGATATGGAGATACCATCATAATATGTAGGCATTGATAGTCTTATCATTCTTGCGTTTGCCATTTCAGAACCATCCAATTTTCTGGCTGTTATTCCACATTAGCAAATTCCATAGCTTAATTACTCCTTGTGCAAGAAAGTATTAGTTAGGAGCCGAGGTGGCGCAGTGGTTAGAGTGCAGCACTGCAGGCTACTTCAGCTGACTGCTAGCTGCAGTTCGGCGGTTCAAATCTCACCGGCTCAAGGTTGACTCAGCCTTCCATCCTTCTGAGGTGGGTAAAATGAGGACCCAGATTGTTGGGGGCAATATGCTAACTCTGTAAACCGCTTAGAGAGGGCTGTAAAGCACTATGAAGCGGTATATAAGTCTAAGTGCTATTGCTATTGCTATTTCCTTCTACTTATGGATGTTTATGTCTTTGCCTCTGTCCTATACTCCCCTTTCTCCAAGTTAGTCTTAATTTGGTACCCTTCTCCCACATTCCCCAATGTTTGACTTTTTCCCTAAGCTGAACAAACTGCATATTTTGAAACTTTTCTTCATAAAGAGATTCCTTCCATTCCCTGATCATCATTCTTAGTGCTCTTTTTGGTACCTGTTCCAGCTGTACAATATCCCTTTCAAAATACAAGCTGGTCAGTTTCTCAAGGGTGACTTTACCCTAAAAACATAATCATATGAGCAATGTTTATTTTCAGTTTATTTTGAAATGAGCCACAACATCAGCAGCAGTCACCCACAAGTGCTGATATTTTCACTGAGCCACTTGCCACTGCTTAAGACTCGATTCAATGTCACTCATCATTAGCTCAGAGCCCTTCAGCTTGTAGGTGACATTCTGACTTTTTGCCTCAATGCACATTATTTCATATTTCAATACTGGCACAATTAATGATGGTGAAGAGGCTCAAGAATACCCAGTGTGAATTTATAGAATACAGTATAATGTATACCCAGCATGTTTTGCAACATAGTACATAGAATATAGAATAATAGAGTTGGAAGGGACCTTGGAGGTCTTCTAGTCTAACTCCTGCTCAAGCAGGAGACCCTATACCAGGGGTGAAATTCAAAATTTTTCCCTACTGGTTCTGTGGGCGTGGCTTGGTGGGCGTGGCAGGGGAAGGATACTGAAAAATCTCCATTCTCACCCCACTCTGGGGCCAGCCAGAGGTGGTATTTGCTGGTTCTCCGAACTACTCAAAATTTCCGCTACCGGTTCTCCAGAACCTGTCAGAACCTGCTAAATTTCACCCCTGCCCTATACCATTTCAGATAAATGGTTGTCCAGTCTCTGTTTGAATGTCTTCAATAATGGAGCACCCACAACTTCTGAAAGGAAGCTGTTCCATTGGTTGATTGCTCTCACTCTTAGGAAATTTCTCCTTAGTTTTAGGTTGCTTCTCTCCTTGGTTAGTTTCCATTCTCTGTTTCTCGTCTTGCATTTTGGTGCTTTGGAAAATAGTTTGCCCCCCTCATCTTTTTAGGAGCCCCTCAAATGTAAACATAGAAGTTCCATTACAGGCAAATTGTTAGGTTAAGTTCTCGAAAGCAATTAATAAGCCCATCCAACCAACCAATGAGAAAGTCTCTCTTGAAGGTAAAAATGTTAAAAACAGGTGGAAGAAAACATTGTTTGACAGCAATTAATACACATTTGTTTCTGGAAAATATTTCTCTCCTGAATTTCCATCCCTAATGGACCTTCAAGGCCACTAATAATATTTGTAAAGAACAGTGTCAATATTTGTAAAGAACAATAAACCACAAACCTAGATGAATGAAGAATAAATGTAATAATCTATGACGTTATTAACTTATTTATCAAGGTCACTCTATTGGCAAACACACATCTAATCAATGTTTCTGGACCCTAAAGTTTGCAATGAGTTACTGCGTCTTCCAGCTAGTAACTACTATGATGCTTTCATAGGTACCTTTCAGATAGTTGTGGAATACAAAGCAAGATCAGAACAGGCCAGTAGCTTTGTGTGGAAGGTGACATTTTTGGGGGGGATACCCAGGGCTGAAACTTCCAGCTTTAAAAACTAAAGCAGCACATTGAATCATGCCAGAAATAAATTGGTAGCCCATTAAGCTGATACAATATTGGTATTATAGGACTAAAAATAATCTACCTATAATGGCTTCATTTCATCCATGTAATCTCTGGGCAATTTTTTGAAGCAGCCCCAAAGCAAAGCTTCTTGTACTAACCATCAATGAATGTAATCAAGGATGTCGTTGATCTTTCCCCAAACTCTGATGCAGAAACCAAAGCTATGCATGAATGCTCTGGACCAAAGCCACTAACGCCATATGCTGCATCCAGTGAATGCACCGAAGCTACAGAACAATGGCAGATCTGGAAAGAATCCTAAACCACAATCTGCTTCTTAAAGTGGAGAGCATCAGAAATGTTCATCCAAAACGTTTCCTCGGCAGCGACCTGGGACATCCTTTAAAATATTCCACATATGCAGAAGATGTGTTTGAACTTGACCTAAAGACTCTGGGACTGGTTTTGAAAACAAGACCAGCGGAGAGAGGGATAAAACACATGCTGGGAGAAAGGGCAGTAGAGACAGGAAACCAAGCCAGGAAGAAGTTTATAAATCATCATCTCTTTTTTTAAAAATGGAGTTTTAAACTTCCTTGGCTTGGCTTCTGAATTTATTAGCGGTTTCATTTCCTAAGGTAATAATTCATTATCTCATACTCGGCTGCCTGTTCCTGAGCTTAAAGGAGCGTCTGTCTTCCTGCCCCGTTTCAGCCCTGCTGTTTTAGCTGCGTCATCTCCCCATCATTCACCTCCCTCCCTTGGTAGGCAGGTGTCTGGTGACAGATGTTTCTCGACAGCCATCCCTCAAACTTCCTTCTCTTTATTTGAGACAGCATTTGAGACAGCCTGGCACAGGATGATTCATTGTGGTAGCTCCGACAGATCCCAGCTGTGAATGAGACACTCCATTTGAGCTGAGGCAGCAGATGCCGAAGGAAGGAGTAAAAGCTGAGGCACTTGGGGATGAAGGGTTACTACAATGCAGAGGAAGGAGAAAAGAGTAGACATTTTTCTTCCCTGCTTCAAAGACGCCGCTGCCTCCACTATCTTGGGATCCAAAGGATTTCTTGCTGAGATATCTCTAGCTTATCTTACACAGGACTATGGAGAGCATTAAGCTGCAGTCTGGCACAGATATGGCAAGAAATCTGTATGGATCCTACCCCAAAGTAAAAAAAAACACAGCCCGATGAGTTTCACAGCATAGAATCCTCTTGATAGGGTGGCTCTTGATGGCATTTTGATCAAAGGGCTAAACTCAGCCATGATTGAATATCAGAGCCTACATAAATCCATCCGCCATCATTCATGCTGGTGCTGTCTTGTGCTTGGTATGCAAAGAGACTGGCAACAGGTGCAGTGCTTGATCCTTTCTGCTTCAGCTGCATTGCATCCATCAAAGTCAGAGCTAAGTGTCAGGCTACTAATGGTTTGGCACCTCCAAAGCGTTAACTGTGCCATGCTCATTAATGGGCAACACCTGTTTGATTGCATCCCAAGAGCGATGTAAGAATCAATGGCACATACTTAGTTGCGGAAGAATATTAATCGGACAAATTACAGATCGTAAGTTTCCTCCGTTCAGATCTGCTGAGCTGAAAATGGGTGGATGTAATCTGCTGGTTGCCATTTGAAGGAAGTTCGCTTCAGACAGGGCTGCAAAAATCTGGACGACCATTAGATGGCAGCAACCTGATAGCTTTTAGTGCCATCTAGTGGTCCTCAGACTTTTTTGCTGCCAAGATCTGGTAGCCCTAACTGTAGGGAACAACAAAAATCTTCGGCCCTTGGGCATCTGATCCATAAAACTCTAGGTCTCCCTTGCCCCATATTTTTTAGTTATTGCAAATGGGAGCATTTTTCACTTGGTTTCTTGGTTTTGTGAAAGTGCAAACTTTAGCAAATATGTGCATTTTTACAAGCAACTTCCTCTAATGTTTTGTTTTACAATGCATGCTGCTAGATAATGTGCATGTTTGTATCCTACCTTTGCACTTTTGCATCCATTTTTAAGTTGCAAGCTGCACTGCAAAATGGATAAAAATGTAGATTTCATCACAGATGTGCATTCAAATTCTCCTCAAAACTGTATGTCGAAGAGGTGCAAATATAGTAAATTGATATAAAAATTCAATTGGAGGTTATTTTTCATCCATCCCGTAGCTACAGTACGTCTTTCCCTTCATAAATGGTATAAGTTGTAGACATTTATTATTGAAAAACCACTCCCTATATAATTGGACTCATCAGGATAACCCGGTAAGAACAGAAGATGCTCAGTTATATGCAACTATGCTTTGATTTCATGCTGAGTTGGGGAATTTCATTGTGGATGTGGTTTTTTTTTTAAAAATAATAATAATAACACATTCAAAAGTCCTGTGGCATGGATTCCATTTATTAGAAGAAAAGGCAGTTCTGCATCCCATAATAACAATAAGTCTTACCCTTTTGGTTCCTCTGCTTTAAAGCATTTAGTGTATGGCAAAGAATATTGAAATGACCCAACGTTTGCAGGAGAAAGGCAATTAAAGAAAGACAAACATGGCATGGATTTTGTTCCCCTTTCTCATCATGCTTAGAAGAAGGAAGGTAAATAGTGTGAGATTCAAGAGTTGGTTCTGCAGTAGGGATGTGCAAAGCTTCATCTTGACAACCCATTGAAGCAGACATGTGAAAGTGGAAGCCTAGTTCTACTGAATCAGGTCCCTGCTCTTTCCATTGCTTCTGAGAACCAGACAGAAAATCCCTGATTTTGCCAATTCCATATATGGAACGCCAGGATGGAGTTCTTTGATTGGTTTTATTGACATTGACCTGAGTGATGAGTTTGGCTTATTGACATTGACATAAGTTTTATCTTCTCATTGTCTTGGACTTCATTTTCCCAGCTCTTATCTTCTGTGATGAGACCAGCCATTAGAAATGTAAAATGTCTGGAAATCTTGAAGCCAGCGAGAGCAAAAAAAATAGCAATAGCAATAGCACTTAGATTTATATACTGCTTCATAGTGCTTTATAGCATTCTCTAAGTGGTTTACAGAGTCAGCATATTGCCCCCAACAATCTGGGTTCTCATTTTACTGACATCGGAAGGATGGAAGGCTGAGTCAACCTTGAGCCAGTGAGACTCAAACTGCCAAACTGCAGGCAGCCAGCAGTCAGCAGAAGTAGCCTGCAGTACTGCATTCTAACCACTGCGCCACCCCGGCATATCCTTTCCTTCCACCCCATCTGCACAAAACAGAAATTTTGGGAAAAACAGAAAAAAGATATGCAGCATACCTTTTTATATCCTTATTTACTGCTTTAAGTTCACTTTGCTCTTTTAAGACAACCAATGCAATATATATATATCTACAATCGCACTAAATCTAGTTCCCATCGCCATTAGTCTGGTTAACTTTCTTAAATGTGAAAGCGTAATTTAGTCAGACAATAATTACACTTTCTCATTAAATTTATTTTAATTGTTTTTAATTTCTGCTACAAATGGAACGCTAAGCTTCAGAAATTGAGGTTCTCTTGATTGTGCCTGTTTGACAAGGTTTTAACAAAGAAACAGGTGAAGACAAGGGAAACCTGCTAATAGAATGGTTACATCCTTTGAGGCTTAGTCAAAAACAGATTCACCAACCTGAGTGGGGGGAAGGGAGAGAGAAAGGCAGCAATGAACATGCCTAGAAGCCACTTGGAAAGTGAATTGTTCTTCCTGTGCATCCTCCAGGGAGGTGGGATGGGGAACAAGGGGCCCCTTGTTCTCACATTGGAAAGTTAGCCTTGGAAGTGCTTAGCATCCATGTACTGGAGATGTAATGCTCTGATGTTCTAGGTAAGAGTCTTCTTGACACAAGTTCATAGAAAACCTTAACCTGATGATGCTACCTAGTTTGGGTGATGAAACATCTGCATAAAAGCAACCAACTCAGAGAGTACCAAGGATACCCTCATAAAAACCTTTTGCCCAATATAAGGGTAACAGCGCGTGAGCATTGCGGTCTTAGCACTTTCCTATTCTTAAAGAAAAGATTTCCTTGGCATTCCTTCCAATTTCCCCCACCCCCTTTCATTTTTCAGAAAAATAGAATAACGAATCAGTGGAATGGCTTGTTTCCATAAGTTGTGGGTGCTCCATCACTGGAAGTTTTCAGTAAGAGATTGGACAGCCACTTGTCTGGAATGGTAGAGAGTCTCCTGCTTGGGCAGGGGGTTGGACTAGAAGACCTCCAAGGTGCCTTCCAACTCTGTTATTCTGTATTCAGAAGGGTGGAGGTTGGGAAATTGGTTGCCCTTTATTCCCTCTTCAAGCCCCTCTCACCTTTTCCCAAACTCAATGCTTACTTTTGTTCTTTCTTTTGCTTTTCTTTTTATGTACTGATCTTACCAACACAAGGAATGGATCAACATGGCACTGTGAATATGGCTAAAACAGAGCAACTCTATAGCCACTCCTGGATCAAACCTTACTTTTAAATTCTATATGATTGGGGGAGGTTTAAGACCCTCAATGATGAGTGAATGATTTGCAGGCTAACAGAAGCAGCAGGTGTGGAGGGTGGCAAGTGATGAAATGTTTGGGTGCAGTTGCAAGACAAACCCATATATGCATGAGTGTGACATTGCAAGCAAGTTTGTAAAGGCAGAGCTTCTGTTACGATGCAATGATGCATATTTCATCAGTTTGGCATCATCGTTGTTATCTACAAATGCCTCTACTTAGAAGCATCCTGCCCCAAATTTTTATACCTTTGCAGAACAGGAGAGTGGCCACCCTCCGTGGTATCTCTGTTGTTGTTTTTTTTTTACTCTGCTAGTTTGCTTGCTGCTTAGCCCTATCATAGCTGGTCTGGGTAAAATCAGTCTAATTCAATCCAAAGCAGAGATACAAAGCACATCCACAATGTGATTCACATTCACATGCTTCAATATTTAAGGGAAAACTAATTGAATTAGAGCCACTTTAACACTGAAGATTCAATTTAGAAAAGATTCATCTATAGGCAATAATAGGGGAGCCTCAAAATGCTTGCAGCTGCTTCACTTTTTGCACAAAATGGGATGAAAATAGCAGGGATGACAGACATTTTAGAGGACACTACCCTGCCAACTTTCAACTAGAGACCTTTAGGCAAGTGGTATGCCAGAGCTGGCTTGTACCGACTCACAAAAGCAGATGTTAAATTTTTCTGAAATTTTGCAAACCAATTTGAGAGCAGAGCTAAGCTACTATGCCTAGCGGGCGACATCAGCAATGGAGCCGGCAGATCCAGTTCACAATCATGTACCAGCACACCACTGCCTTTAAGGATTGATAATGTTTTTGAAATATCTACTGCACCTCATTTAAGGCACCTATAGCAGGGGGGAACTAGCACAGCAGTTTGCAAATAATCCAATAAAGAGTCTATGCATCATGAACCAATGTGTCCTGCTCCAATTTTAAAATAATCGATTTTAGGAAAAGCATTTTAAAAAAACCTTTCTTATACTTTTTCTAGAGTGCCAGGCATGACATGGCATTCAGTTGGTCCATAGATTTTCCCTTTTGGGTTGATTAGCTTTGCTGCCTTTGATCAATGGGCTTTGTGGGCTGCCAGAAAGGTTGGCATGTACGTTTGGCAAACTTGGCTCCTCTGGGAAAGACTTCTCAACCCTGGCTTTGGAGAGATAGTAGGGCAGGTAGGATCCATTGGCAGGGTTTGACCTCTTCTGCGCAGGGCTTGCAAGAATGCGCCTTTACTTGTCCTCATGGGTGATGTCCTTTGCTGCTACTATTTAGTGGCTTGTCAGGATGCAGGAGACTTGGCACGATCTGTTGGCAAGCTTGGCCAATTGGCTTCACTGGAGTGCCAAGTTTCATCTCTTCTGGGCAGTATGTGGCAATATCAGAGTTGTGTCTTGGGGCTGGAAATACTTTATACAATTATCATCATCAGATGTTAGGGAACAAATGCAAGAGAATGCTATAGAGTTCATCTGTAACTATAGCCTTCCTATGGGCATCTGGATGACCATTGTAGAAAGAGAATGCCAGAAAGGCTCTAATCTGATTTAGGAAAGGGCTCTCTGTGACCTTACATGTGACTTTATCTGACTGGTGAGGATTCTCCTTCAGGATACTTTGGAAGCTAAGTGGATTCTAGACATTTCTAAGGGATGCAGCTATTAGACGGTGCTTTAAAGCAGCCTCTTCAGTTTCACACTTCCACATCAGCTTAAAACAAAGATGTATGGCCATAAGAGATCATTTCAATGAGTTTCTTCCTTAAAGCAGCCTTCTGTTGGTAGCCTGAAAAATGCGAGGCTGCTGTAATGACCAGCAGAGAGGCCAGTTCATCCAAGATTCAAAGCCTTTCTTCTAAAATATTTTCATAGCACTGATAACATCTTAGCTTTGACTGCTACTTTGTCAATGCCTTCGTTACAGAGGTGGGTTCCTCCCGGTTTGGACCAGTTTGCCCAAACTGGTAGTGACCTGCTGGTGACATCACGGTGACATCACGGAGCCAGTTCGGTTGGTGCCAGTCCGTGGGCGCCACCATCTCTTTTTTTGGAATTTTTTTTTTGAAAAAAAAATTGGGGGAATTTTTTTAATTTTTTTTTCTTCTGCGCATGCGCAGAAGCCGAGTTTCTGGCACTGCGCATGTGTCGCCATCTTGTTTTTGGCTTTTTTTGGCTTTTAAAAATTTTTTGGCACTGCGCACAAGGCGCGGCCACGTGGAGGAAGCGAACTGGCAGCGAGGTAAGTTAGAACCCACCCCTACTTCGTTAGTGTAATTGGTTCAATCTGTAAATTAATACTGCAGATTATTTCCAGAGAAGATTAAGCAGTGAGGACAAACTTTGATCTGGGGGACTGAAAGATAATAGCATGTTTATTTTTACTATTTTTTTTTTTAAAAAAGAAATATGGATGTTCTAATCCTTCCAACAATGAAATAATATTTTTTCTTAATTGGACAGAATTTCACATTAGTCTAGACTAGTCCAGTCCATTCTATTCCATTCCATTCCACTACACTACACTCTATTCTAGACGGACTCAATAAACCAAGAGTTACTGTTATCATCATCAACAACAGTAACAACAAAATCAACATGGCCCTCATATTTGTATTCTATCCTTAAGACTAGTGTCTGATCTGTGTCAAGTGCTCCATGAAGATCTTGTACACTTCCAACTCTGCCTCCCCAGCCCAAAACATAACCATGTTAGCTTTATGCATTTCATTGCACACACAAAAAATCTCCATGTTTGGACTATTGCATTATTGCTTTCAAGAAAGTTCAGTGGGATTTACATTGCTTTGGTCATTAGGGAATGGAATAATTTGCAGTGTTCTTTTCCTGTCTGTCCAGT
The DNA here is from genome assembly GCA_003457575.1 of Thermophis baileyi. NCBI lineage: Eukaryota > Metazoa > Chordata > Lepidosauria > Squamata > Dipsadidae > Thermophis > Thermophis baileyi. The sequence goes on along the minus strand of QLTV01002260.1, from coordinate 6,131,709 downwards.
TACCTAGCTGATCTTGGATGATCTTGGAAATCTAAGCAGGGAGACCAACAAGAAGTCCTTGGATTATAGATTTGATATTCATGTATTTGTTTGTCATGTTGCCTTCAAGTCAATCTTGACTCTTGGCAACTGCCTGGACAAATATCTGTAGTTTTCTTGGTGAGCTTTCAGAAGTGGTTTCCCCTTGCCTACTGGCTAGAACTGATTGATTGATTGATTGATTGATTTAGTATATAACATAAATCAACTATTGATTTGGTTAAAAATTTACTACTTGCTAGGGACTGGTCCAGCTGACTTTGTGCCTAATCACTTAGTAATACTTTAAGAATTACATGAAACTGGCATAATGAAAGGCTACATTAGCAGAATTTTGCAAGTCTGAAAGTACAAAATTGCTGCCACCATTTTTAACCTTGATCCATGGAGGTGGGGGGTATGTTTGTCTTTCCCTGACCATTAAACCACTGGGAGCTCCTGAGTCGCCTGTCTTGATTGTTTAGTAGCTAGCATCTCTTCCCCTCTTTCCTCAAGGTCATCCACACACTGTATTAAAATTAGAGAGTCAGAAACATGTAATAGAAGAAGGCCATGGCAAACCACTTTCATGCTGTCTCCTATAAACTGCATGAAAGTGACCCTGAAGTCATGAGAGTTGAGCTGAACTCTAAAGAAACTTTCTTTTTAAGAAATAGCAATAATGAAATCAGATGATCCTTATAAAACTCAGAGAGTTTAACATTAGCAAAATAAATAACACTACATACCTCTTCACTTAAGTAAACAAGACATTGGGTTGTCATTTTACATGATAGAGCCATGATGGCGAACCTATGGAACGCGTGCCGGAAGTGGCACACAGAGCCATATCTCCGGGCACGCGGAGCTGTCGCCCCTTGCTCTTCCGGGTTCCGGTACGCCGGCCAGCTGGTTATCATGCACACGGGCGCACCAGAAACCGGAAGAACAGCCACCCATTGCGCATGCATGCTCCAGGAAGATGATCTTCCTGTTTCCAGAGTGCGCATGCGCACCGGCCAGCTGGTCTGGTTTCTGGTGCTCATGAGAGCACGAAGACGAGCAACAGGTGCACGTGCCAAAAGACATGGAGAGGGGATCCTGGCAGTCACTTCCTAAGGGAGCAGAGCAAGGTAAGCCGGGCTTCCCTCCCTCCCTCCCTGCCCGCGCGGGCTTCTTGGGTGGCCCCAGGCGGTCCGGAGCACCAGTGGACGAGCAGCCGGTGAGGGTGGGGTGGTGGTGGTGGGCTACCTGTGCAGATGACCCCGTGGCCTGGATCCTCCCCGCTGGGAGCCGCCGTTCCCCGGCCGGCGGCAGCGCTCTCTGCCCCCCCACCTCGGCAGCCGCCGGCCGGGGAACAGTGGCTCCCAGCAGGGAGGAGCTGAGGCATGGCCGCACATTCGGAGCTTCTCCGGCTGGCGTTGCTTACGCCCTTCAAGTGCAGCTGCCTTAGGATGGAGAGCCCTGTGCGCTGAAAGTAAAGCGCGACCTCTTTTTCGGCTGCAGCGAAAAAGCCGGAGTCAAAAGAGGCACGGGGGGCAGCGGCGAGGGCTCTGCGAGTGAGGGGGGTGGGGGAGAAAGAGCGAAGACGGGGGCTAGGAGCTGCGCATCCTCCCAGCGGGAGGTGGGAAAGGTTTGGCGGGCACTGTGTGTGGCTCCGCCCTCCGCCTTCCCAGCCAGGCTCCGCAGCTGAGGGGTGATGGAGCAAATTGTGCATGGCTGGCGGCATGGCTTTTGCCCATCTCCTTCTGGGCGCAGTGCTTCTGTTTCTCGGGCTGCTTTCCAAAGCTGGCAGCTCCGCAGCCAGCCACTCCGCTTCTCCGTCTTATTTGTCGGCGGCCTCTCGGGCTCCGCTGCCGCCACCGCACTCCCCACCGTTCCACCCTCACCAGCCCGGCCGGCGGCAGCTCTCTCTCTCCCCCCCCGCACCTCAGCAACGCCAGCCGGAGAAGCTCCGAACGCGTGGCCATGCCTCAGCTCCTCCCTGCTGGGAAATACTGTTCCTGGCCGGCGGCTGCCGAGGTGTGGGGGGCAGAGAGCGCTGCCGCCGGCCGGGGAACAGTGGTTCCCAGTGGGGAGGAGCCGAGGCATGGTCGTGCGTTCGGAGATTCTCTGGCTGGCGTTGCCGAGGGGGGGGGAGAGAGAGAGCTGCTCCGGCCGGGGAACGTTGGAACCCATCAGGAAAAGGAGCAGAGCTGCCAGCCATCCTGGGGCTTCCCTGTCTCCCTGCCCGAGCGGGCTTCTGCTGCGTCCCCAAGCCTCTGGTGGGGAGGGAGGGAGAAGCCCCAACCCGCTGTTCCTGCCCCCCCACCCCCTCGCGCTTGGCGGTGGCTGTTCTCACACTGCCATTTCCATGGTGGGTGCACGGTTTTTCGCAACCCAGGACAGTTAGGCACCAACCAATCGGCTAGCTTCCAATGCAAGCAGCCTTTTTAGGAGAAGGAACGGGAGGGGGTAGCCTTCCTCCCTCCCTCTCCCCCCCACCTCCTCTCTCCCAGGCAGCCTTTTTAGGAGAAGGAACGGGAGGGGGTAGCCTCCCTCCCTCTCTCTCTCTCTCTCTCGCTTTCCCCCCCTCTCCCGGGAGAAAACTTTTAGAAAAACTCAGGACTTCTGGAATAGAGTATGCCTGGTATTTAATTATAATCATTTATTTTAATTGGCAACCATGACATAATGTTGCCTATAAATAATTTTTATATTTGTAAAGGATTACAAATGTCGTAAAGTACGTGTGTGCGTGAGTGCACGTACATGTGTGTGTTGTAACTTCTGTTTGGTTACAATTCTCCTTGATAAAGAAATAATCTGAACTACGTAGGATAATAAATGCAGTCACCCATACTGTTATTTATTTGGTTTTGTTTCTTATTTTTTGCTTTTGTATTGTTACCCAATACTCATCCGCAGCAATCCAGAAGCCCGCCGCTATTTTATCATGTTTATGTCTTGCCTTTTCTCAGAGGAACTGAAAATGATAAACGTGAATTTTATCCTCAAAATATACAGGATAGGCTGAGAAAGAAGAGCTGCCGCTGAATCATTTTTTCAGGGAGGAATTTCAGGACTAAGGGAGGTTTGAACCCAAGTTTTCTTCTCTCTTTTTTTCTAAGCCCAGCTATTTATTATCCTGTATTTGCTTATTGATTAAAAAAAATCATTGCTGTGCTGTATTCAGTTCCTTTTCATTCTTTGAAAAACTTGTTCAGGAAGATCACATCAGGGTTTGACCACCACAGACTGAAGATATAAGGGAACGAAGAATTTCCCTTAACTCAGAGGCAGGAAGAAGAAACTCATTCAGACACAGGGACTTTTCTACTTTAGTTACTGCTGCTAATTCCACGCAAAAGGAAAGACAGAAACAACATGAAGGGGTAGAACCAGAAGCTTATTTCCCTTTCAGACTAGGATTAGAAAATCCATTGCTGATTCTTCTAAATCGCCTTACCTCAAACCTAATTATGGGGGAACCAACCAGCCTGCAGAGAAATACAACCGACCCAGTTCCACCTTGGCATTAATGGGCTGTTTGAAAACAGCTCAGGGAAAAAAACAAAGCAATAAAGCAGGTAAAATCCGAAAGGATAGGCTTTCTTGGAGCTGGAAAATTCAGTTAATTAAGATTGTATTTCGTAGCCACTATCAGGAGATGGCTACGCTTGGAATTTCAAAGAGTTTGCTGCGTGGCACTACGGTTGTTCTTTTTTACCTGGGAATATGCCAAATGTTTATCTTCTGCCCTGCCCTAATTTACATTTGCCTGGGAGAAAGAGGTTGTTATTGTTGCTGTTTGTTTTTTAAAGTTTATCAGCATGAGCTGCTATAATTGTGGCTTTCAGAATTCCCCCCCCCTCTGATTTTCAGCTGTTAAAATACAAATTTGGGAGGGGGGAGATGGGTATATCTATTCTCTGAAACGTGTGTGTGTGTGTGTGTGCGCGCACGCACGCGTGCGCGTGTGCATGCACTGCTTAGGGACACTAGCCCTTGGAGTGCAGAGCAGGCATTTTCATACAACCGCAATTGCTCAACTACATTTTTTGAACTATAGATAATTGTAAGTAGGACATTCTTCTCTACCATCTCTTTCCTCAAAAGAACAAAAGCCCTTCTGGCTTTTAAATCAGCAGAGGATACAGTATTCAGAGAGAGTGAGGTTTAAGTCTTTTGAGTCCCACAGTACATAGTAATAGATTCTTGGTCTTAAAATAGGGAATATAAAAGGCATGCATCCTTGTTTTCATTTATGAAATGTTGGAGGCTTTCAGACTGTGCAGTAATAATAACGGCCTTCAAGATGCTACAAAGGAAAAAACTTTTTGTTGACCAAGATAAGCTATAGTAGTAGCAGTAAATTTGGAGTGTCAGATAGGGGCCTACATCAGGGAGTTATTTAATGTATTGTTGCTATATTTTTATTGCTCCATTTCTGTGCCACAATAACTTAGCTGACCTTGGGCATAATGCACTGTGGCTTAGAGGAGGAGGAGAAGGAGGAGGAGGATAGCACTGGTTGTTCTTCACCAGCTAGCAAAGTTTATTTACCTAGCTCTGGATGGGTGGCCACAGACATACATCAGAAAAGGCTGCTTTTCTGTCTCTTCAATGGAAGTGGAAGCCAATGAATGCAGAACATTCTAAGACAGGCATTTGCAAAGCTGATTTGGACAGGCAAGCTAAAAACAGAGAAGCCAGGTGGAACAATTTATTAGATGATGCAACTTCTACTTGACACCAAATACTTTCCTACTTGGATTGTAATGATACGTGGGGAACACCTTGGGAAACCGGAAAGAGAGCCACAGGCTGGACAAGCAAAATATAAAGATGTCTCATCCCAGGGTGGGAGAAAATGGCATGGAAAACATTTCAAAAGGAACTTTCCATAATTTTCTGTAGAATAAAAGGAGAGGAGGGGAGAAATACTTTCAGCCTTGCAAGATTCTGTTGATGTAGCCTTACAATAAAGATAGAGCAATTACTCCTGGTTGTGCTTCTTGCTTGCAAGGCTAACATGAGAGCAGCCAGGTCTCTACGTAAAGAACATGACCTATATATTTAGACTAGACAATATGTTCAAAATTGTCCAATCAGTTAATGCTTAGCTTTGATGAGCTTTGGATGTGAATTGTTCCAAAAATGTATGATTGGCCAAATGGAATATCAGAATGTATGTTTTTTAGCTCAATTGACAATGAAAAGAAACAAGCGTTTTCAAGGGCAATGAAAATGTTTGGAACATATATTTTCTTAGGCATGATGAATATATGTTCAAGCCAGTCCTAGCTGCCTGGAAATGGACGTGGCAGACTGCCTCACAGGGTGGGCAACCTGCAGCTAATAAATAATCTTTAAAAGTCTGATCTGCAGCCCCTCTAAGTAACCATCTTCCTTCCCCTCACCATGAATATCAATTGTTTCCAGCCACCTAAAGGAGCCAGAATTTGGCCAGGAAGACAAGTGTTTGGAGCCATTGCATAATGCCACTTCCCCACAAAGCCTATCCAATGTTAAAGAGTGATGGAAATCATCAGTAGTGGGTTCTAAAACTCTTTACTACCGGTTCGCGCGCGTGCTCAAGAAGCGTCCTGGGTGGGTGGGCGGAGCCTCCCGCCGCCGCCACTACCGGTTCTAAGAACCGGGCAGAACCGCTGGAAATCATAAACCCAACATCATTTCCTGCATCACATTTAGTGAACTTTATATGAACAAACTTTGTCTGTACAAGCTATTATCTACAGTTGTGTCTATGTAGCTAAATTCTAATAAATTTGTCTGCTGCATTTCTAGAAAAAAAGAAGCAATCCCCAACCTGAAGAAACACATATTGAAAGCCTATCATCACCACTGGAGATCTTTCAGGAGAGTTACAGGCAATGAGCATTGGAACAGATCTTCAGTTTCTTATATTTCACCCGTGAATCTAGAGAGAAATAATTTAGGGACAGGCAATGTAGACAAGGCATGTTTTGATTCCAATCTCAATGGGAGGTTCTTCTGAACTTCTAAAACAGGAGTCCCCAACCTCCAGCCTGTGGCCCACTACTAGGCTGTGGCCTATTCGGAACTGGGCACGCGTGTATGCACGCATGCAGACAGCTTGAGTTACGTGAGTGGCGGGACGGCATGTGCACTGGCCTGCCTCTTGCGTAAGATGAGCTGTGTGCATGTGTGTGTGCAGCCTGCCACTTGCGTAGCCCGATTCCCCTCCTCTTCCCCTGCTGGGCCACCAAGCCACAAAGGTTGGGGACCGCTATCCTAAAAGACAATCTGTGAGTCTTCAGAAATCCTTGGGACTTCAACACCTACCAAGAAATTGGCCACTATGGATAGGGGTCAATAATAATGGTACTTCAACAACATGTGGAGAATTACAGTTTACCTCAAATCTTTCTTAACTTGAATATTTTACAGATTTTTTTTTCTTCAATCTGCACTCTCAGAGTTTTTGCAGAAGCTGCAAAGTTTCAAAGATCTGGACTAATTCCTGAATACTAACTTGCCACAATGTGCAAGAAATATGTACGTACATTAGAGGGCTGAACTATCAAACTTATCATCTTATAACCAGATGATAAGAAATCTTATCACAATTCTGTCAGTGATCAAAAGTCTAAAGATGTAGGGAAGTAGCATTCCCTCTGTATCAGTTGATAAGATAGGAAAGAACTGGTGGTACTTAATGCATATCAAAGAGTCTTTAGGTAGAGTGGGACAACTAAGTCAGGAGAATGAGACTGGAAAGGACTGGGGAAAGACTTCTGTTAAATTTAATGAGGTCTCTGTTTATTTCCTTTACTCGAGGACAGAACTGCCATAGAAGCTGTTCTCCAACACTTGCAATGATCTGTTGCCTCAGTTAAGGGGATGTACTTACTCAGCTGTAAGTCCAGTCCACTTTTATAGAGACCACCAAAGGGCTAAGTTGGCGTTTGTGTCATGTGGCAGAAAATTACAACCAGACGGCAATTTTGCAAACAATAATAACCATTTCACTGTGTTTTTAGTGAACTAAAACAACAACATTTCACTGTTTTTTTAGTGAACTTTTTAAAAAAACTTTTAAAAAATAGGGGTTTTTTTTTCCTATTTCAAGGCCCCAGATTTATTTCAGGATAGAATTTCAACTCTGTTAGATAGTGGGTAGAGATGACAGGAGACAGACTTCCAAAGCAGCTCTTTATTTCAGCTCTTGTATCAGCAACCAGCAAAGAGCAGTCTGACAGCTTGCCCTTTTATAGGGAGCTGTCAGACAGACCAGCCAATAGCGTTTGAGCTTTTTCCCGCTCAAACGCTGGACCTGGTTGGAACCATGTAACACAGTTTAAACAGTTAGAACATAACAAACTCCTTTTTTAAAAATGTACTGGAAATCTTACTGTGTGGAAACGATGACCATATTATTGCCAAGATTTATAAAATGTTATTGAAATTGAATTTGGAAAGTGAACATGTAAAACATTGCATGATTCAGTGGGCAAGGAATTTTGGATATAATGTGATGCTTGAACAATGGGAAAATATGTGGACGAAGGGTTTAAAATTTATAATAAATTATAATTTAAAAGAAAAATTTTATAAGATGATGTATCGCTGGTATCTAACACCAGATAAATTATCTAAGATGTATAAAGGTATGTCAGATGAATGTTGGAAGGGACTTTTTATCATCTATGGCGGACATGTGATAAAGCAAAAAAAAAAAATTGGAGTATGAATCATAATTAAATAAAAAAAATTTTGATTTTTGTGATAAAAATGAAAACAAAATTANCAGCCAGCTGGCTGGAGAATTCTGGGAGTTGAAGTCCACAAGTCTTAAAGTTGCCAAGTTTGAAGACAGAGGTCTTCATATATACATACAGTATATATGTTGACAGCAACAAGATTATTATACGCACAAAAATGGAAGGACACTTCGATTCCCACCATGGACAAATGGTTGCAAAAGCTGATGGAGTTGCAGAAATGGCAAAATTGACTACTTTGATTAAAGAAAAGAATATAAGTGGTTTGATGTTAATGCTTTATTTTACTGCAACAGAGGGAGACGGAAGTCAACGCTTCTTTTTCTTTTTCTCAACCCTTCCTCACTTTTCTCCCCCCCCTTTCCCCCCACTGCTTTCCTATTTACTTTTGTATTTTGTATCTTATCTTACAACTCAATAAAATGTTAAAACACTGGGGGGGGGGAATTTCAACTCCTTTTTTAAACAGTTTTTTGTTTAAATCTTTCTAAATGTGTGTGATTAATAAATAATTTCTTTAATACCCATAAGTAGCCGGTGTAAAGGTACTTTATAGTTCCACCTTTCATATTTTCTAAGGAAACTAATTTACCAAGTGCTCTGAGAAGTAAGATTAATTGCCTAGAAAGAGACTGTAAAGGTGATGATGTTGGCAAACAGACTTTTAAGGACACAGATCATAAAATATATCCCAGATTACAAAATCTTAAGTACGAACATTAACTTTCATTTCAGTGGGCTAAGTCGCCCTTGTGATAGTAAGCATATTTGTTTGTGATTCTATTATATCACCAAATCTGCCCATTCTGAATCCATTCCCTATATGAATGCATGTTTTAAATCCAAACACAACTTTAATTTGTCTTATTTTCAATTTGTGCTCAATAGCACGCTTTGAAGAGCAACCAGTATGGCTGTTCAGTGTGAGTGTGTGTGAGTGTGTGTGTGAGAGAGAGAGAGGGGGGGGAGAGAGGGAGGGAATGAGGGAGATAACAACATAAAAAGCTAATACAAACTAAAGCAGAATGAGAAAGGAGAAAGAGAAATGGAGAAAGAGAAAAAAAGCTAAAATGCAAAAAAGAAAAAGTATGATAAAGGTAAACAAAAGGGGAAAAGTATAAAAAAAGAAGATACAAAGAAGTGACTCCTGATCATCTTTACAGCAATTAAAAGTTCTATTATATTTAACCTATCTAAGGCTACATCATGACACTCTACTTTCTATATCTAATCATCAAAACCATAAATTACAACTTTGGTTTTTGTTTTTTTCATTTTATATGCAAAAAGTCCATAAGTGGTTTTCAGTCACCAATAAATGTTCCAAAAATTACACATTCTAATGTAAACGGTAAATGAACAAATTCACTTTAAACTCTACAGTGGGAATAAGCCTGTCAGTGACAGATGGATGTAAATGCTGTAGAACTATATTCTAAATTATTGTAAACAGGAATAAATCCATCCATTCATTCATTCATTCATTCATTCATTCATTCATTCATTCATTCATTCATTCATTTGCTTATTTGTATAATTTTTATTTAGTTTGCACACCATCTTAATTAAATAACTCTGGGTGGCTACAAAGCATAAAACATCCTTCCTGTTTTGGATTTTTATATATACTGTGTGTAAGTTTATTTATCATGCTTTACAGATGTGAAGAAAATGGGGAAAAAAACAGGAACAATATTGAGGAAAGTCCTGCAAATAAAATGAAAGATCCTTAACTTTGGAAAAACTGTGGTGTTTTGAAGACTTGAGGAAGCTTTAATTTGAATCCACGTGGTGTCTGAAGTAATTGTTTTGATGTTCCATTGATTGCCCCCACCAAACCATAAATCAGACAAAAATGGTTATACATGCACATAAATTGCTTTCATCCTATAGGCTTCAGAGACAAATCAACAGAACTAAAACATGTCTCAGCAGAAGCATGTGTTTGGACATTGCTGTTCAGTGTTACAATTCCTAGTGCCAGGATACTAATCTTACTGATTTTGTAATCTTCACCACTGGATTTTGTTTTCCCTTAAATGATCCTCTGACTGAAATTTTCTCTAATATTTGGAATCTGTGAAAAATGGAAGCCTTTGCACCCTGCTTTAGCGTCACTTCACGTAACCTTCACGGAATTCAATAAGACTTGCATCCGAGCAAGTTGAGAGCTGCAGCTAATCATATCCATCTTCTTCAAGTTATCTTGAATTGCGAACTATTCAGGAGCAGGATGCGCCAAAGCATTATCATTCTGAATCAATAACTGTTTGAACCGCTTTCAACCCTTTTTGTTTTGAAGATTAAGCCAAAGGGGAGTATTTGATTGAGTGTAACAAGAATATCCAACAGTTGATGTCTTCTTCAAATGCCCCTCCCTACATAGAGCAGTGAGCACTGTCGTCTTTTATGCAAAAGTTTTGTTTTTGTTTTTTATTTTATAATTCAAATGTGAAATAACCTTTAAGAGTATTGAAAAGCTTTCTTGTAGACACTCTGTTACCTTTCTTGGACATTTTTTTTAACTTTTTCTGTTATTTAATTAAATTATATACTTAGGCTTTTAGACCACTTCAATTTGCAGCTGATTCTAAGTGGCTTTTTATTCCCAATTTACAGTAAAAAGTTCAAAGTGATAGATATAATAGAACAAAACAATGGTTTGTCATACAATGCCAAGAACAATGATCCAAACTTCATATATACTTCCTAACCTTTTTGAAGGAGGGAATCTAATCATTTCAGTTCCCAAAGGTCTACCAGAACAGTCAGGTTTAATTGCTTTCCTAAACTCCAGCAAAGTTGGTGACAGTCTAATCTCAAAAGAAATGCTGTTCCAAAGAAAGAGGACAACAGTGAGCAAGTCTTCCCCTCATGGCCCTTGATGATAAGGTCCACTTATCTATGGGACCTTACCATCCAGATCCTTCCCTTCCAGATCTTACTGGACAAGCAAAACTGTGGAGAGTCCATAGATATCCTAAGATATATAGGGATTTGGAATGGATATTGAATTGTACCAGGAAGCCAACTGGTATCCAGAAAAGCTGGTTTATATTTAGCAGTAGTAGGTTGGCATAATAGACCACTGCTGGTTCAAAAGCTGAGCAAAGATAATCTGATTTTTAACTATGATTTTATTTTCTTGTTTCACTTCCACGTAGCCCACGTGCCCTGAGTGCATCTATATTTTAATTTTAACTTAACTTTGCACGTTACACCATTACACACAAACAAACATGGATGTGTATCTATCCAGGAAGTCCACCTGCAGAAAGGAAAACAAACTGTAATCAATTTTCTGGAAGGAAAAGATGGGATGGCACATTAGAAAGGGAACTGTTCAGTAGGAAGATGTGGTAGCCTGTGGTTCACACTTAGTACCTTGCAAACTGTATCTCAGTTTGGGCAGGATTTTCTCCAAGCCACTTAAGAGCCAATCCAGCACGAGCACAAGATAGGGACAGCTTAAATGGTCAGTGCAGATATGTCTCTAGAGTAGCCTAAAATCCCATGATGCATTTGAGGACACAATTAAGGAGAAAAATGCTGAAGATGAAAAGGAGAATGTAGGTTCCTAATCTACCCATTGCAAATGGCTCTCAGTGGTTGAAGATGGCAAAAGAAGGAAGATCAAAGGTTTTACTTGTCAAGAAACTGCCATCTTCTGACTGAAAGAAAAAGAGAAGAGGGAAAATTTGCCACTAATACCTATAAGCCCTTTCTTAACTCTAGAATTAAGGAAATGTGTAGGAAAAAAATTGGAATAGAATGCAAATAAGTTAAGTTTGGATCATATCTGTATATATAAAACATGCTTAGAGTTGATCAGAGCTGAAAAGTGGGATGCAGAAAAATTGTTCTCGTTGTATTTTTGTATTTATTTCATAAGAAAATAGAAGGGTGAAACTGTTTCCATTGGTATGCAGAGCAATTAGAAGCTGTAAATTCTATTTATGAAGCTTAGCTGGAAATGAAAGTACTTCTGTTATGTGTTTTATCAGTAGCTTAAATTAAAATAGGGAGGAAGGATTCTTCTTCAATCAAACCTTTTGAATATATCCTGTGACACCATCCTTCCTTTCCTTTTACCTAACAGAATAATTTCCCCATGGATCTCATTCATTCAGAATTTATAGAATTTTCCCAAAAGCTTATTGTTGATTCTTTCATTATTACTATTTTTAAAGGAGCATATGTACTCACAACAGTCTATATAACAACAATTCATACTTCAATCATTCAGTTCAAAATTAAACCTACATTTCTCTATATGCATTCCATTCCAGAAAATCAGGCCACATTCATTCAGATCTACTAAATCTTTCCCTGTTCCTTTAGTTTCATATAATTTCATTTGTAAATCCATGTCCTGTAGCATTTACTCATCTTTTGTTCCAAGTTACAAACTTCCATCTAATATTCAGTATATGGAAGACGTTAGTAATGGAAAGGCTGGCCTATATATCTAGACCTTTGATTTTTAAATTGCAAGAAATTATAATTATTTTTTATTATCAGTCTTGATTAGAGGTTTTACAGTGGCTCCTAATTGTGATGTCTGGGACAAAGAGATGAACAATATTTAGTAGCACTGTGTTTTTCTGGAGAGAGTCAAACATTTTTATTCAGTGAGACCATCTTCAGCCATGGACAGGTTATTGTGCACATATTTGGAATGTCCATATTTGGGAGATGATTTGAAGCACAATTTTCTCAAACAATGAAGTATTCTATAAATACCATGCATTTCCATTTGAATTTGAGGCATCCACAACAATTCATATTTTGAAACAGAATGTGGGAATGCAGTCAGACTGACTGTGATCAAATATGGCAGCTCTGATCATTATCTGCCCTAATTCGGCAAATGCATGTTCATATATGTATGTCTATCTCTCAATAAACAATAATTGTAGAGCATATTTCAAACTGCCTGTTGAACATACTGGAAAAAAGGAATTGATCCCTGCTGTTTCATTTATTACATGGCGTAATACCACAGAAATCGTTTCCACAATATCCCAAACTAAATCTTTTATTCTTGACAAAAATCCAATAAAGAGCTCAATCCTTCTCCATAGGCAGATAAAGCCCAGATTAATGGCACAGCCTAGATCAGGGTAAAAAAAAAATGCTGGGAAAATGAAAGCAAGATAGAAAGGCTGCTGTTCTTTTCATCCCTTTTTGCTTTCCCAAGACTGCCACAGCTTCAGTTTTTATTACAAAAAGCCACCTAAGTATTACAGGCTAATCCGTAAATCCCAGCCTAGTAAAATATGTGATGGATTTTGTAAATTATGCCCTTTACAAATCTGATTGAACTCTTCCTTCCTCTATTCCCACTTAGCTTTTCTTTCTTTTCTGCCCTTTCTCTCTCCTGCCCTGCTCCCCCTTCCTTTTCCTCCTCCTTCTCCATCAATTTTTGCAAGTTTGAAGCACATCACAGAAGCTAACTCTGTTATGGGTTGGCACACTGGCTCTGTGGTCCTTTGATGAATTATGCCGCAGAGAGGAAAAAAGATTATAGTTGCCAACTGCTTCTTAGGAAGACTTGAAACCCTTATTTTTTTCCTTCCTAGAAGTAAGTCATCCTTTGGGCCAAAAGAGTCCCCATCCTATTCTTATAAGGACTTTTCTTCTAAAGATTTCTACCTTCTTAAAATGGGTGACCCACAAGGCATCTTATCAATGAAAACTACCAAGATGGTGATTGGAACATAAACTATTCTACATATAGCTAGCTCATTTCTAGATTACGGGTAGGAACTGCAGTAGCATTCAGGTATTTTGAAATTGAGCTTTGAGAATCTTTGCTTACTGAGCATTCTGCTTTGGTTTTATAGACAGTACAGTAGAAGGAAGACCATCTTGCCTACCAGAGGTGGGTTCCTCCCGGTTCGCACCGGTTCTATAGAACTGGTAGCAAACCGCTGGTGATGACACGGATCCGGTTCTGTTGGTGCCGGTCCGTGGACGCCGCCATCTTTTTTTTTTTTGATTTTTTTTTTGAATTTGTTATTATTATTTTTCTCCTGCGCATGCGCAGAAGCTGAGTCCCCGGCACTGCGCATGCGCCGCCATCTTGTTTTTGGCTTTTGGGGGGGAGAATTTTTTGCAAATTTTCACCACTGCACCCACGCAGCATGGCCATGTGGTGCGCAATGCGCACGCAGCCATGCGGCGGGGGAGGAAGCGAGCCGGCAGCGAGGTAAGTTAGAATATGTAGACTGGATAAAAAAATTCAGTTATAAGAGGCATGTTATTAATTAGAAAATAGTTCAGAGGAAGGCTAGAAATGGTAGAGATCATAAACAAAGACTCCCTTGACTCAACGTCTAGTATACAGATGGACATGTCCCTGTACTCTTGTTACAATAACAACTGATTTCTCATCGCCATCTTCTTAATCTAACATAAGATTGTGGAATGTCTGGTGGTCTCCCATCCAAGTACTAACAAGCCTAACCTTGCCTTGTTTGGCGGGGGGGTTGTCAGGATTAGATCCATGCTGCCACCTGCTGCAGATGGGCCATGTCATGGTGATTTTAGATCAGGTTTCTATGTACCCTGGTATTCTCATTAAACTTTTAGGAATGGGAAAGATCAATAATAGGGTATGGCTTCCAGCATTCTACAACTTGCTTCTTCCTGAAAGCAGTAGGGGCAATTGAATTGTGAACATCAAAAATGAAATGGCTCGCATGAATCTTCCTTTAGCGCTCACCCCTCCATCCTCTTCAACCCAGGGAGTTTCTGCAACAGAATTCCCAAACTTCCTTAGCAGCTACACTACTGTGCCAATTACTGCAAAAATGTTTCTTTGAAAATAAGAAACTAAAAAAAACAAAAAACCCCAACAACACCACAGGCTAAAAACAGATTAGAGAATCCGCTTATTATAATGGTAGGTTGCACAGGCAGCCAGATGTTTAGGCTAGTTTTAGAATTTACAAAGGCTATAATCTGTTGCTTTTTTGTTTTTTTCTAATTTGGATGAGGCAGTCTGAATGATATTTTAGAAACAGGGATAGGGTAGGGTAGACAGCAGAGGTGGGTTCCTCCCGGTTCGGACCAGTTCTTTAGAACCGGTAGTAACTTGGCGACCTGGGTTGCTAGAACCGGCAGCACCCAGGCCTGCCACGCCCCTGAACCGGTTTTTTCGGCGGCGCCATAGGCGACGCCATTTAGTTTTTTACTTCTGCGCATGCGCAGAAGCTTTTTTAAAGCACTGCGCATGCGCGAAGCACGCACGCGCCTGCATGGCATGACACTGAGTGAACTGGCAGCGAGGAAAACCAGAACCCACTCCTGGTAGACAGATGATATTTGATAGTGCTAAAAGTATTGTCATAGAATGTAAGCTGTTCCAAGTAAGCTGCTTTTTGCAATTGATTGATAGTGATTTTTGTCAATACTGAGTTGTTTTGGAGTGCACTCAAGGTGCCTATTACTATTGGTAGTACCTTTGCTTTCTTTTGCAACTGTTGTTCCACTTCTATTTGCAGGTGAGTAATTCACCTGTTTGTATTTCATTTTCTCCAGTTCTTTCTCTTCTATTCTGTACTCTCCAGGTATGGCCATGTCTAATATCCTGACTTTTTTATCTTTCTTATCAATAATTGTTAAGTCTGATGTGTTATGTGGCAGGTGCTTTGTCTGTTTGAATTGTAAAGTCCCAGGGCATTTTAGTTTTTTTTCATTTTTTTATTACTTTGTCTTTTTGTGGTCCCATTCATTCTTCTTAGTCCCATCAGTCCTCCAATTTTTCCTTTAAAAATCCAAAGTGACTTCTCCGGGGACACTGATCTCATTTGATCTCAAACCACAAGAACCCTTCTATTCCACCATGTTTAATTGTTTTTATATATCTTTCTGTAACGTGGTCCTATTCATGAGCATGAGATATGAATTCCATGAATGCTCTATCATTTAGTAGTGTTACAAGCTGCTAAAGGCTGGATAGCTCTAATTGTTTGTGTCAGGCTAAGCCCAAGAATAATGTAGAACAAATCATTCAGACTTCAGTTTTTTATTTGCTTATGCCTAACAGACGGAATCTTGCCAGACTAAACCCTTACTACTCTCAGCCTAACAGATATATCTGGGAGATTCTAGGGAATGGCTACCCTAAATCACTTCCTCTGACTCCTATCTATCTCTGGGCTGGGCTGCCTCTTCTCTCCTCCTGCTCTTTCTGGAAGGTGCTCCTTCCTTCCCTGGAAAACTGCTGCTTCATTGTAGACCATCACATCAGCTCCCCCTCCATGGGTATCATCTTTCACAATTTGTAAGTGGTCATGTTTGCAGCCCAGGCATGGCATCCCTAGTTGAACTGCATGTGGAGGATGCCCAGTTGCAGAAGGCTGCTCTGACTATAACATAATGATATAACTTTTCTTCACAACTGCACCGTAAGGTGTATAATAAGAGTTCTGGATGATGACCGTGGTTTGGCCCCCATGACCTGCGGAGATAATGAATGAGCAATTATAGTACAGGGCCCAGGTAAAGGTGGTACCTTTTCAATAACTCTGCTCTTAATAGAACATGAACACAATAGCAGTGGCAGAAAGAAGGGATTAATTGGATATGTCTTCCTTTCAGAACGGCATTCAGCATCTCCCCCATTTGAAGGCTGAAAAGCTGCAGGTCAGTGAGTTTTCTATTCGCTTCAACAGAAGAATTGATCTTTGTAAGTTCAGTCAAACCTCTGGGCCTGCCTTGATTCTCTGCTGCCTCTTTCTGGCTGCTGTCACGGTCAGGCTTTAGTAGGAACATCTGCAAAAGGTCATCCACCTCTGGGAAAGGGGGGGGGGGAAATCAGCCTTCATCCCTGTCCCATCCAGTGATGTCATTTGCTTTGGCTTTCTCTCGTCCACACAGCTGGAGATGCAAAACATTTCTTAGCCATGCTCTCCTTTTTCTCCTTGCAATTTTTATTGGCTGCAAGTCATTCTGACTCAGACAGAGGCTCTCAGCTATGTCCTTTTAATCGCTGTGCCTTATGCAGGAACATGTCAGCAGAAATTGACTCTTTTTAAAAAAAATGTGGCAGCTACCTTGTTTCTCCCCCTAGGAGAGTAAATGATTTTCAACAAGATAATTCATTTCCTTCCTTCCCCTTCCTTTTTCTGAAGGGGAGAAGGGGGCTGCTCTCTTATCATCTGGAACACTGATTTTTCAAAACATTTATCACACATGAGATTGTGTGGATTCTGCTACCATGAAGTAGATTTGTTTTAAAGTACGTACAAGTCAATAAACTTTATGGATTTCAAAAACAGCACTTTTAAAACATCATCCTAAACCACAAGAAAGGTTTCTGTAGAGAGTAAGGAAGATGACCTTGATAGAGATATGCAAAATGCAAAAGTAGATGAAACATTGTTAAGACCAGAACAACAAAAGGTATCTCAGGCAGACTCCCTAATTAACTAAAGTATACAAAGTAAGAGGAGGTACAACACAATCAAACTTATAAGGTTCTGTTATTATAGTCAGTCTCAATAAAAAAATAGTTTCAGCCTTCCTGTGGAGTTGATTTCCTGGTCTAACTAGTTTGTGCAGTACAGATATGGTAGATCTAGACTGGTTCCTGATTTTCCTTTTTCAGAATAACAGAGTTGGAAGGGACATTGGAGGTCTTCTAGTCCAAACCCCTGCTCTAGCAGGAGACCCAGGGGTGAAATGCTCCCGGTTCGGACTGGTTCGTGTGTACTGGTAACGATGGCCGCCCGTGGTTCGGAGAACCAGTAGAGATGGCTGGCTGGCCACACCCCCGAAACGGTCTCCTGGTCACCGCTCGCTCACCCTGCCCCGCCCAGTCTCTGTTCTGCAGCTTGCCTGCCTGAAGCACTGCACCCCTGATCTGCCTGCCAAGTAAGCCTGCGAAGTCGCAGCCTACCTAGCTGCCCCTGCCCCCCACCGTCCTAGCCTGCCTTCCCTACTCCATTCCCCGCGGCCCGCAGCCCCGACATGCTTTCCTGCCTTCCACGCAGCCTTCCCAGTGTCCTCGTGGCCAGTTTGCAAAGACAGACAAGCGGAAGGCCACGTGGAAGGCAGGCAAGCATGTCGGGGCAGCGGGGAAGGGAGGTAGCAGCCTACTCCCTTCCCCACAGCCCTGCCATGCTTGGTGGCCTTCCATGCGGCCTTCCTGGTGGTCCCCCATGCCCGCTTGCCTTCCGAAGTCAGCATCCAGCCCGTGATGGGAGACGTGCCACTTCTGGCCGGCCCTTGGGGGAGACGCAGCTGCTGCATTGGGGCTAAGAGGGGTGGCGGCGGTGGCAGGAGAAGGAAGAAAGTGAACCGTGGCTGTGGTGCTCCGGGAGGGCGGGCGGAGAGGGTCCCTCACAGCCGTGCACTGCCTCTGTCATGGAAGTCACTGCCGGGCAGCTGGGCAGCAGCCCCCCACGCGGGGAGAGGGTTAACCCTTATTTCAGTTGACTAGACATTTCCCAATTCCTGCAACTGTTCTTCATATGTTTTAGTCTCCAGTCCCTTAATCATTTTGTTTCTCTTTTCTGCACTCTTTCCAGAGTCTCAACATCTTTTTTATAATATGGTGACCAAAACTGGATGCAGTATTCTAAGTGTGGTCTTACTAAGGCTTTATAAAGTAGTACTAATACTTCAGATGATCTTGATTCTATCCCTGTTAATGTGACCTAGGATTGCATTCCCCAATACCATAACCATGACATAACAGAGAATATCAGCTGGTTCCTTGGAATCAAGCAAGGAATATGTGTGAGATCCAATTGGTGCCAATCTGATGATTCTATCAGCTTCAAAGTTATTTCTTTTAATATTTATACAAACAAAAATATTAAATCTTCTTTCTTTCTGTACCCGCTAATAAAAATAACCTATCCTTGCTTATAATACTGTTGGATTTTAAACTTCTTGGAATAGTTACTGAAGGCATCTTTTCCAGGGCTGCCTTAACACATGGACCTGATGGGCACTTGCCCGTGGGCCCCACGAGCATAGGGGCCCCATACTAATCTGTGTATGTTAACCCTTCAATGCACCTTGTATCATATAAATACAGCAACATATTTATTACATTTTACTGCATTTTTTATTAATACTAACATGCAAATATATGTTTTAATTTTATCAACCATTTACATTTTTATTCCTGTGAGTAGCTGTCATAGGGGCCCCAGTACACTGCTTTGCCCGGGGCCCATAATGCTGTTAAGACGGCCCTGCTCTTTTACCACTATCACAGAGGTGTTCTTGATGATACTGCCAGTGCTACAGTGGTAGGTTTCAAATTTTTTTACTACCGGTTCTGTGGGCGTGCCTTGGTGGGCATGGTGTGGCTTGGTGGGCGTGGCTTGGTGGCTGTGGCAGGGGAAGGATACTGTAAAATCTCCATTCCCACCCCACTCCAGGGGAAGGTTACTGCAAAATCCCCATTTCCTCCCGATCAGCTGGGACTCCGGAGGCAGAGAATAGATGGGGGCAGGGCCAGTCAGAGGTAGTATTTACCAGTTCTCCGAACTACTCAAAATTTCTGCTACCTGTTCTCCAGAACTACTCAAAAAATCCGCTACCTATTCTCCAGAACAGGTCAGAACCTGCTGAAACCCACCTCTGAACTAGACATTGATGAATATAGAAACGAACACAAGTTACAATTGCTGTTGCTCACTTCTTGAACTTAAAGCTTTAAATCCTTCCCTGTGTTTCAGTCTCATTCATTCACACAAGCACAATACAATTCAAAGTCTAGCTAACCAGGCTAGGTTTGAGTTCCAAAAGAATTAAGACCACCATCCACAATATACAATAGCTTTGAGTTTACTACACATCCCATTCACTTGTATAATTGTGTCATATATATATATGACAAGGTTAGATTAATCTCAGTTTGGTAGTTTTCTCACACTTTCACTTAAATGAGTTCTGCCCCATTTTACGATCTTTCTTGCCACAGTTGTTAAGTGAATCATTGCAGTTGTTAAGTTAATAACAGAATTGTTAAGTGAATCTGGCTTTCCTATTGACTTTGCTTGTCAGAAGGTCGCAAAAGACAATCATATGACCCTGGAACATTGCAGTCATCATGAATATGAGTCAGTTGCCAAATGTCTAAATTCTGATCACATGACCATGGAGATGCTGCAACAGTCGTAAGTGTGGAAATGATCACGTCACTTTTTTCAGTGCCGTTGTAACTTTGAACGGTGCCTAAATGAACTGTTGTAAGTCGAGGGCTACCTGTATCTCTTGTATTGAGAAGTCTTTTGTTCAATTGTCTTAGGATTCACCAATTCACTATGCATTGTTTTTCTGCATAATGCATAGATTGAGATCTTCTAGAACACACCCTTCTATCTCTATGACCTCTATGACCTAGCAAGTCTCATGTACTCCATCTTTCATGTGTCCATTCATATCTTTACACACATTTTGCACGAGACATATATCTACAGAGAAAGAGAGAGATGACCATCCTAGACTGGTCAGCAGAATGTACACCCATTGTCCTCAGTGGAATTGAACAACTTGCCATAGCCAACTCACTGCAGCCAACTTGTCGCGGCCAAATCACCACAGTCAACCTGCCCTGGAATAACTGGCCACAGAACAATTTAACAGTTGTATTTAATTATTTAAAATAAATAAAAAAATATTTTAATTTTTGCCATTCACATTTCATTCTGCCCCTCCTTTTGCATCCTTTCTTTAATGATTCTATTCCACCATTTCTTTGATATTAGTGTAACTCTTGTCCCGTAGCGAGTTGTCCTCCAGTGAGTTGGCCATGGCAAATTGTCCATCGGGAGTTGGCTGTGGGTGAATTGTCGTAGACTCATCCTCAGAGTAGATTAATAGCAACCCTCATCCAAAAATGAATAACACATACAGTGGAACAGCTTTAGGGTGGAGGAATCACTGCAGCAAGCCCCACCCCCACCCCTACATATTTCATCTGATAGTGGATAGAATCAATTGACTTAATTGACATTCATGATGGATTTATCCTGTGGATTCTGATGGGCATTAAATTCAATGAACCACATTAGTCAGCCATACAAGTGAAAAAAATATACATCCCTAAAGATGCTCTATGCAGAGTTGGACAAAACGAGTTACATGTTGATAGAGATATGCACATTGATATTAATTCTGGTTGTTTCTGAAAAGGAAAAAAAGGAAAGGCTTGATCGAATCTATCCCATATCCCATCTAATAGTTGTAGGGAAAAGGAATTATTTTTTTCTCTTTGTGTTGCAAACTATTTTCCATGTCATCTTACAAATACGACTTTTTAAATAATACATCTCAGAATGTAAACTCCCTAACATCTTTCAACACACTACAAAAGTCTACAATCTCCATGCTTAGAATAAAGCAGTCAGCCCAAGGGTGCTACGAGGCAAGGAAAAGTGCATAAGAACAACTTCTTATTCTTGATTAATTAAACTGGTGTGGGTATGAACAGCTGGCTCTATTTCCCCACTCATTAATACAGATTCCACAGTCAGTGGAAAAATAGGTTGGCTTTTCCATGCTCAATTACAATGCAGATTTGTTACTTTTCAGTATGCACTAGCTACTTCCCTCCCCCCCCCCAAATCTGGATGATTAATGTATTAAAAAATTAGGTTTTTATTTTATTTCTAAAAATGCCGCTATGGATATGTCTTTTATTAATCAAATATATTCTCGGGCATCTATTTGTGAAAACATAGCAATCGTATTTTTACACATTTATCTTTGCAGAATAAATTGTTCAGATTTCACACAGCCAACTGCTGAAATAATATAGACCACCAGTCCCCCTCCTTTGCGGGGGGGGGGACTATCAGCCTCCTATGAAAGGCTGGAAGAAAAGAATCTGTGCTGACTGACAGATCCACAAGGTCATCTCAGAATGATAAATGTGACATGACATAATTTGACAACTGGATCCTGGTGAGGCCAATTTGTGTTTAGAGTGATGGAGGGGGGCGTCACTTTTTCTCTGACAATTCCTACTTCTAATTTTGAAAGTGTGCAAAGCAGTCTCTCTCTCCTAGAGTCTCTCCAGTCAGTCCGATCTAGAAGTAAGAAGAAATTTCCTGACAGTGAGAACAATTAACCAGTGGAACGGCTTGCCTCCAGAAGTTGTGGGTGCTCCCATCACTGGAGGCTTTTAAGAAGACATTGGACAGCTATTTGTCTGAAATGGTACAGCATCTCCTGTTGAACAGGGGGTTGGACTAGAAGATCCCCAAGGTCCCTTCCAACTCTGTTGTCCTGTATTTCTATATTTATTTTTCCAGCGTTTCACGCCTTGCCTCCTTTCAAACATTCGTATTCCACTTTTTCCTCTGGTGACAGATATAAGAAGCACCAAATGAGGGTTATAAACTTTTGCAGCCTTTTATGAGCCTGTTTTCCTCTCTACAGACAGAAGCAACTCCCATGCCTATGGCATCTTTTTCTCCAATAATTACTTAATTATGGGCTAATTGCTGAAATTACTCATTCAGGGAACCTGATGGCAGCACCTTGACTATTTGGCAATGGCTATGTTTGATTCCCTAAGAAGCACAGAGACCCTTCTTCTGACATTATGTTGCTCACCCAGCTCTTTCCTAGCTGTTGCTTCTCTCCTCATAAGCTTCAGGCACAAGAGAGAGAAATGTTCAAATCATCCATCAGTAACCTACCATAGACATGCTTCTCCCTCAGAGATGGGGAAGGGCGGGGAGATCCCAGGCAGAGTTTTAGAGAATCCAACAGGGAAATCAACAATTGCATAGCCAAGTTGGGAAACTCCAGGAGAAAAACTCTCTCTCTATAAAAAAAAACTAGCAACTTGGAGGGGAAAAAAAACTAGCACTCCAGCTTTTCACAGACAGACAAACACACACACACACACACACACACACACACACACACGAAGACCGAATCACCTAGAGGAGCAAGTTATGTTGTCTTTCAAAGGAACTCTGGGAAGGCCAGCTTGTTTGCCTGAGCTTAGTGTGCACAAACATGGTTGCATTCAAGTTCCATCAAACATGATGGTTTAGTTCAGGGGTCAGCAACCTTAAACACTCAAAGAGCCATAAAGGTCCTAACCGGAAGCCCCCAGTTCAATTCTGGAGCCAACCGGAAGTCTGGTTCCCCCACCATAGAGTCTCCTAGAGCGGCATCCTTTTTCCTCTACTAATCCTAACCAAAAGCCCTATCCATTGTGGAGCTGACCAGAAAACCCGCCCCTTGCCATAGAGTCTCCTCCTGGCATGCCCTGCTTCTTCTCCCCCCCAAACCGGAAGTTCCTCTCAAAATTGTGGTGCCGACCGGCGACAGGGAGCAGCAGCAGAGGGATGAAAGAGCCACATGTGGCTCCAGAGCCGCAGGTTGCTGACCCCTGGTTTAGTTGTATGAAGATGAACCTTAAACCTAGGTCCTCTCTGAACTTCTCTCATGAACAGCAATGGGGAGCAAATGTGTTTGCTTCCATTTTCAACTATTGGTGATTTCTTTTGGTTGCTGAAAAGGGAGAAACTCCGGTATGAATAAGTTAACATCAAGCCATGAGATATTATACAAGCCTGTTGAATAAATGTAGTTAAAAATTGTAATTCTTAGAACAATCTTCTCCCCTCTGTGGGAGAAGGGCTGAGGAAAGGAAAAAGCAAACGTATATGTGGAACTTTAAACTATAATTTAGAAATATATTTCTACATTATTGATAATACTGTTAATAATTTCCTGTTGCACCCACAAAGAACACAAAAACATCATAGAATATCTTCTTCCTCAAA
Source organism: Thermophis baileyi (assembly GCA_003457575.1). Taxonomy (NCBI): domain Eukaryota; kingdom Metazoa; phylum Chordata; class Lepidosauria; order Squamata; family Dipsadidae; genus Thermophis; species Thermophis baileyi. The sequence continues at coordinate 6,108,170 of QLTV01002260.1, read as the reverse complement.
GTTTTGAAGTTGTTAATTGGTTCTTTTTGTTTTTCTTGCTGATAATATAGTTAAGTTTAGTAGCCAGAAGGTAAGGTGTGTAGTTGATTTAAAACTGGACACTTGCCAGGACTCAAATCTCATTTAGTAAAAAAAAAAAATCCTCTAGGATTCATGCAATATGCTTACCTTTTTGTCTAATATTCTGATATATAATTCTGCACCATAAATTAACCCAAAGGGCTGGTTCACACAAAACACTAAATCACAAAAGAAAAAAGTTATAATTAACCAAGCCTTTTGTTTGTATGCACTCATACTGGAAAGCAAAAATAAAATGATGAATACCTAAGACGGTATTATAGAGTCAGCATAAGTCAGCATTGATCATCACCAGCAACCAGGCTAAATATATTATGTGAATATACCTGCTAGTTCTTGTACTGACCCAGTTAAGTGTATTGTGTGAACTCAGTTGTGAATAAGCTACAACCAGCCACCTTTTGGCCTTCTGCAACTCTCCTCAAACTGTTGAATTTCAGATCCATCAGAACACAATTCCCGCCATCACTACTGCCTCATATTAATGGGAATTATAGCCCATAATATCTGGAGGGCATCAGCTTTGAAAGGACAATTGAGCAACAAAGACTGGGAAGATGTACAGGGGCTCTTTGCCTTAATCAATCACAAATTCAATATGAATCATCAGTGTGAAGAATCCAATAAAAGAAATCCAGAAGAATTTTAGGAAGCATTAATGGAAGCCTAATGCCCAGATTTAAGAAAATCCTTATTCTGTACCAAAGCTTAAGAAAAGCACTGAGAAACCAGATCATACATAGTGGGAAAAACTCAAGTGGAGGGGAGGAGGAATAGTAAGAGACTGAAGACCAATTAAAACTAGATATGTTTGGCTTGGAGAAGTTTAAAGAGAGACATGGTTGCAGTTTTCAGATATTTGAAAGTCTGTAATCCAAAAGATAGACTCAATGAGTAGGAACTGCAGGAAGCAGTTTTAAACCAAATCTTGGAAGAAATCTCCTAACCATGACTGATGTTCAACAGTGGAACAGAATGCCTTGAAGACATGCAGTGGGAAAATCTCCAATCCGATCTCCAATCCCCCTGCCTCATTCAGAGTTCTCTGACTTCCTTGGAGCAAACAAATGCAATTAATAATAATAAAAATGGTGTCAGACACGATCCTCCCAGAAGGTGATCTAATAACTACTAGTCCAATTATATACAAGCAGGAGCTTGTACATACCTTCTTTGCAAGTTTACAATATTAATTTATTCAGCCCAGAATCTTCTTGTCACAGCTAAAAAGATGCGAGATCTTTCATCTAAATCTCATTATAATGGTTGCCCTCAAACATATCGCATTGTAGTGTATTACACAGGCTAATTACATTCTGCATGAAAAACATGCATCCATTTTTAAGTTGCTGTTCTTTCAGTATCCCTGAAAGCTGCCTTGTTTTTTACTTGAGGGAATAAAAGAAATGGCCAAGGGGCCAAGTCCCAGACACTTGGAGGTCGTACGTTGATGATAATCACCATGGTTTGAACTTCCATATGCCTCAGGATTATCTTGCTCTGTACAGGTAGTCCTCAACTTACGACCACAATTGTGTCCAAAATTTCTATTGCTAAGCAAGACAATTGTTAAGTGAGTTTTGCCCCATTTTGTGATCTTTCTTGTTACAGTTGTTAAATGAATCACTGCAGTTGTTAAGTTGTTAAGTGAATCTGGTTTCCCCATTGACTTTGCTTGTCAGAAGGTCACAAAATAACCCTGGGAAACTGCAACCCGTCATAAATACATGCCAGTTGCCAAGCATCTGAATTTTGATCACGTGACCATAGGGATACTGCAAATGGTAGTAAGTGTGAAAATTTCTCATAAGTCACTTTTTTCAGTGCTGTAATAACTTCAAACGGTCACAAAATGAATGGTTGCAAGTCAAGGACCACTTGTAGTCCTCTCTCAGGAGGAAATGATGTAGTAGATTAAATATATGACTAGACTAAAATATCTGTTATGGATTACAAATATTATTCCAATAGAATCTCCCTTCTCCACCAACAGAGTATATTAAGTTCCCTTAACTAAATACTGAGTGTTTCCACCCTCTTATTTAGTTATCAAATTTCAGTGCTGCCCATCACACCTGTGTAGCTTTGGGTGGTTTACAAATGAAATGATAGAAATCGGAGTTGAATACAATGACTGAAAAATGAAAAGGCAGTGGGAGTGCCTTCAACCCTTCAGCCACCTCCAGGGCTGCATTACACTCTTAGACTCCCATGCCATTTGGCAGAGCCAGATCTTGACAGCCTTGGTTAAGAGAGAGGGGGCTTCCACACCTGCCTATTACCCTGAATCTGTGTGATTGCTGGAGCCCATTTTTAGATAGCAGCCAAAATAATGTCTCCTCTCTTGCTTTTCTCCTGGGGAGCAATGCTCATCAGATGCTTTCTGGAGCAACTTAAGCCATTCCGCCTGCAAAGCATCCCTATCTATTTGCCAAAGAGGTTGAGTTGAGATTGTTGTTTAAAGTTGACATGTGCCACTGAAGCCACTTAAAGTGTGATTTCTGATTCCCCAGGCTGTAATCTGTGACATTTAACATAAATAGTTTTCTATTCCCTGGTGACCTTTAATGGCTTTTATCATCAGCTGTGGTTTCTGGCAGGCATACAAGAATGGCTGTCGGTTTGGCTTGGTGTCTTCTCCCCTGAATTCTCAAAGAGACCCTTGGCTTTCACAACACAAACAGGGCCCAGGGAGATGCTGCTGTTGAAGGGAGGCCACCTCCAGCTCAGAAATATCATTATGTATTGCAATTAGCATTAGCCAGGAAGCCAGTTATTAAGCAGCTAGTTATTATGGTAATGGATATGCGCCACATTAACTGGGAGGACGTCAGCTAATGCCCAATATTTTACTCATAATTCCTCCCTTGTGGATTGTTCTGTGAGTGGCAGGAAAGATAAAAACATCCGAGGGCTGAGCCAGTGGGAAGATACACCAGCAGCAGTAGTGGAGTTTTCTGTGTATCTCTCTTGGAAAGCTTGGCTTTTAACAGCTGGCTGGGCTGACTTCAGGCCTTGCGCATCAGAGCAGCCATTTTGATGCTACAAGCAAGTCCTGCTTTAGAAACAGGCTTGTACAATTTTGCTTTTAAAGGCTTTGCTAATGCAAACTCCCCTCTGCTAAATCGTGGGAAGGATAGATGTGATTCCTGCGTCTTTCTTGAGAAAGAATGGCGAAATTAATTCGGTTTCTATTTTTGTACAAGCTTGCCCAGTTTTCCCCCACCCCACCCCCACCCAAATCTGTACACGTAATACAACCCATTTATACATGGCAATCCATATTTTTCAAAATGAGACGTTTCAGTTTGCAAATCTTCAAGTTGCAACTGCCCTGAGGCATACAAGCATGATGGGAGGTATAGAAGTTTGATAAATAAATATGTAAATAAAATAAAACTCCCCCCAAAAAATATTAGGGGCAAATATACATGAAATGTGATTCGTTATAGGAGATGTACTTGAAAAAGTGCACACAGCAGGCACAGGTCATACCAAAAAGACATATATTAAAAGAAATGCATATTGAAACTCCATGTGCTAAAGCAATAGACTATTGTGGATGGTGGAGGAATTAATAGCAAAGAAGGCAGCAGGAGTATCATTCCGTGTTGTTATTTGCCTTGGCTGTTTCCCAGCTTTATATATTTCTAGGTGCATGTAAATGAGATGGGATACAGGGAGTCCTCAACTTACAATCGTTTGGTTACTGACCATTTGAAGTTACAACAGCACTAAAAACATGACTTACAACCGTTTGTCACAAATATCGCAGCATGCATTTATGACAGTTGCACTATCCCAGTGTCATATGATCGCCATTTGCAACCTTGAAAGAATGGATGAAAGAAACAAAGTAATCTCCAAAATCAACTGTAACCATTGCAACCAATTCTACGTGGGACAGACATCACGTTGATTAAAAACCAGAATTTGCAAACACCGGCTGGCAGTCAAATGCCATGATCCCAAATCCTTAATCTCTCCCCACACCAACACCAAACGGCACCAGTTCGATTGGAGCAACACAAAAATCATCGGCCACACTACCACCAGCCACGCTCGTGAGTTCATTGAAGCCCGGCACGCCACAAGCAATTCCATCAACAGACACATTGACCTACAACCAGCCTATGAACCCCTCAGAATCCAAATCAACTGCACAGCCAACCAGAGACAGCACCAACCCTCAACCAACCCACGCAACTCCCCACCACCAGTAGTTCACCTCCCAGTGACCCTGACCCGATGTAACCTCCCCATCACAAGACCCATCACAAGACTCACTGATGACTCACAGCTGACCCATCACAAGACGTGCACTTGACACACCCATACCTGAAGCCTTTATAAACAGAAGAACACTGACACTGACATCCCCTAAATACTGCTGAAGATGTTACCTAGCCTGGTAACGAAACATTTGGAAACCAGCCCACAAGTTCGGAGAACGAATCCTCACCCTCATTTGCAACCTTCCCAGCGGGCTTCTGACAAACAAAGACAATGGGGGGAAACTGGATTCACTTAACAACTGCATGAATCACATAACAACTGATCACTTACCAACCATGGCAAAAAAAAAATGGTTATAAAATCGGGTGTGACTCACTTAACAGCCACTTTGCTTAGCAACAGAAATTCTTGTCCCAATTGTGGTCCTAGGTTGAGGACTATCTGTAATTCAGACCCCCAGCCAAACCAAAGTTGGAGTTGAAGCATATGCAGTAGGATATGCTGGCACGCAAGAATAAGTCAGCCTGATTAAGGTGTATTTTTCTTAAGCAATAGCAGATAGGCCAAATTTAATTCCTTAACCATTGGTAGGCAAGTTTCTGTCTGGGCTGCCCCTCTTCAGTGCGCATACAGACCAACCATCCGAAATGCATTCAAAACTCCCCAAATCCCATCTCATTCTCGTATTCTAAACTAAGACAGCCAGAGGCAGAATGGCCTGAGTGACACAGTAACTCCAAGACGGAGATGGTAGCATCGGACGATTATTGCCACCTTCCCTTTGTTGTTTCTCTTTGTTCCTCTTCCATTTCAATCAAAGCAGCAAATGCAGTGAGGGGAAAATGAAGCAGCCACAACACAGGCAACACCAGGAGAGCTGGCAACCCCTCCACAAAGCTGAGGAAGGGGGTGCAGTTCTAATTTCCCGGGTGCGTTAATTGCTTTTGTTCAGCTTTATGCATCTGTGCCATGGGAGGCGGTGGCATGGAGTAACTTCATTTGAGTTCTTTAATCTTTTGACAATGGCTGTCATAAAAGAACGTGTAATTGTTAGGCATGGTACTTTCTGAGGCTGCCTGGTCCTCTTCCCACCCACCGCTCCTTTAATTTCCAAGGCTCTCTGTTGGCTGCATCTTGGAGCAATGCTGGGCTGGGCTCATTTGATGTCTCTCTATAATTGGCTTATTTGCTTTCCTTTTTCTGTCTCTTGTCAGAACAAGGTTCGCTTAACAACAGCCATGGCATACAATATATTGGCAGTGTTGGCAATTGGCCTGGCTGTAGGAATCAAGCATCATTGCAGTGGTCCAGCATTTCAAGATTTGATGAATAGGCAGGTGAGACAAGGGAAGGTTTCCTTCATTGCACTGGCCAGTATCCTGTATTCTGCACACAGATCCCCAGGTGGCTTACTCAGGTGGGGGGGATAGAAACATGTTGGTTCTTCTCACCTTGAGACATCTCATTCTGCTCACCCACTGAGGCCTACAGCCAAAATTTGTCTGCAGATTCTTGATCTATTTTGAAAAGGAGAATGAAAATGCAAGAATCCTATCTGAAAGACCAAAATGACTTCACCCATTTTGCATATACACATATCCATCCATACACTGAATGGAATGTGCAAATGCATTCACAAAACAAAACTGTAATGCCTGGAATTTGTACAAGGAATTCTGTATATCTATATTTCAAAGACAAGTTAAAGAAGTGTCATTGTCTTCAAAACATGCAGGAGCCAAATCAACTCTATGTTATTTTATTTCGGAACTAACACAGCATAAAAGGACAATTGAAATTATGAAATCATGACAAACATAGCAATTTATGTATATAAAGAAGGAACAATACAGGGGCAAAGGATTATATTTATAGCACAGGATTTAAAAATCTACAAAGGACTACCATGTAAACTAAGAGCCAGTTAGAGGTTCTTAGAGGCTACAACGCAAGAGATCGTGAGTTCAAGTCCCGCCTTAGTCATGAAAGCCAGCTGGGTGACTTTGGGCCAGTCACTCTCTCTGAGCTCAACCCACCTCACAAGGAAGTTGTTGTGGGGAAAATAGGAGGAGGAAGGTGTGTTGAATAGATTTGCTGCCCTGAATTATTTGTAAAAATAATAAAGGTGGGATATAAATAAGTAAGTAAGTACCGGTAAGTAAGTAAGTAAGTAAGTAGTAAGTAAGTAAGTAAGTAAGTAAGTAAATCCATACTTGAAAAAGCAGTAGCAATAGCTCTTTAAAACCAAGATGGCTGAGTTGAAGATGCTTAGGCAAATTTAAAAAAAGAATGTATTCACACAGTACATAATTAATTTGTGAAATTTCTTATTACTAGACATGATTACTAGATGTTTCTTGTATGGCTTTAAAAAATAAATTGATGAAAAAATATCTAAGGACTATGAATCTTGAAAATTCATTTTACTCCTATGTCAGGGATGACATATATGTTTTCATGTCTTGCCTGTGAGTACTTCAGAGGCATCTGGTTGATCCAGCAAATGCAGACTACAAACTTCTGGATCAAGGTGTGCCTGACTTTGATTCAGAAGGGCTATCTTCATATTTTCAAAGATACCTTGAATATTTGACTCTTTAGAGCAGTCTTCGTCAACCAGATGCTTTCCAGTTGTGTTGTGATTGCAACTTCCGGAATTACCAGTAATGCTAGATTGGGATGCTAGACTGAGACTGGAATTTAGCTGGTCATTCTAAATTGGAGAAGTCTGCTTTATGAGAAAACCCTGAGGTCAAGACTCTACCATTTGAGGAACTCAGAAAGAAGGAAGCATGGAAATGACCAAAATTGAGGGAAATGGAAGAAGGATATTGGTGAATGTGTTTGAACATGAATGCAACTTAAATAAGAGATGGAAATGCTCAGAATGCAAAAGGAGGTGAAGGTGCCACATAGTTGTTGAGTATAGTCAGGATTCTTGTAAAAATAAAGAAGTATTTTTTTTTCTTTCAAACACTGAAGTTGGGGGAGCTTTGCTTGACATGCTCAAGTTAAAGTTTGATCGTGCCAAGAATAACAAAAAGTTGAACATTAATTAACTATGTAGCAGTTATCAAGAGGATGACGGAGTTGCCAGAGACTGATGACTAAATCACCATTCATTAGCATCCTCATCATCACCATTATCCAATTTATTGTTCACACTGTGGTTCATAACAATTTCCCATTTTACAAAAATGTCCTAGACATTTTAGTTTCTGATCTTACCGGTTTTACAGAGAGGGTGTGCTCTTTTGTATAGCATTTCACTTATTGGAACATCTTAATTTGCCAGCTTTACTATGTTTGCCTGATTTCTCTCCCCCCCCCCCATATAGCACTCATTTTCCAAGTAGGGTCAATAATGTCTATCTTGACTGTACCACTGATAAATTAAATATCACCTTTAACGTTTGGATCACATCACTTGCCACTGACTGTCACTGTCCCACTGTGAACCTTCCTGATATGCTGCCTTCAGGTTCCTGACGTGAGAAGAGGCTGCCCCTTAGATTGTACTGAAGGCCTATTCCAGTCCTCAGCACTGCAAAGCAACAGTCGGGCCTATGAATAAATAAAGGAGAAGCAAAGCGGTAGTTAATGGAATAATGACAAATGTGGAGAGAAACCAAAGGGAAAATGCGAGCAATTTATGAACATTAATTATGTAGCAGGAAAGGCTGGGCTTGTGTTTCTGCATGTAAAAGGGATGGGTGAACGGAGTCCCTCAGGATTACGTGGCCTGCCTCTGGAGAATGCTGGATTCCTCCCAGAGGCCAGTGGAGCTTTGAAACCTGCTCCTGACAGAGGCACAAGGTGAGGTACAAGAGAGGATTTTGAAGGGAAAAATAAGCTAAGTTAAGAAAGCTAATCGATCAATCGGCATGTATTTTTTGATCCCAAAAAACACAAACGAAGCAGAATTGTTGTTATGCTCTGTTGAGCTAAAGCAAATTCCTAGTGGTTCCCTTGACAAAATCCGTCCGTGCTATCCTATCTCTCACTACTCGAGACAATTCCTGCAGGTCCATTTCTGTGGCTTCCTGTGCTCTGTTTACCTGCCTCATGCACTTTTGGGCCTTTTCTACTTCTTTCTCCCTTGCGCACGTTCATCATCTTTTCCATAGATGCATCATCCCTCATGATGCCTCCAAAGTATAATAGTTTCTCTTTCATGATCCTTGCTCCGAGGGAGTGTTCTGGCTTGATTTCCTCTAGTGTTGAATGGGAGGTTCTCACTGAACGTGAAGCAACTTTCTCCAGCATTGTAGCTCAAAGGAGTCAATCATCTTCTTGCTCTTATACAATGACCTTTCCTCACATCTGTACTCCATAATAGGAGGTATCATTGAGCTGACCATTCTAACTGGTGCCTTGATTGAAATGTCTCAGCCTTTTGTGAGTTTCCTAATGATTTATTTATTTTTTTGCCCATTTCCGTTCTCCAAATTTCTTTTGCATGATCACCATCTCTATGAATTCTGGTGCCTAGAAAATTGTAATCATCAACTACTTCTATTCTCACATTGCTTATCTTAACATTCATTTAGTTTTCCAGTTGGCATAATCTTCACTTTTTGAGATTTAAGAAAATCCTACCTTTTGGCTCTCCCATTTTACTTTCAGGATGATTGTTCTTAAATCTTTTACAGTTTCTGTAACCAAGGCTGCATTGCCTATGTAGCTCGGATTATTGACATTCCTCTCACCAATTTTGACTCCAACCTATAGCTTTTTTAGGCCTGTGACCCATGCGATGTGTTCTGCATATTCACTGAACAGGCATGGTAACAAAGTGAAATTGATGGTAAACCAATTTCACTGTTACTAACTTCTGTTCTCACAGTTTCTTCCTGGTTATTGTAGAGATTTTTAAAGAGAAGTATTAGATACCGGGATATATCCATTGCTTTAAGAGACTTCAAAATTCTTAAATGATCAACTCTGTTAAAGTCTTGGGGTTGTCTACAAAGAAAGTAGAGTTCTTTCCAACATCAACTTAATATTAGCTATATGGTCTCATACAGGTAGTCCTCGACTTATGACCACAATTGGGCCCAAAATTTCTGTTGTTAACTGAGAATTTGTTAATAGCAATAGCACTTAGACTTATATACCGCTTTACAGTGCTTTACAGCCCTCTCTAAGTGGTTCACAGAGTCAGCATATTGCCCCCCAACAATCTGGGTCCTCATTTTACCCACCTCGGAAGGATGGAAGGCTGAGTCAACCTTGAGCCGGTGAGATTTGAACTGCCGAACTGCAGCTAGCAGTCAGCTGAAATAGCCTGCAGTACTGCACTCTAACCACTGCGCCACCTCGGCTCAAAGTTAAAGTGAAACACCTGTCCTTTTCTAAATACGGGTAGTCCTCGATTTACGACCGCAATTGATCCCAAAACGTATGTTGCTAAGCAAGACATTTGTTAAGTCAGTTTTGCCCCATTTTACAACCTTTCTTGCCACAGTTGTTAAGTGAATCATTGCAGTTGATAAGTTAGTAACACAGTTGTTAAGTGAATCTGACTTCCCGATTGACTTTGCTTGTAGAAGGTTGCAAAAAGTGATCACACGACCCTGGGACACAGCAACGGTCATAAATATGAATCAGTTGCCAAGATTTTTATCACATGGTCATGGGGATGCTGCAAAGATTGTAACTGTGAAAAACGATTGTCAGTCACATTTTTCAGTGCCCTTGTAACTTTGAATGGTCACTAAATGAACTGTTGTAAGTCGAGGACTACCTGTATTGCCCTGTTTTTTCTGAATCTTGCTTTTTTCAATTGTTACTTCATATAGAACTCTAACATCTGCAGAATTATCAACCATATTTTGCCTGCATATGGTATTAAGGCTAGTGTCCTATAAATAGAACATTCATTTAAATTTTTCTTTTTAGAGACTGAGATAGAAACCTTTACCTACCTTTAGACCATGCTGCTTTTTCCCATATTTGTTGTCAGAGACCCATCATAATCTTTACTATTTCCTTGCCACCCTCCTTTAATAGTACTGGTAGGAATTTATCTACCCCCAGGCCTTTCTGATTTGCCAGTTGTTTTATAGCTCACTAATGTCCTTCTCAAGCATCATTGGTTCTTCTTCCCATTTTTTTTCTTCTTGAATACAATGTCATCAGAGCAGAGCTTCTTATACAGGTTTTCTGGTATTCTTTATCTTTTTCTTTTCTCACATTAACTTTTCCCCCCGTGTTTTTTCCTTATGACACTGACACATGGTTGGAATGTTCCTGTGATTTCTCTGATTTTCTTAAATAGTTCCCTAATTCTTCCCATTCTGTTATTTTTCTCCGCTTGTCTGCACTCTGAATTCAGATATATCTCAGCTTTTCTTGCCTTTGTTGGAAGTTCTCCAGTTTTTCCAAGATTTCCTCCAGCTTTTGTCAGTCATCTTTATATAAATATTTCTATGGCCTTGTTTTTGGTAATAGGTGTTCCATTGGAAGACCTGAAAGATCTTAAGAGACAGATTATCATGGAAAAAAACTATGTGGTTGATACAGAGGTGATACTGACTGGATGGCACATAATCAATCAATCAGTCAATCAGTCAGTCAGTCAGTCAGTCAGCTTATTTAATAGCCAGTGTGGTCTTCATTTCCTTCTGGCTCTTGTTATGTGCTTTCCAGCTGCTGCTGCTGCTGCTTCACTCTAACTTTGTTGTAATTTCTTCCTAAAATTCCTCAGGTCTTTGATCAGAGGTTCAGGTCTGTGAATCTATTTCTAATCTCAAGTCTTCTGAAATGGGTTCTAATTATGTCTCATTGGAATTAGATCTTTTCTGGTCTTTTTTAAACTGATGTGTATTTCTATGATTAGTAGTTGATGATCCCTAGTCAGCACCCAGCAGTCTTTTTCAATTCACCATAGAGATTTTCCATTTGTTTGCTACACAAGATGTAATCTATTTGATTGCAGTGTGATTCATCTGAAGACATCCAAACATCTTTTGTGCTGTTCAAATAATAGGTTAGTGACACATAACCCCATTTTCTGTATCTAAGTCTATTAGTCATTGTCCTATGGTACTGTACATTGTTATTACAAATTTTCAAACCATTTTCAATGCAACTTCCTCTTCAACTTTTACATGAAAATTGTCAGAAATTATTAGAACATCCTTCTTTGATATTTGATCTGTTGTATTTTTCCATAGAATACATCAACCAATTCTTCAGCATCTGGCATTGGTACAGATATCTATATAATTGTGAGGGTAAATCGACATCCTGCAAATCAAGCACTGAATTCCATTTTTTTCAGCATCATTGTAATTTTGATTGGCCATTGAATGAATGGTTCTAAGTCAAGGACTATCATACTGTCTTTAGATTTCTATGGCATTTTGTAGAACTGTTCTCCCCAGTTCTCCATGTCCTGGTGATTCAGAGTCTACAATTGTTCATGCATCAGGATATATCCAATTTATATTGCAGCTAACTTTGTCACTCATGATCTGTGACCGCTTATACATCAGGATATCTCATACTTATATTGCAGCCAACATATATATCTGCACACTATCCCATTATTCACTGGTTTTGGATGCACCCCATTTCTTCAAGTTAAGACATAAAGGAAGTCACTACACTAGTGAAATCTTAACCTACTACTTGTGCCTACTTTATCCTTTACACAGGAGAAAAAAGGTGCAAGGTTTTTTGTCAATTCAAGAAGCTACTTCCAACCCCCCCCCCAAAAAAAGTTTATATACTCTTTTTGTCACTCTATAGACCAGACAGCATCTCCATAATTATGTAACCTTTTTTCCAGAGACCCCAACAAAGAAACTGTTGAGGTTTAGGCCATAACTTGTTTCCTTTCTGAATTGAAACCTCCAGTGATTCATACATTCACATGCCCATGGATCCCTACAAACTCAAAACTGGATTGCCAGGCTAGATCTAAGTTAGAAATCTGAGTTAGAAAGTATCAAGGCAGGATGTCCACCATACCTGGTACCTCCTTCTATTTGATAGATCCAAAGGTCTACAGCAGCGGTTCTCAACCTGTGGGTTCACAGGGGTCGCCTAAGCGCGCGCTAGCCCACCACGCCCCCTTTGTCACCTCATCGTGCACGGGGAGGGGTGGGGAGAGGGTCGCGGCAGTGGGGCGGGGGTCGCGGCATTAGGAAGGTTGAGAACCACTGGTCTACAGTGTCCATACTTTCTAATACCTCCAAGGTATTAAAGGTATTAAACTGTCCGACTGACAGTTTTAGTATATCTGTTGATACTATATCAGCAAGTCCCATTGTCTCATCCATTTCACACAGGAATTTTCTGTTGTTCTGGGGACTATAATTTGTGTGTCTGCAAACTCTTCATTCTGGCATTTTTTAATCTGTTGTATGGAATCTGCCTTTGTCTGGCTAGCTAGCTAGTATTTATCTATCATTATTTTTTGAGCACTTGTTTTGAGTAGGTCTCACGTACACTATAGTGACATTAATATACCAATACATAGTTCATTCATCACAATGGTCATGCACAGTTAACATATTGAAAATCTTAACAGACTACCTAAACATAAATTTGCATGATATATTTCTTAATCTAAGGGGTATGAGGGAGACGAAAAAGATAGTTTTAAAAAAATAACATGGTGTTAACTTACACTGGCTGAATATAATGTATGCTCATGACTTTAGGATTTTTGGGATCCATTCTTTACCCGCTTGGCATTTCCACTATTGTCCCTTGGCTCTATCAAAAAGAACCCAGTTAAGAAAAACACTAAGGACAGTTGATGCCCAAAAGGAGACTGCTTGCTTGCTTGCTAACTTATTTGTTTATTATTCATTCATTCATTCATTCATTCATTCATTCATTCATTCATTCATTTGTCTGCATACAGGAAAATATCCCACTAAGGCCTTTTTTCCTGGTGGGAAAAAGTGGGAGCGAGGGGACACACCATACAGGTTGAAGACTGTATTCTGATATGATAGTAGCAGCATACAAATATAAAGGCCAGAAGGGGAATTATAATAAACTACTGTAGATATTCTTAGGCCTTTAGGCCTCTCTGTTTAGGAAAGCACTATCATCTGCTGCTGTTAATACGGTAACGCAGACGTTCATGTTATTGTGGAAAAAATTGAAGGCCTGGTTGCCTTCCTAGACCTTAGGGATTAGAGTGATTATGGTGCTCCTCAGTGGTGGGTTTTGCTGCCGGTTCGCTCAGGGTCACGCCGTGCGCATGCGCAGCAATCAAAATCCAAGATGGCGGCACCCACGGAGACACCAACGGAACCGGCTCCGTGACATCATCGCCGAGTTACTAACGGTTCTAAAGAACCGGTTAGAACCGGTAGGAACCCACCTCTGGTGCTCCTCCTGTTATGAGTGATTTGTAGTTGGTGCCCTTCTTCTGGTTAGTTGTATATTTTTTTCAAGAGAGAGGTGTGTGTATGTGTGTGTGTGTGTGTGTGTTGTTCTGGAGTCAGGTTTAAATAAATAAGTAAATTACCAAAATGGGAGTCAGTAAGGAAGATTGAGACCAGATGAAGTGGGCCTCCTCAGACTGCTATTGTGATGTAAGCTATTGATGCAACAACTGAATGACCTGTTTTTTTCTTCTTCTTTTCTTCTTTCTTTAGAAACAGGCTTATATTGAACAGCTGTTAAAACAGTGAAGACATTCAAACAGAACACTGTCTTGTAATAGCATGACACATGTCCACTCTTAGTCCAAGTCAAGATAACGGCAAAGACATATTTTGAAACCACTTGCTCAAGATGTCCTTTCATCCTCTGGGCAGCTAGAAAAAAGGTATCAGGAGAAAATGTCTATTCTAGAAATTGCAAAGCCAAAACCTAAAATATGTCTCTGCCAAAATGGAAAATGCACATCACTGATCAACTGTCAAAGAGCACCCTCAAGTATTAAAAACAAAAATCAAGAATGAACCTGAATCTGTAAGCATCTTAAGTGGTTGTAGTCTAATCAATATTCTAATATAAGTCCTGAGGGTTATTATTTACAATTTGTAATCCAACAGAATTTTGTATTTCAGTAAACCAGAAGAACATTGGATTTTTATGGTGCTCATATTTTTGAAAACATTTAACCACCTAGGACCTTCTGTATTCTGTCCTCTGGTTCAGTTCTTGCATTTGTTAATACATGTTCTAATTAGCCTAGTATTTTTCCCCATGTACATCAAAAGGTCTGTTCATCGATCACACTGAAATGATATTGATACATCAGTTTGCTAGGACATTGATTTATTCCATTGCATAAACAACTCACAAATAAAGAAATTCTAATCTCAGGCTGGTGTTAGTTCTAACGGCTCAGAAAATGTGACAATTTACAACAATATACACATGTATTTTACCTATAGATAATTTTCCTCAATAAATAAATGGAATGTAATGGGTTTTTTTAATTCATTTTAGGACTTGTGTGGCGAAGATATCATGTTTTAAGGACATATTTATGCAGAAATATTGAAAATTCAAACGGGTTCACAAACTTTTAAGCATTACTATACCACTAGGAACTGTCTCCCTAATCCTATGGTCAATTGCCAAATGGAAGATTATATACCATCCAGGTCAGTGTTAATTCTTAGTGTTCCACATAATTAGACTTCTACAGGTGTACCCTTTGACACTGTAATCATAGCCATTCACCTTGCCATTGGTCTTTCCTTTATTTTTTTTACTTCCACCTTTCCCAGCATCATGGGCTTCTCAGAGGAGGTGGGTATTTGCTTAATGTATGCAAAATATGATAATTTGAGCCTGGTCATTTGTGCTTCAAGTGAGAAGGCTGAATTGATTGATGCATGATACGTTTGTTTTCTTGGCTTATCCATGGTAATCTCACAGCACCAGAGTTCGAGAGTATCACTACCATTTCTATTCTGCTTCTTCGAAGTCCAGGTTTTCCTTCTACAGAGTGTTACAGGGAAAATCATTGCTTGAACAATTCTAATCTCTGCAGTATAGACAGGCACAGTAACAGTATCTGAATATCTTTTCCAAAGCTTTCACTGCTGTTCTAAGAAGTGCTAGTCTCTGGTGTATTTCTTGACTGCTGATTCCTTTATTGTTGATAATTGACTCTAAAAGGCAGAAGCTATCCACCACTTCAGTATCTTTACTGTCAGTTCTGAGGCTGATTGCTGAATCTGTTGTTATTAGTATGGCCTCCTTTATATTCAATCTTAGTGCCATTTTTTTTTTCCACTGGCTCCTTGACTTTCATTACTAGAGATTGCAGATCATTTGCATTTTCAGCAATCAGATTAGTATCATCTTCAGTACATAGAGCATGTTATTGATGCGCCTTCTTCCAATTTTTAAACCATGCTCATCTTCCAATCCAGTTTCCCTCAATATATATTCAGCATGTAGGTTGAATAAATAGGGGGAGTATACAGGCTTCTGGCTTCTCTTATTGTTTCTGACCATGGACTGGTCTGTTTCTCCTTTTTCCATCCCAAGTATGGCTTCATAACTTGTATTTAAATTTCACATGAGGATGAGATATTCTGGAATTCCCATTTTCCTAAAGAAATTCTACAACATGACATAGTTGACATGATCAAATACCTTTCTATAATCAATAAAGTACATACTGACTTTTTTTTGGTATTTTTTTGGCTTTCTCAATTACCCAGCCTGCTTCAGCAATAATATCTCTTGTTCCCTTTAAAAGTAACTTCAATATCTGGTGTTTTCCTTTCCATATAGGGCTCTAATCTGCATTGCTTGGTTATTTTTCTAGTGTGTGGAATTAAAGGTTTTGTATGATAGTTTACATATTCTTGGTATTTGCATGTAGATTGGCCTCTTGCACTCTGTTGGCTAGTTTTCACTGGGATAGTTTGGTTAGAACTCTTACTATTCTTCTGTTGCTTTTCATATTTCTAGGTGTTACATTAATTTCTATAGCTTTCCAACTTGATAGAGACTACAGTGCTGATTTAACTTCATCTTCCACTACTAAACATTCTTGCAAATACTGAATATATTTAAGGTATTGGATATTGACATCTCTACTGTGTAGAATTTTAGTATACTCCATTTTTTTAAATCTTTGAATGAGTTGCAGTCTGTCCATTGACATCCTTTCACATATCAATATGAACCTCCTTCTGAGTTCAGAGATTATTGGGAAAACTTCATATATTTCTGTCTCTGTTTCCATTTGATGTCTTTACAGATGTCATGGTAATATTGTTTCTTGACTCTTCTAACAACTCTCTGAAGTTCTTTCTTCCTGAATCTTTGTCTTTTTGGCAAATTTCACTGTCTAATGTAGGCATCTAGTTTGGCTTCTTCTTTTTCTGGGTCCTTGGCAGTCTCTTTTCAAATTTATCCTTTACAACAACTGCGTTTTCATTCCACATTTCTTCTCAGTCCCTATCAATGAAATTCAGAATATCAAAGAGATTCCTGATGTTCTTTTGAAAATGGTGGGTATATATTCAAGATTCTATTGTAGAAACCTGGTTGTATTTGTTCTTCTGTTTTAGCTTAACTTGGAATGTGTCCATGACACTTCATTATCTATTTCACAGTGGGCTCCTGGCCGTGTCTTTGCTGGCATAAGTGAGTTCTTTGAATTTCTTGTACCAAAAATATGTTAATTTGACTGTTATGTGCACCATCTGGTGATGTCTATGTACACAGGCATAATTTTGGTTGTTTGAAGACTGTGTTAGCATTGAAGAAATCACTGGTTTGGATGAAAGTAATATTATTCTCCGGCTTCAATTCTGTTTTCAAGTCTGTACAGCCAACTATATTTTCCTCCTTAGTTTTTCCAGCTTTGGTATTCCAGCCTTCAGCCATAAGCAACCCATCTTGATTGTATGGTCTGTCAGTTTCAAATTAAATTTAACCATAAAATTCCTCTTCCTTTGCATCGGTGATTGGAGCATAAACTTGGATAACCGTAATAGAAAAGATTTGTCCACAAAGTCTGATTGATGTTATTTTGTCATTTACTGCATTGTACCCAAGTGCTGTCGTTGCTATATCCTTCCTGACTATGAAAGCAACATCATTTCTTGTTTGTGTTTCATGTTCTCAGTAGTAAACAATATGATCTTCTGATTGAAAGTGCCAAATCCAGTCTACTTCAATTTATTGATGCCTTGGTAACCCTGCTGGAATTATATACTTGTTTTACAGTTCTGGTGTTCTTTGCTTATTTTTCCCAGGATGAACCCCCTCCTCTCCCCACAATGAAGCAGCTTAACAGGACTTGCTGGGGAAGGGACTAGAAAATGTCTATTGGCAAAAGTGAAGCCTGTTAAAGAGGCAGTACCATAAAAAGGAGAAGTAAGACACTCCAAAGGGGAAAAAACAAAGGACAGTGCAAAAGATAGAGGAGATAAGATAATATACAGTATACTTCATATAATAGATACTCCCTTCCTGGAGGGAGGGGGGCCTTGGGGACACGCCAGGATGGGGGGGAGCAGGGATATAGTTTTCCTCATGATCCACTGCTCCCTTTGTTCCCCTTCCTCCAAGAAAGTGGCAGACAGTTCCATGGGTCAGCCAAGGAGGAAAAAGAAGAGTGATTTATGTTACTCCCTGCCAGCTTCCCAAAAGCAAAGTCAATGGGGAGGCCAGTCGGAAGTCAGAAGTCATCAATGTTCCCACTACTTTTTTTGCCTGCCCATTGTTCCTCTTTCCCCAGCAAAGTGACAGTTGATGGGTGAGCTCTCTTCCTTCCTGGAGGGAGAGGACCCTTGCGGACATGACAGGTTGGGATGCAATTTTCCTCACAATCCATGGTTTTCTTCGTTCGCCCTCCCCTCAGCGGTTCAGTGATTTCTGAAGCTCTTTGTCAGCTTCCCACAAGCAAAGTCAATGGGGAAGCCAGCAGGTCAGAAGTCATTCCTGCTCCCACTGCTGCATCCAATCAGCTGGCAGCAAAACCCAATGAGCAAACAGGGTTATGGTTGCTTTGGAACAACCAAACAGTGGTTGGCAGCAAGGAAAAGATAAAAGAGTGACTTGGATGCCTGATGCTCAGTTAGGGCTGACTAGGGGGAGCCGACAGTTAGCAGGTGAGCCCTCTTGCTCTCTGGAGAGTATAAGCCCTTGGGGACAATCCAGGACAGATGCAATTTTACTTACAGCCCACAACTGCCTTTCCCCCCTCCCCTCACAAAGTAGCAGGCAGTTCCAGGGATCAGCCAAGGAGCTGAGATTTCTGGTGTATCCTGCCAGCTTCCCTCAAGCAACATCAGTGGAGAAGCCAGCAGGTAATTGAAAGTCACTTCTGCTCTCATTGCTTTTTCTGTTCTTTTTGTTTCTTCATGAGCCACAGTGGTGCAGTGGTTACAGTGCAGTACTGCAGGCTACTTCTTCTGACTGCCGGCTGACTGCAATTTGGCAGTTCAAATCTCACCAGGCTCAAGGTTGACTCAGCCTTCCATCCTTCCGAGGTGGTAAAATGAGGACCCAGGTTGCTGGGGGCAATATGCTGACTCTGTAAAACCGCTTAGAGAGGGCTGTAAAGCACTGTAAAGCGGTATATAAGTCTAAGTCAGTGGTTCTCTGGCACCAGGGGCGAAATGCTCCCGGTTCGGGCTTGCCTGCGGGTCGCCGGATAGCTGATAGCGTCGGAAGCGGGAGACTTCGCCCGGACACCGCCATTTGGGTTCTTTTACCCTCTGCGCATGCGCAAAGCATTCTGCGCATGCGCAGAGGGTAGAAGAACCCAAATGGCGGCGTCCAGGCTACCAGCTGTCCGGTGACCCGCAATCACGGCCGAACCGGGACCTTTTCACTCTGTAGTGACGGTGGCACCAAAATGGCGGGCTAACGCGCGCGGCGACCCCTGTGAAATGGTCGTTCGACCCCCAAAGGGGTCGCGACCCACAGGTTGAGAACCGCTGGTCTAAGTGCTATTGTTATTGCTTCTCTATTTAGTAAGGGAATATATCTGAAAGGGTGACCCAATGGGTCATGGGTTAACTAGTTAACCGCTATAGTGGCAATGGGTCTTCAAAAATATCAGCTTGTTTAGTAATTGCATTTTAAAATGCTGTAATTCCTCCAAAAGCTATTCATTTGAGAGAGTGGATTTTTTTTCCTAAGGTAGTATAGATGACAGCTATTCTATTAAAGAATTAACATCTGCCTTTTTTCTGTACACTTCCATGCTCAGTTGGTTATTCACTACAGAAACTTGAACAACTAAATAATGTAGTATTTTATCATGGTATATAAAGGCAGAATTGAATTGTTTGATGTTCAGAGTACTCAAGAGCTTTCCTGAATTCTACTATTCTATAAAAGTAGCCTTTCTGAATTCTACTACTCTATAAAAGTAGCATCTAGATATCTTTTGTATTCCATGATAGTCAAAAGAGATTTTCTTTGTGTAGTATGTAAGAATACTCAAATCTCTTCATATGTAAATTAGCTAGTGTAGAAACAATTTACATCCCATGGCTGGGCAGAAATCTTCCAATGATATTACATTCAAAAAAATGGTGGGGAATAAATGCACAATTTGCAACAGAATAAATAAAACTAGAATGTGATCCCAAAGACTATGCCTTCCATTCATGTTTAACTGTCATAGACTTTTAGTTGATATTAGTATGGAATACTATATTTCCATGATGTGATGGAATGTGCACTTGGAAAAGGAGGGGGAATTTTGGCAAGAGCATCATGGCTTTCCAGGGAAAAGAGAGGGGCCAGAGAGGGGCGCAAAACAAGAGACTGCACAGTCCTAAACTGAATCAGGGAGAGTGGAAAAGGTTCAGGGTAGCCACATCCTGTAATCTCCCAGGGTATATCTATTAGTTAGAAGTTTATATCTTTAGTCTGTCAAGATTCTGTCTATTAGATGTAAGCAATAAAGGACTGGAGTTGATTGGATCTCACTGTGTCATGTTTGGCTTAGGCCTGACACATGGTGGCTAATAACAGAAAGAGAGTCAAGACTGGTGCTTGCAACAAAAAGTTAAAAATCAGATGCATCTCTCAAATAATTTTTTATACATGATTTTAATAAAGAAGACTACATAGGAAGACATATTTTTCAAACTGGATTCACACATTGAGATCAGCTGACACAGAAGAATGTATAAATGTTGCAATGCACTGCTGCATTAGTTATAATAAAAGGTCATTTATAAATTTATACACACACATGCAAACACACACAAACACACATTCATAACAATTATGGGATTCAAAGCCAAACAAGGATTATATCAAAATACAAGTAACTATAAAAAACTAATAAATGGAACTTCCTAAATGCAACTTCCAAGATAGCAAGTTTATTCCAGCTACTAGAAAAAAAAGCTTTTTTATCCTTGTTCTAGTCATGCTTCAGCTACTGTGAATATACTCAGAAAGACTTCTACTGGATGGGGGGGGGAAGCCCCCTTCTGGTCCTAAGTAACTGTGAAACAATTAATTTCTCTTTTCCCCCTATAGCTAAGAATGATGTTCTCCTGGGATGAAGCACATAGTCGGGTCTCGGACAACTCAGCACAGCCAACTCACCATGGCCAACTTACCATGGCCAACTCAGCACCCTTCCCTTCCCTTCCCTTCCCTTCCCTTCCCTTCCCTTCCCTTCCCTTCCCTTTCCCTTCCTTCCTTCCTTCCTTCCTTCCTTCCTTCCTTCCTTCCTCTTGTTTTTCTATATGTGAGATCCAATATACATTAATCCATTCTGAGTTTTTGGAAAAATGCTCAAAAGCTTTTACTGGCTGGCAAAGCAGCAAACAGCTCCTTCCCATCTGTTATGAAGTTATATCAGATGGTCTCAATGTGATGAACAGTCCAAAAGAAATTCATTTACACCTTTGCTAGCCTGGCATCAGGGAAGCTGCTTTGCAAGCAAGGTGCAAATGGCCTTGTCAAAAGTTTCAATGCCCTTTTAGAAATTTCCACTCCCACCTAAAAAGTGGACTTTTCACTTGTGGGAAAACGCTGGAAGAAGAAAAAAGAAACACTAAGCTAATAGTTCAGAGTATGATCCAGGTTAAAACAGCCTGCTAGCAGCAACATTTTCAGATGGAATGTGAAGACATTTCTTCTTCAGAATCTTACAAAACTTCATTTACACAGGGACAAACCTTCACTTTTGACTGCAGTGTCCCCCAAACAGATTTTCCCAGCAACTGCAGAAAACAAAGCTGTATAATCATCTCTTTTAAAATCAAACAAATTGGATTGTCATTTGTGATCAGTGTTATTTATTTATTTGTTTACTTGTTTAATTTGTTATGCCGCCCATCTCCCCTATAAGGCGACACTAAATTGGTTAAACTCTAAAGTCATCATCGGGTAATGTTAACTCGTAAAGCGATTTGGATGATGGAAGGGAACATTCCAATAGTTACAATTCATGATGCAAGCCTCACCCCTTTTCTACATCAGAAAGTGAGGGAGCTTACACCATGACCCCACAAATGCTACTTTCGGCCATTTTGAGGAAAGTGGTGGGAACCTGTGGATGCTGCTAGCTGCACTCAGCTCTTGGGGGTGGTGTTCTGACCCAGCCTTAGCAGAAACAAGAAACAGACTCCTTGTCCTGAAAAACCCCTCTTTATTTATCTCCTGTGAATTAATGACATTCACACACCAAAAAGTCCAGGCAATAATCCTTCAAAGAGTTAACTGCAGTAACAGACCTTATCAATTCTTTGAGATAATTGCCAGGCCAGGAGCTTCCAGCCACAAAACTGTAAATTAAGTTCTGGCAAGCACTTAAGTTCTGAGGCACAAAACACGATGAACCAAATCTTCCAAAATCTGAACGGTTGTCTCCCACAACCACCACTCCCCTTTCCTTCTATTTATTCCCCAGCCAGGGAGGGGACATTCAGCGTCCACGTGTCCCTTTCTTCCAAGAGTCGACTCCTTGTCCTCAGTTGTTCTCCTCTCCTAACAGCTCTGCGCATATGCGCATCTGGAACAAGCCCCAGCTGTTCTTCCTCCCCGCTTATCTCAGCTTCCGAAGGCAGCTGCCTCTCCAGTGGCTGGGAAATGTCGGGCGGCCCTGGTTCTATCTCTGCTTCCAATGCAGAGCATTCATCAGAGCCTTCCTCAGACTCCAGAACTGGCCCAAGTTCCTCCCCAACCTCCTCATCGTCCGAGTCTGCCGCCAGCTCCACTGGCAGCTGGTGGGCCACAACAGGTGGGAACAGAATGGTGATAAAAGAGCTGCTTGGGGACCAGAGGGGAGATGGTGTGATGGCATCAGTCTAAAGTGTCTAATAAGTAACAAGAAGATCCTCTCCACTAGGGCCCATTTGTCTGTGCTGCAAACAGAAAGAAAAGCGAAGCCTATCATATTTTATAATTCTTGAAAGAGCCATTGCAAGTGGTGACAGGGATACTACTTTAACACCAGTAAAGTTGTAATCAATCAATCAATAAATCAATCAGAACAGAGCTGGAAGGGACCTTGGAGGTCTTCTAGCCCAACCCCCTGCTCAAGCAGGAGACCCTATACCATTTCAGACAGGTGACTGTCCAGTCTCTTCTTAAAAACTTCCAGTGATGGAGCACTTGAGCTTGTCTCATTCATGGGTTGGGACTAAGATGAAAGCAACTTCAAGGGAAGATGACAGGAATGCTGCAATCCTGACAGTAATCTCTGGCCCAAAGGCAGGATTGCAACTGGACAGAAAGGAGCAGCATGAGAGCAATAACCTAAATTGGCCAGATCAATGCATGGCATTTGCCAAGTCTGGACTGTGACCATTTGTGGATGCATGTAAAAGACCTCTGCATCCAATCCTCGATCCCATAACAAAATCCCAATTTCCAGGATTGTTAACAAGCAATACAAATGTGAGATAAACATTTCATATGTCAATAAAAATAAATAATCAGTCTGTGCAGCACTTCAGATTCAATTCCAAAAAGATGATTTGGCGTTCACAAGGGTGCAAATGTAGCAGCTGTTAACAATTCCTCAAAGCTGCTCTGTCTTTTTTCTGGCTTCATACACTGCCCTCCACTGCAATAATTGAGAAACTCCCTCAGAAGGCCCCGAAATGGTCTACTGAAAGTAGAAATCAGATTCTAAGAAACTCTATTTTAATTTATGAAGCAAGCACCTAGCCCATTTGGGATAAAAAAAAACCCCACTGAACTAAATGTATGAGCAATCTGTGCTGAAACCAGAAATGTAGCTGAATGAGCTTTCCAGTAATTAAAGGAAGGGCCAGATTCCTACATTTCACTCTGCCCATTTCCATGGTTAACAAAATTGAAATGATAGATTATCTACATTAAAATGACAGATTGACTGAGTTTGCCTGGCTTATAAATGCTTTCCTGCCACACAATTTGGATTACAGGGGGCAAAGTATTCTGTCCTGATTTGATCGAACAGCTACACACTGGCCTAACTTGCAGCCTTTAGGAGAGACACAGTTATGTCACCTTAATAAGCATATTCAGTGATCTGAAAGCATTAAGGCAAAAGAAATTCCCATCACTCTCATGTCCTGTTGTCTCCCAGAAGCAGGATGAATGACAGCAAGCAAATGATTCCTGCTTAGCCAGGAGGCCATGATATTTCCTCTGATCTTGGCTATCCTCTGCTACGAGCGCACTGAAAAGCAGCTCTCTGTGTTTTGATGTATTCTAAGGTACACCTGGACAGACACCATCTTGCTGGAAATAACAAAGACTATCTGGAGATGTAATGCCAGAATTGGCAGATAAAGAGATCCTGTCAACTTGGATCACCTTCGAAACTTCTTGCCCTACTGAAAAGCCCAGAAGAGCAGCCTTTTCAACCAAAACCATTTCAGCTTAACTTCTCGCATTTTTAGGCTTATAACCAGAGCTCCAACTGGTTCCGGTGGCCCTCGCAAAAGATTTTTCTGGTTTAAGAATTTTATGTTTATTTGTCCCTTCAGAAGCCAAAGCTGCTTCACAATCAGCTGGTCTCTCCTCCCTCTTCCCAAACTAGGGAAAATATCTCTGCCTTCATTCCTATTTTGCTTGATTCATAGCAATAATTAACTTGTTCAATACCATGCCCAGCTTAGAACTAAGCTGTTTAATAAGGGGGATGCTCTAATTGTGGTTGCCACTGCCCTTTGTTTCTAAAAAGTGTAAAACAAATTGGGACATGTTCAGCCCTGACCTCTTCTGGTAATACCACTATATGGCCATCATAACTCCAGGACCCTCCCCCCCCCCCAAAAAAAAAGTTGAAAAAGACATCTCAGAAGTAATAGCAAACTACTTTAATTCTTTTTCCCCAGGAAAAAAAAAAGAATCTGAATATGTCCCTGTAATTTCCAGAATATGAGTCCAAACTGAGGGAGACTTTACCTTTGAAGATGCAAAGACAGAGAAAGAGAGAGGAGAAAAATTAAAAATGCAAGAAATCATTTTTTTTCCTCCCCTGAAATGCTTTCCCATTTTTTTCCCTGTAAAAAAAAAAAAAAAAACAAGAAGGAAAAATATTTTCCCTTTTTATACAATATTCTTTTTATCAAGAAAAAAAAAATAAACAAAATTTATAAAAAAAAAAAAAAAAAAAAAATCAGAGATGAAAGCTATTTTCCCATTTGATCATATATAGCCAATAATCGGATGTGGCTTGTCATTGCTTGTCCCGGAATTTAAAAAAATGAATCAGGAGAGATGATATATTATACTATAAGGTATAATAACACTGTTCAATATACTAGTATTTATAAATAGCACAAGATTATAATAAATTAAGCCCTGGCTACTAGGATATGCGTTTTATTGCATGATTTATTGGTCTGTAGAGAGGGTTCATGGCCAGAAGAAAAAGAATCCAGCAACATTTGTTCCAAAACTATTTTCTTCTTTGCTTGAAATTCTCTTAATTCAGCACGGGAGGCAAAGCATCAGAACGAAGTTTTGATGGACATTATTTAGAAGGGGAATTTCTTTAAGGGAAAATTTCTCTAGGTGAGAGAGCAACTGTAACAATTCCCTTCTCCACCCAAACCCTGGGTATCTGTAGAATACACTCCATTCAAGATAAGGCTGCATGCATCTGAAGCCTTGACAATATTATTTCACTATTATTTTTAAGAGATCACAAGAGTGTTGATTGATTTTGTTAAAAAAAAAAAAAAGAAGCCCTCAGTTTCTGAGTATGCTTTGTCATTTTTTTTTGTTTTGTTCTGCCTGCTGATTTCTTAGTCTTATTCACCTATTCTTTTCTTCCTGAAATTCAAATAGTGATAATCGAAGACTATGGCAATGCCTATTTTCTCCTACGCCCACTTTACCAATCACTACACTTTGGTTGCAACCATTCATGAACTCCAAAGTGAGCTCCTGAAGTAGGAAAATTCTTAGTTCGTGGAGGCCTCCTGATTCTTACGTGACACAGGATGCATAATGAGGATTCAGGTTTTATAAGGAATGGTGATCTTTTTAGGTTTGTCGGTCAAGTCAAGGGGAATGACCAAGTAGAATGTCAATGTTCACTTTTTTCATTGTGATAAGATTCACATGAAGAAGAGGACACTCAGTCAATGGTTAACACTTCTATCTGTTCTGGTCTTTGGAGGTGCCATAGAATTAGATCACAAAAGCAGTATTAGTGTTTTCTAGAGTGAAAAGTCAATTGTAGATCAGTCACTGAAGGTCAAGTAATCCTTTTCCAAGGGGACAAAAGAAAGAGAGAGAGAGAGAGAGAGAGAGAGAGAGAGAGAGAGATCTCCTTTTCTACTTAATCCATGGATTGACCACTCACACCTCTCAAATCAGGCTGGTTCAGATTTGGGATTGTTTGGGCAAAGTACCTTCTGATAAGCAACCTTACTTGTCACCAAACAAATGTATTTGTCTATTATGAGAGGCACAGACTGAGTTCTGAGCAATACTATGTGGTACTCACTGTTCATGTATCCATCAGGTCTCAGACTGATAATACCACGTGAGGGTTGTCATACTACTATTAGGGAAACAAGTATATATGAAAGGCCCCTTAATTAAATTAGCAGCAAAAAAAAAAAACCTATAATGAATGGAAAGAACAATCAGATGCTAAAATAAGAGAATTGGAACAAAAGCATAAAACTAATCTAAATGGGCAACTGATTAAGGAATTGCAAGAAACTAAACAGCAATGAAGTGTATGAGAAATAGAAGAATTGTGCAAGAAAATAATTTTTTTTAAACAAAAGAATTTTGAACATGCAAATAAACCAAGAACATGCTTAGCTTATCAATTTAGAAAAAAGAAACACAGACAATACCAGCAATAAAGAAAGCGACCAAACTGTTACATTCAAGATTGGCAATAACAGAAGAACTGGCAGGTTTCTTCAAATAATTATATTCTAAGACTAATATTGATGAAACTGCTATGAATAATATATCAAAAAATTGGTCACCAGAGAAGGCAAATATTAAGTATACCCATAACAGTTCAAGAAATGAAAAGGTCAATAAAA
This sequence comes from Thermophis baileyi, assembly GCA_003457575.1. NCBI lineage: Eukaryota > Metazoa > Chordata > Lepidosauria > Squamata > Dipsadidae > Thermophis > Thermophis baileyi. The sequence continues at coordinate 6,081,417 of QLTV01002260.1, read as the reverse complement.
CATTTTAGAGAGATCTTTAGAGAGTTTATGGACAAATACTCTACAAAGCTTCAAATAAGTAAAGGCATAAGGCGAGGATGTCCACTCTCTCTCTTATTATTCATCACTACTCTAGAAACACCAGCAGAAATGGTCTGAGATGATGAAGAAATACCAGGTCTTAAAATCTGTGGAGAGTAATATAAGCTTAAATATTATGCAGATGGTGCAGTACAGGGGTGGGTTCTAACTTACCTCGTTGCTGGTTCACTTCCTCCCGCGTCTCATGGGCACGCCTCGTGGGTGCGCGCGCACTTTGCCCGCGTGCGCATGTGCAGTACCGAAAAATCATAAAATAATTCAAAAAAAAAAAGCCAAAAACAAGATGTCGACGCATGCGCAGTGCCGGAAATTCAGGTTCTGCGCATGTGCAGAAGAGAAAAAAAACCGGAAAAAATTAAAAAAAAAAATTAATTCAAAAAAAATTCAAAAAAATTCAAAGAAAGATATGGCAGTGCCCACGGACTGGCACCGACTGAACCGGATCTGTAACATCACTGTGACATCACCAGCGGGTTGCTATCGGTTCGAGCGATCTGGTCCGAACCGGGAGGAACCCACCTCTGGTGCAGTATTAACCATCACAAAGGGCAATAAAACAATTGATGAAAACAATTCATAGCTTTAGAGAATTCTCTGAATATAACATCAGTGTCCAAAACCCCAAAATAATTACCAAGTACTTAATGCAAGGGGAAGTTAATCTCTTGAGGAAAGTATCTGGCTGTCATATAACCCACTTAGTGGAATACCTAAGTCTGCATTTGACAGGTAATAATCAAGAAATATATCAAAAAACCTATGCTAAATTATGGCAAGAAATAAAAAGCAATCTCAAAAGACAGAGAAACATAAAGCCCTCTTGGTTAGGATCAACTGCAATTATCAAAATGAATGTATTACCCAAGATAAATTACCTGTTTCAAATGCCCCCAATTTCAGTCTCAGAGAAAACCTCACAAAAATGACAAGAAATTGTCAGTAAATTTAGATGGACTTAGAATTAAATTAAAAATTCTACAAGAATCAAAATACAGAGGTGATCTTGCTCTTCCAAATTTCACATTGTATCATAAAGCAAAATGTCTGCCACAGTTAGCAGATTGAACAAAATTCTCAAACAGTAGAACATCAATATGGGAAGGAGCTGGTCTAGCCAGTGGCCTCCATATATATTTATAATACAAAGATTCAAAAAAGGACAAAAAATTTAAAAGTGATGGAATGTAATGAAAAAGTGGATTCTTGGGGGGGGGGGTTGCTGCATTCCAGAGGAGTAAGAGGTAACACAGCCTAGATGTTATGTGTGAGAGAAAGAGTGTGAAGACGGCCCCTTCCTAATACTTCACAGAGTATATAGATGCAGATAGTAGAGTCTTTAGTCTGGCAAGATTTTATCTATAGGTGTGAAACAATAAACTCAGCTTAGAAGAATCACCACATATCATTCTTGGTTTAGGACATATTTTCAGACAAAATTTCATAAAAGCATGGAATTCAATAGGGAAAATAATAACGCCAACAATTTCACTATTAGTCTGTCCTCTAAATCAGCGGTTCTCAACCTGTGGGTCGCGACCCCTTTGGGGGTCGAACAACCCTTTCACAGGGGTCGCCTAAGACCATCGGAAAACACATATTTCCGATGGTCTTAGGAACCGAGACACCGCGGAAAAGACCCCACTGCAGTCGCACCTTTCCCAAATAAACCCGGATCCTCCCTTCATTCACTTGCCAGGCCGCCGCGATTAGAGTGGCTCAGCCACGAGCTTAATATGGGCTGGGCAGCAGGTGGGCAAGGCCAATCCCCCTCCCCCCCACGCTGGTTCTGGAAGCGGGAGCTTTCACCCTGCTCGCGGTTACGTTGCCCCGCGCCAGGCCTCCGGAGCTCCAGGATAGAGGAAGCGGCGTCTACCCAAGCAGGAAGAAAGCAGCGCCACGGGATGTTGGCCCGAGAGTCCAAGGGAGCTCCCGATGGGGGCTGAAAGGCTTCACCGCCCAGCCTCTCTGGGGCTTCTCCCCCGGCGCTTTGTTAAGCTCCGTCTCCGTCTTTTTTAAACTTCGAGAGGATCGGATTTGGAGCCTCCCTTTGCGGACAGCATCGGATTAACAAGCCTCCCGTCGAATCAGAAGCCCGTCCCCTTGGAGGCTTCTTCCACCTCCCCCAAGGGAATCTCTCCCCAAGTTTGGACCCCTTGTACAAGCCTTTTGGGCACCGTCTCCAAAGCGTCTCTCCTTCCCTTCTTCCCTCGGGGAGTACTAAAGCAGCGGCTCTCAACCTGTGGGTCGCAACCCCTTTGGGGGTCGAATAACCCTTTCACAGGGGTCGCCTAAGCGTGCGCTAGCCCGCCATCTTGGCGACTGGCAACGCGCATGCGCGGGGAGGGGGAGGGGGCGGGCGGGGGGTCGCGGCATTAGGAAGGTTGAGAACCACTGCTCTAAATGCATTATATATTGGAAACATAGTAGTAAAAATATAACTACAAATGCTTACAGTCTGGTTTTCAATGGGCTCTGAATGTTTACAAATTGTATATCAACCGGGATATAAAGAAGGAAGAAGTTAGAAATTAAATGCCTATTTTTTTCCCAAGCCACTCCATTTTTCTTTTTCTCTTTTTCAGCATTTATAAGTAGCAATACAGTGGAGACCTTAGTATTAACTAATAAGTATTAAGATCAAAGATCAAAGCCCTTCTTGTATTATAAAATAATTCAATGCATTTTGCAATTGTTTATCAAAGTTATACTTAGTGTTAATTGTACAATCTAAGCAATCTTATGTTCATTAACATTTAGAAATTATATTTAATATTGATATAAAGTTTTCCCCTCTCATCTTTAAAGGTTTAATTTATTTAAATCATCATACCGTTAACAATTTTTAGTTTCTACTGTATAAATACCACTGCACTCAGCTATCATTTGTACTCTATGATGTATTATTCACATTTTATAATGTATTTATAATATCTTGGGGGGAATAAGAAATTCAAAGGGCAAATATGTCCCATTGCACCATGATTGGGGGGGGGGAATGAAAGAGGGTAGGTTTTATTCATGGCCCTACCAGAATACGGGGCTCTAACAGTTCCTCAAGAATACAACATGCTGATGTTTCAGAAGGCCACTGGAGCATATCTTAAAAATAAATGTATTCTTCTTCAGCAAAAAAGAAAAAAAAGAAAAAAAGGGGAGGTACATATGCGCTATCCTTTCATTTCACTTTCTATATTTCTAATGATTTGACCTTGATAAGCTGGGAAGGAAGGAAGGAAGGAAGGAAGGAAGGAAGGAAGGAAGGAAGGAAGGAAGGAAGGAAGGAAGGAAGGAAGGAAGGAAGGAAGGAAGGAAGGAAGGAAGGAAGGAAGGAAGGAGAAGGGAATTACTATGCAAACAGTTTGAGGAGACATTGAAGGTACTGATCATTAAAAGCCAGGCCAAATCCAGATCATGAATGGCAACATTCTCACACTTACTAGACTTACCAGACATGGAATAATAGATCAAGGAGATATTCAACCTGGAAATAAGGAGAAATTTTCTGACAGTGAGAACAATCAACCAATGGATCAGCTTGCCTTCAGAAGTTGTGAGAGCTTCATCACTGGAGGCTTTCAAGAGGAGATTGGACTGCCATTTGTCAGAAATGGTGTAGGGTCTGCTGCTTGTAGGACTAGATGACCTACAAGATCCCTTCCAACTCTGTTAATCTAATCTTCCTAGTATGCTAATATGAGACTGGAATTATTGGTCCCTTCATGTGCCAGGCATTGCTGGGAATTGTGGGTGTCCGTGATGCCAGCTCAAGGTTCTTAGGGAATGCTGATTAGACTTAATATAACACTGTGTAACAGTGGGAATAAACTACTGTATAACTTAATTTTTTTCAGTTGTTTCAAATAAAGCGCCTCTGGAAAAAAAAAGTCAAGATTTTGTGATACATGTCCTGCCTCTTCAAGGAAACCCCTACAATTCCTATATGAGAATGATACTGACCAATTTAACAGTGATTCTTTTTTTGTCAAAAATCAAACATAGCTTCTGGATCCTTCTAGCATGGCCACAAGATCTCAAAATATTCCATTTTCTGCTAAACCATTTCGTAGAAATGACTCCTTACACTTCCCAGATAAAGTAAGGACTGAATAACCACTATTCCTCAGTATGATATATTGCAGTTGGTTTCTCAGTGAAGCTCAAGCCCCAGCTAGATTTGTTCCTAGTCAGTCACACTTTTGATCAAGTGGAATTTCCTCCTGGGCAAAATATAACTTTTGTGCAGGCACAATTCAGATGGTTTATTTCTTAGTAGACAAGTTAAATGGGAACTGAATCAGACAAAATATGTCCTCTTCAAGTAGACTTTGGAGGCTGCAAGTGAAATTCAACTTACAAAGAGGATCAACAATTAGTCTCATGAATTACTTGAGTAGGCCCCTGGGATGCAACAGTGATAAGTCTTGGCAATGCCTGCTCTTTGTGCAGCACTAATTGAACCCAAGGAGGAGTTTTTAGACTGTAAATAAATAGCAAGGATAACAAGTGTGCCTGATCTTCGATAGTGAAAAGTAAGTTTATCCCATTGTTGTCAAAAAGATTACACCAGAATAGTATTTATTTTTTCAATGTATAAAAAATTAGATGCTTATTTTCTTAGATTTAAGGCAACTGGCAAACATGAAAAACTGATACCTATTTTCAACCACTTTTGCATCCTTAAACGTAAAACATGTCTTGTGTTGCAACAATACCACATGTCCACTGAAGATAGTAGAACAGATGCAGGATCTTGGTAGATTTATCTTTGCTAGATTGCTTTAGCAGACCTAGGTAAGAGAGAGAGAATCAATTTAGCTGATAGTTTTAAATTACTGTTATGAGAAGTCCCACCATCACCTCTGATTTGAGGTGTCTCTAAGGTTAAAAATATCCATTTGTGTTATGGGGTCACCAGGGATCATCTCTCCATCTTCCAGAGATGTAGAATGGCTCATATTGCTACATGATACATTTACCTCTTAGAGAGGGAATTAACTTTATAACCCTTCAGAACTTTTGAAGAGACAGCAAAAAAGACACTAAAGGCAAAAAAAAAAAAAATGTCCAGGACAGGAAAGAATTTAGTATTAAATCACCATTTATGAGAAAGATAAAAGAACGTAAAAGCAGTACAAAGGTGAATCCCTTTTGCCAAAATAAGCAGGAAATAAAAAGATTTGCAATCAGTCTGGGGCGCCCTTACATGAGCCTTCTTATCTCAGCATACCCTACTCACTCTTTTGAACTTCTTTTGCTTACTGTAAAATGGAATTCTGAGATGCAAAGTCCATAGATATGGCATGCCCTTGCAAAGCATGAGCTACATCCTTTTTCTAGATGCAAGAAATCTAGGCCCATATATCTTCTTTGACGCCTCTCAATCATTAGGCAATATAAAGGATGTAGAGTTAACCCATGGATCAGCATCCTGAGCAATAATTGAAACAATTATTGCTTTTCCTTTGTTTACACTTTTTCAGTGTGCTTATATGCCTTTGTTAAGCCCATGGTATCTTCCCTTCAGAGCTGGACTCTGGATAAATTCTTTTCCTCTTCTGGTCCCAGCATATAAGGTACCATGACCTAGCAAATTATGAGAGGGAAGAAATCCATCTATTCCATGAGAGTCAGACAATGCTCCTTATTTTATTTTATTAAATTTTTATTTATTAAATTTGTATGCCGCCCAACTCCCAAGGGACTCTGGGCGGCTCACAACAATATAAAAAACTATTAAAAGAAAACATAATAAAAACAGTTAAAAACAGTTAAAAACTTATACACACCGTTTCATGGCTGGATCTCGCCAATTACAGAGGCGAGATCAATGGCCCCAAGCCTGCCAGAAGAGCCAGGTCTTCACCGCTTTCCGGAAGGCCAGCAGGGTGGGGGTGGTCTCAGGAGGTAACTGGTTCCAGAGGGCCGGGGCAGCCAAAGAGAAGGCCCTCCCACGCGGGCCCGCCAGCCGGCACTGTTTAGCTGACGGGACCTGGAGGAGCCCAACCCTCACTCTTCAAGGGTAGCCCCATGTAGAGCGTGTTGCAATAATCTAACTGTGAGGTGACAAGGGCATGGGTGGCTGTGAGGAGAGCCTCTTGATCCAAGTAGGGTTGCAATTGGTGCACCAGGCGAACCTGTGCAAAGCTCCCCCTAGCTACAGCTACCAAATGTTGCTCTAATTTTAGCTGTGAGTCTAGGAGGACACCCAAATTGCGAGCCCGTTCTGAGGGGGACAGTTTTCCCCCCCAGAACCAAGGATGGACAGTCGACATAGTCTTTGGGAGGCAATACCCATAGCCACTCGGTCTTGTCTGGGTTAAGTCCTTATAGACTTGTCTGGGTTAAGTCCTTATAGTTGCTGTGTTGACATGGATTGGTTCTTCTTTACGAAATCAAGAAAAGAAAGCAGCATTCAAAGACCAGTGGTGTGACCCCAATAAGCATTGGACACGAGCCACCATGAATTGATCATCTTCAACTAGATGTTTTCCAAATGTGCGGGACTACAATACCCAGTATTCTCATGACGAGTGGGAATTCAAAAGGAGCTTTGATCTTGAGATGCTCGGAGAGCACCAGGTTGAAGAAAGCGAGTATAATCATTTCAGTTCTCCTCATGGTTGGGGAAGTAAAATTCAAATAATATGGTTCTCAACACTTTTGGCAGGCTAAGCAGGAGCAAGTACATAGGGACAAGGGTATTTCATTCGGTGTTTGTCTTGTCAAAACAAAAGGTCTCTGTCTATGTGCAGTTGGCCCTTCTCACAAAAACTTTTCATAGAAACTTTTAGCCTGGGAATTTAGAAGGTAGAGAAATAATGAAAAGGAAAGCAAGAATGACAGAGAAGAGCTAAGGATGGTGAAGGCAGAACTGCTGTCCAGGTCATTCATACAAGAACAAGAGACATATACAACAAGAGTTGATAGCAGACGTTATACCCTAGTCTCATTTTAGGATCCCAGAATACTGAAGGAAAATGAACAAACCTGTCAAGCCGTGTATACCTTGAGGAAGGACATGTAAATAAATGGATCATGTTGTGATTGGAGGAAATTCATCAGGATTCCTTATGGAGGCAGTCATAAGCTACAACTGATAAATGTATTATATTTAATAAATATAATAATATAACATATGTATTACATGTATATTTAACGTACCAGCTCTACACTATAGAACTGCCCGGCAATTCCCCCCCCCCCCGCTTTTTTTTCCTGATCCATTAAAGACTAAATCGCAAAGCATACACATTTTGCAAGATATTAAAAACTGAGGAGTCCATTATCAGCTGTGCCTCATTTGCTATGTTATGCTCTGCCTTGTATTCAGGGTCATCACATCTATACAGATCTGGAGCTAATGGTGGGATACCATCGAAAAAGTTGTAGACTGTGACAGATTTGGGTAATGTTTAATACTAATTTAGCAGACTCCTAAAATGCTACAGACAAGAGTACTGGGTTTTAGCCCCAAATCCGGCAGCAGGCCCAGCCCAATTTTAAATTGACAGCTGCATAAAATAGTACAGTTAATGTTCCCCACTCTGGTGATAGGCAGCCTTTAAGATTGATTGTCACATCCTACCCTTCAGAGTCCCTGGAGCAAGCGGGACTCCCTCGCAGCTCTGAGCGAATAGCAAACACACACACACACACACACACACACACACACACACACACACACACACACACCCCTTGACCTCTCCGTCGCAGCTTCTTTACCTCCGCTGCACTTCAATCTTATTTAGTTCTCATTTGGAAACCGGCAGCAACCCAAGACAGAGAGAGAAAGCTGCTCTCCCATCCACTTTAATTGGTGCTGGGTTCTTCATTACCTGCACACCTGTTTCCCAGGCGCCATATGGTCAGAGGTAAATAGATGGTAATTGTTTATCCAGAGCTGGATTTTTCTCTCCTCGCCGTTCAGCGCATCTTGCCGCTTGGAGACAGAGAGAGAGAGAGAGAGAGAGTCTCCTTTCTGAGAAAGATTTTGGTTTAAAGACTTTGTGTGAGCCCAAGGTCAGAGCCAAAGAGAGAGCTTTTTAAAGTCTCTCCTCTACTCTTTACCCTACACACACACACACACACACACACACACACACACACACACACACACACACACACACACACACACTTTCTCAGCTCAGTCTAATCTTGTTTTGCCCCAGTGCTGCTGCTACCAATGCCCTTAGAAACAAGACTACAAAATCCCCCTCTTTATCAAGCCTTTGCTTCTCGGCTTGGCAAGCTCTGTGCTTCTTGTACAACAGCGAGTTAACATGACAGCATTTTAAAATGTCTTTTCATTTTCTGAACTTTGCCAAGGTAGGCAAGGGAAACGGTTCATTTTCCTTACCTGCAGCTGGAGCAAGAAGAGATCAAGTGCATGAGGGAGACATTTCTAATCAGAGAATCGCAGGAACAGGAGGCATCTCAAAAAGCAATCTATCTCATCTCTCTGCTAAATTGACAGCAGGCTATATTGGTTTTCAAAAAAAAATAGGCAAAGAATCATTATAATGCAAAGGGATTTGAAGGGCAATGTCTTCTCTGTATGGTGGGAAGATCTCCCGCTCTATTGAACCAAGTCTGGCATGTCTGGATTATAATCTGCCACAAAATAAGAGATTATTGATTTTGCAGGCAGCCATTGTCAAACTAACAGCAGTTTGATCTATATGAATAACTTTCGTGTGCTAATTTCATCACGTCAGTCCACTGATAAAGACAATAAACTAATCTTAATATTTGCCCTCTAAAAGCAAGCATCAGTCCTGAGTAGGCATAAAAGGAAGAGTAGGGAAAAAAGAAGAATTGGTTCCATTATCCTTTTCATATCAGTAAAGCAGCATTCTAGTCTGGTAGACCATTGGGCAGATTAATTTTATTTTAATCTCTGACGGGGGAAAAAAATCATAATCATTTGTGTTTTCAGTATTTCTAGCAAACAGATTTTGTTCCATTCGTCTCCTAATTTACATAAATATTAATATGAATTGCCTGAGAACCTTTTATTTTACATGCAAATGATCTTACTTTCAGTCTTTGACATGTACATTCCTCCGATGCAAGCTCTCGACTCTCAAATTCCTGGATGTAAGCTCTTCTTTACATAATTCCGCACTAGTATATCTTCTTTTCAGATGCTTTTGGGGTTGGTTTGGGTTGGGTTGGGGTTTGGTCCTTTATTTATTATCTGTGGTCTTTGTTTGGGAAAACATGAACTCAGACAGACTTTTATTTGAAACCAGGCTGTGCTCAGCAGAAGCAGACTGTTGGAATATATTCCCAACAAAATCTCCAATGACATTTTTTTTCTGTTACTAGTCATGGATAAGAGGGATAAAAACTATGTTTATCTCTTGGCTGTATAATCCCTGACCAATAATCCCTACTCCTTTATCACTGGTCACTGGCTAGATTAATGAGAATTGGTGTTCAACATTATCTGAAGAATCACAGATTCTAGTTATGTGGTACAACACAACTGATACCTTATTTTGTACATACATCCTTATGAAACTTTATCCAGAGCATAGGAAAGAAGAAATATTAAGCTAAAACAAAATTAAAGACCTGAAATATAAAAAAGGAAAATAAACATAGGAAAAGCTAATTCATACCAACACATTCATTATAGATTTTCATATCTCTCTGTCCTTGAAAACCATCTTTGCTTCCATATCATCACCACCACCAGGGGTGGATTCCAACTTACCTCGCTGCCGGTTCTCTTCCTCCCGTGCCACGTGGCCGCACCTTGTGGGTGCGTGCGTGCATTCGTAGTGCAAAAACCCCGAAAAATTCAAAAAAACCCACCACACGCTGAAAACAAAATGGCGACGCATGCGCAGTGCCGGAAACTCAGCTTCTGCGCATGCGCAGAAGAAAAATAAAATCGAAAAAAATATGGCGGCACCCACAGACCAGCACCGACCGATCCGGTTCGGTGACGTCATCGTGACGTCATCGTGACGTCACCAGCGGGTCGCTACCGGTTTGGGCGAACTGGTCCGAACCGGAAGGAACCCACCCCTGACCACCACCATCATTTTAGCCATTGTCTATCCACCACTGGCCTCTTCTGCATATTTCCAACTAATACGGTCCTAAGCTTTCTTTTGCCAATTGGGCCCGCAATTTTTGCTGATGTCGTCGATCCATCTTGTTTTAGGTCTCTTTTGTGGATGCTTTTTATCAAGTGGGATCTATTCCATGACTGCCTTGGTCCACCATCAGTTCTGCCTTGGTCCACCATCAGTTCTTCTTGCTATGTGACCAGCCCATTTCCATTTCAATTCTTTTACTCTCTTGATGATATTGTATACTTTTGTTTGTTCTCTCATCCATGTGCAGGTCTTTCTATCTTGACTTGTAATGCCGGGCATGTATCTTTCCATGGCTCTTTGTGCCACTCTTAGCTTTTGTATCGATTGTGAGATTAGTGTGCATGTTTTCACTGGCATATGTTAGAGCAGGTAGCACACACTGATCGAAAACTTTTCTCTTCAGGCATAGCAGAAGGCTCCATATACTTTGCTTCCATATACTATTTCATAATTGCCTTTTTCCTCAAAATGCCCAACTTTCTGTTTAGGAGGCTCTCATCAGCTCCATACAACTACACTTTCTCAGTCTTACCCGTCCTCTTGGCCCATTTGCTCTTCCTCCTCCATATAGCTATTTTGCAATTTGCTGTTCATTCATTCTCGGTATCACCAGAAAACTCGGTGTATTTCCTACATACCGGTCCCTCAGTTTTCTATTCAACCCATGTTCATTCAGCATCCATTCATTCTCAATCTTATCTTCTCTCTCTCTCTCTCTTTTTTTTTACTCTGCATATCAAATTTCCAACTTCCATTTATGTTTCTCTTGATATAGCTATCTCCATATGGAGAGTATGCAGATAAATTTCTTCCTCAGAACAATTTCTTTTTCAACAAACATTCATTTCTTGTCACATATTAGCACCCATCCTTATACGGAAGTTTGCATGTCTTAAAAATTATCCTTTTTTCATTCTTTTTTCACATCTTTAATAAACATTCTTTAGACAAATTCCTCTACTTGTCTAAATTGATATTGTTCACTCATTTTCCTTGTGAAATAACAGCATTCTTTGAGCCATTAATTTTCTGATCCATGCTTCCCGATGTGTCATACAGTTTAACTTTGCTGCAAATCACTCAGATTCTCAGCCAACAACATATGTTTATCCATAAATATAAGAAGCAACCACGAAAACATCAGACATCCATATTTTACTCACTGCACACTGTTAAACCATTCTCTAAACGTTCCTTTAGTCGTGCACATGCTTTACTTCCATCATATACCACTCAGTACATTCACTGAGGGAGTTTCAGTGGTATATTTACACAAAACATTCATAACTCAAGCCTTTTTGCTTTATCATACACTTTTGGTAAATCAACAAAGATAAATTTTCTTTCTCACATACATTTCTCAGTAATCTGCTGAAGAGCAAAATTATTCCAGTCTGCATATTTCTGCCTGGCATAAAACCTCATTGTAGTTTGGAAATGTCGCTCATTTTCACCTCCTGTACACTTTCAAACAGAATTCTGCCAAATGTCTTCCAAGCATACTTATCAAAGTCATCCCTCTGTAATTTTTGCATTTCTTCTTGCCTTTGAATAGGGAAACAAATCACACAGCGACCTCATAAGCACACCACACCCTTATTTTTACATTAACATATTAATTTGACTTTGAGGCAAAGATTAATGTTTTTGGATGTCTACATTCTGTTCAACTTCATACTTATTATATGGAAATTGAAAACTGGACAATAGAAATGGATTCTCTCCTGCTTTCTTATTGCTAAAAAAACTCAGTTCTTCAACATTTGAAAGATAAAGTTATGGCCTCAATTACTCAGTGGATTGAAAACTTGATGTTATCTGTGACTTATGAACAAGCAGCTTGCAGATGTAGATTATATATGGAAGATTGCTATGAAATATGGTAATCCTTATTGAAATTGTTGCGTTTCAATAAAGGGTGAACATATTTCATTGTGGTCCATCTAAACTGTTGCCTCTCCATGTCTGGAGATCAACTAAGATCAACTTTAGTTTACTGAGTTACTCAGGGACATGAGTAACTGTTGTTGGAGAAAGACTCATCTTGAGTCTGACTGGACACTGGTACATGTTCAAGGTCCAACCTACACAGTGGCTAAATTAAATGTATTGCTACCTTTGTTGTGTCTACTGAATACAGTTGTTTTTAAGGCAACTCATTTCTACTTTGAAGGATTTTTGCAGCATTGATGCCCAAAATCACACCCCTCTCTCACAACTTCTTTTTAACATACATACAGAGCTGCTGAGACAAGTCATCTGCTGACATGGGGTTCAGTATATCAACATGCTCATAATACCCAGTCATACATGACATCCTTCGATGGAATAAGTGATACAATTGGAGTGTTAACACAGTGCCTGGAGATTCTGTGGGGAAGAACAGACTTCCAATAATCCCTTTGAAATAGAATGGCTTTGGGTTTGTGACTCAAATGATTCTAGGGAAATTAATTTTAGACTTTGAGCAGAGTTATATTGCCCCACTGAGAGGTGGTCTGCAAGTTGGGATTTCTCCTTGACTCTTCGTTCCTGCTTAAGGAACAGGTACCTACTTGGGATCATCCTTCTTAAGCTTTAGGAAAAGTTTGAAGTTCTACTAGCTCCATCTTGCAGAAAAGGGGCGTGCGGCTTCTTGAGCAAAAAAGCAAATATTTATATTAGTAAGTCTTTATTTTTGAGATTTTTATATTTATGTTTTTGGTATATGACAGGGGTTCCCAACCTTTTCTATACCCTGCACCCCTAGAATGCTTCTGATATATTCTCACACCCCTTACAAAAGTAAATAATTATATGCATATAATTATGCATATACATTATAATTTTGAAACTTCTAAACCAGCGGTTCTCAACCTGTGGGTCACGACCCCTTTGGGGGTCGAACGACCATTTCACAGGGGTCGCCGCACGCGTTAGCCCGCCATCTTGCTGCCACCATCACTGCAGGGGTAAAAAGGTCCCGGTTCGGCCGTGCCTGCGGGGCGCCGGCAGCTGGTAGCCNCGAGGGTAAAAGCACCCAAATGGCGGTGTCCGGACGAAGTCTCCCGCTTCCACGCTATCAGCTGTCCGGCGACCCGCAGGCAAGCCCGAACCTGGAGCATTTCGCCCCTGGTGCCACGCCCCCTTTGTCACCTCATCCCATGCGGGAAGGGGGTTGCGGCGGCGGGGGGGGGAGTGTCGCGGCATTAGAAAGGTTGAGAACCACTGTTCTAAACCCACGTTTTCGCACCCCCTGGGGGCATGAGCACCCCAGTTGAGAACCCCTGGTATATGAGATATCTTGGCATATTGTTACGCCTATAGCAAGGGTCTGCAACCTTAAACACTCAAAGAGCCATTTGGACCCGTTTCCCACAGAAAAAAAAATACCGGGAGCCACAAAATCTGGGTGTGCGTGGCCAACTCGACGTCACTCACTCCCACCCAGTCACATGACCCCCCCTGCCATGCCTACCCAGGCTTTGTGGCTCCTGGTGTTTTCTTTTCTATGGGAAACATCTCTCTCTTTCTCTCCCCTCTCTCTCTCTCTCATATTCACTCACTCTCTCTCTCCCTCCCTCTCTCCCTCCCCCACTCTCTATCTCCCCATCTCTCTCTTTTTTTCTCTCTCTTTCTCCCTCTCTCTCTTTCTCCCTCTCTCTCTTTCTCCCTCTCTCTCTATCTCCCTCTCTCTTTCTTCCTCTCTCTATCTCCCTCTCCCTCTGTCCCTCCCTCTCTCATCTCTTTCTCTTTCTCTCTCTCTCTCTCTCCCTCTTCCATCTCTCTCTTTCTCCATCTCCCTCCCTCCCTCTCTCATGTCTCTCTCATCTCTCTCTTTCTCCCTCCCTCTCTTTCTCCCTCCCTCCCATCTCTTTCTCTCTCTTTTTCCCTCTCTCTCTCTCCCATTTCTCTCTTTCTTTCTCTCTTTCTCTCTCTCTCTCTCCCTCCCTCCCCTCTTTCTCCCCATCTCTTTCTTTCTCTCTCCTCTCTCCCTCTGTCCCTCCCTCTCTCTCATCTCTTTCTCTCTCTTTCTCCCTCTCTCCCCATTTCTCTCTTTCTTTCTCTCTCTTTCTCCCTCTCTCTTTTTCTCTCTCTCCCTCTCCCTCCCTCCCTCTCATCTCTTTCTCTCTCTCTCCCTCTCTCCCATCTCTCTCTCTCTTTCTTTCTTTCTTTCTTTCTCTCTCATCTCTTTCTCTTTCTCTCTCTCTCTCTCCCTCTCTCCCATCTCTCTCTTTCTCCATCTCCCTCCCTCCCTCTCATCTCTCTTTCTCCCTCTCTCCTTCTCTCCCTCTCCCTTTCTCCCATCTCTCTCTCTTTCTCCCTCCCTCTTTCTCCCTCTCTCTCCCTCCCTCTCTCCCATCTCTCTCTTTCTCCCTCTCTCCCTCTCTCCCATTTCTCTTTCTCTCTCCCCTCTCTCTTTCTTTCTTTCTCTCTCTTTCTCCCTCTCTTTCTCCCTCTCTCTTTCTCCCTCTCCCTCCCTCCCTCTTTCCCTCTCCCTCCCTCTCATCTCTCTCTTTCTCTCTCCTCTCTCTTTCTCTTTTTCTCTCTCCCTCTCTCTGTCCCATCTCTCTCTCTTTTTCTCCCTCTCTCTCTTTCTCCCTCTCTTTCTCCCTCCCTCTCTTTCTCCCTCTCATCTCTTTCTTTCTCCCTCTCCGTAAGAGAAACCATGCTGACT
>QLTV01002260.1:6051794-6066453 GCA_003457575.1 Thermophis baileyi | reverse complement strand
CCCCTCCCTCCTCTCCCTCTCTCTCTCTCTCTCTCTCTTTCTCTTTCTCTCTCTCCCTCTCTCTCTCCCATCTCTCTTTCTCTCTCTTTCTCCCTCTCTCTCTTTCTCCCTTTCTCTCTCATCTCTCTCTTTCTCTCTCCTCTCTCTCTTTCTCTTTTTCTCTCTCCCTCTCTCTGTCCCATCTCTCTCTCTCTCTCTTTCTCCCTCTCTCTCTTTCTCCCTCTCTCCCATCTCTCTCTTTCTCCCTCTCTCTTTATCTCCCTCTCTCCCTCTCTCCCATCTCTCTTTCTCTCTCCCCCTCTCTCTTTCTTTCTTTCTCTCTCTTTCTCCATCATTCTCTTTCTCCCTTTCTCTTTCTCCCTCTCCCTCCCTCCCTCCCTCTCCTCATCTCTTTCTCTTTCCCTCTCCCTCTCTCTCCCTCTCTCCCATCTCTCTTTCTCCCTCTCCCTCCCTCCCTCTCATCTCTCTTTCTCTCTCCTCTCTCTTTCTCTTTCTCTCTCTCCCTCTCTCTCTCCCATCTCTCTTTTTCTCTCTTTCTCCCTCTCTCTCTTTCTCCCTCTCTCTCTTTCTCCCTCTCCCTCTCTCCCTCTCTCCCATATCTTTCTCCCTCTCTGTCTCTCTCCCTCTCTCCCATCTCTCTCTTTCTCTCTCTTTCTCCCTCTCTTTATCTCCCTCTCTCCCTCCCTCCCTCTCATCTCTCTCTTTCTCTCTATATATGCTGTATATATATATATATATATATATATATCTTTCTCTCTCTTTCTTTCTTTCTCTCTCTCTCTCTCTCTTTGTTTCTCTTTTTCTTTCTTTCTTTCTCTCGCTCTCTCCCTCCCTCCCTATAGTCCCTGGGCATCCCCGAAAATGCTTGGCAGGCAAAGTATGGGACGAAACTCCCCCCCCCATCACCAAGGCAGCATCTGCTGAATCCTTGCAAAACTGGGCCAAGGCGGAGAGAGGGGAGCAGACAGAGCCGAATTGAGCTGAACTCTCTCTCTCCTCTCTCTCTCTGTCTCTCTCTCTCGCTGCCCAACTGCAGCAGGAAACGGTGGGCGGCTACTTCCAGCCTTTGCCAGTGCTGGATGCGCGACCTGCTGTCCGCCCCGAGAGAGTTGCCAGGGGCGAGTGAGGCAGGGTTGCATTGTGGCTCTGCATCATAATGGGCTTCAGGAGGAGAAGAGGACCCAGTCTCCCCCATTGTGAAGTGTGCTTTCACTGTGCTGCGCATGGCGGGGGATATTGGGTCTTCCCCCCTGCTCCACGCCAAAAGGAAAGCCAGCCAGGCTTCTCATCCTAGAATCCCCCCATGCTCCCTGCTCCCTTCCCCCTACCCCCCACTCAATCCCACTTTGGGACAGAGGAGCGTGTGCTGGAAATGCATGTTGGGGCAAGTTGGAGCATGCCTTCTGACCCTCCGGCACTCAGCCCGCAACTCTCCATGCTCCTCCAGGCCCGGCTTGCTGAAGCCCTGCCACTTCTGTTGCCCCCCCATGTCCCCAGCCATTGCTGCCTGGCTTCCTCAAAGGCATGGTGCTTTTCAAAGGCGGCAGCTCGTGTTGGAGGTGCTGAACAGCGTCCCGCTGCAACAGCTGGGCCAGGTCTCTCCACCGTCCGACTCGCCAATGGGGGCGCTTCTGCTGAGCCAGCCGCCCCCTCCCACTGGGCTTTTGTGCTCGCCGCTCAGCCGGGGGAGGGGAGTGCTTCCCCACGCCGCCCCCTTCTTTCTCTTGGCCTTGCTGACAAGGGAAGAGGAAGGCCAGGCTTGGGGGATGGCCCCCACCCTGAAAGATCCACCCCCGCCATTCTCTACCAGCCCTCTTTGGTGGCAGCAACAGCAAATATATCACGCTGAAGGCAGAATCCTGTTACCATGCAAAGGCAAGTACAGGGGTGCTTCGCTCCTGCCCATCACCACCGCCATGACAGGGCGACAGGTCTTTCATCCCTCTGCTGTGACAGGGCCACAGGGAGCCGCAGCAGAGGGGTGAAAGAGCCACATGCAGCTCTGGAGTCGCGGGTTGCTGACACCCGGCCTATAGTCTATGGGAATGGGCAGCATGGGAGGGGGGGGGAGAGAGAAGCCCTTTATATATATGTTTGTTGCCATTGTATATTTGTTTTCTCTTCTATCTTTTCTTCTTTTGCCATTATTTTTCTTTGTTCTATTTTATTAGATACATAAATAAAAATATAATTAAAATTAAATAATTTCTCCACTTGCACTACCTTACACTTGCAACCTTGCCATTTTTCAATATTCTATAGAATTTATGACAAACTTTCCCATCTGTTTCTGAGACACTAACATTTATAACATTCATTTCTATTCTACCCTTCAACATATCACTATCAGTTCACTGCTAAACTCTAACATATTCCAGCATTCCCTCACTTTTTCATCTTAAATCATTTCATCAGTTTAATTCTTCATTCCAATTGCTCTTCTGGTGGCCCCTTGTTTAGCCCTCTTCATCAACTTACAAAACAACATTGCATTTCCATCAAAGGATCTATGCATGTTTCCATTCTTTTTAACCCTTAGTTATTCCTCGCTCACTTTGACTACATTTTTTGCAACTTTTTCCCTATACATAGACTACATAACATCTTTCTCTCCTCCTCATTTTTTTGCATATGAGTTTTCTTATCTGCAAGCTCTTTCACTTCATACTTTCCC
Source organism: Thermophis baileyi (assembly GCA_003457575.1). Classification (NCBI taxonomy): domain Eukaryota; kingdom Metazoa; phylum Chordata; class Lepidosauria; order Squamata; family Dipsadidae; genus Thermophis; species Thermophis baileyi. The sequence continues at coordinate 6,063,779 of QLTV01002260.1, read as the reverse complement.
AAGCAACCATAGAAAAGTATAGTGTAACTGAACATCCTTCCTTGGGACTCTATAAAGTCAGTCTTTTCACCCTGCTCCAAGCAGCTTGAACATGTTTTTTTTTTTCTCCCTATGGTGCAATTCCATTCATTATATTGGGAGATAAATCTATATTCTAAAACATTTACATGTAAGACTCAAACGCTATCTTCCTGCAGTCATTCTCCCTTCACTTTTCTCACTTTTGTCCTTTTCAGCCATATCCTTTTTTCCCCAAGATCAACTTCGATATTATTAAAAAAAATGATTTGACTCACATTCAGAACATTTGCAGTGGGGGGAAGAAAGGAGGCAACTTCTAATTGGACCCTAGCACTGTGTACCTGCATGAGTCAAGAGATGTGTAAAAGGATGGGTTTTCATGGTTGTGCCTGCTATTTTGCACCCCACTTTGGACGCCTCTCACCCTTTGCTGATTTTCTCTCCTTCCAAATAAATAACCAAAACCATCATGATTTTAGATTGATATTCATTCGTTTGACTTTGTAAATGTGAGAAGATTTATGCATAAACCATACATTTGAAACAGACATTTTTCTGAATAGTTATTCATAAATCACCATTCTCTGTTCATTCCTGAATCTCCAAATGGCCCAATCATTCTTTGTCTCATTCCCACCTACACATTTATGTTGTCTAGCAGATTCACATTCATTCAGAGTGTTGCACAAATTTTCCCCAGAACTCATCTCTTCTTCTATTACTATCATTCACTAGACCATAACATGCAATTATTGCCAACCTTTGGATTACTATTTTCATATCCAGCCATAACAATCTAATTGTATCAATTAATACTTTCTTTTGGCCCTTTTATTAATAATTAAACTTATAGCTACGCTTCTTTGCATATATTCATCAACTCTCTTTCACAAAGCCACCTTGTAAAATATATTACAACCTTAAGCTTTCTTTTAGCAATAACATATTTTCTTCTTCCTTTGATTTCATTTGTTAATTCACACTCTTTAACTTTTACTCTTCTTAAATTATAAGCCTCAGTCTTCTACATACCATAGTCATCCTCAGAAGGGTCCATCATTCTGTTCATCATGGCTGTGACCAATTGGGGCTTTCACATAACACTTTATAGCAAGAGAGGGGTATAAACTAGGCCACCAGCCTTTTTTGGTGCTGGTGCTAACAGTAAGGACAATATCAATCATTTCTGGTAATCAAAACTCAATTTTACTCCAAGGATGCTTACACTATTCTATGCAAGCTAGAAGAGCCGAGGTGGCACAGTGGTTAGAGTGCAGTACTGCAGGCTACTTCAGCTGACTGCTAGCTGCAGTTCATCAGTTCAAATCTCACCGGCTCAAGGTTGACTCAGCCTTCCATCCTTCCGAGGTGGGTAAAATGAGGACCCAGATTGTTGGGGGCAATATGCTGACTCTGTGAACCGCTTAGAGAGGGCTGTAAAGCACTATAAAGCGGTATATAAGTCTAAGTGCTATTGCTATTGCTATTGCTAATTTCTACCCTACAGAATATTTTGCAAGCCAGCTCTTCCCACATCTACCTAACTAGGAGTTACATGTAGTAATAAGCACTCAGGACCATCTATGGATGGGCTTGATCCATCAACCTTTCGGTGAGCAGCCAAAACATTATAGAAGGAACATGTATTAAAAAGCTAAAAACCACACACATTCCATTACTGCATATTTAGAACAGTAGTGGGTTCTAAAACCCTTTACTACCGGTTCGTGCGTGCCGCTTCTGCGCATGCGTAGAAGCGTCCCGGGCGGGTGGGTGGAGCCTCCCGCCACCGCTACCAGCTCTAAGAACCGGGCCGAACCAGGAGCAACCCAACGCTGATTTAGAAGCAAATCATATTGAACTAAACAAGATGCATTCTCACATAAGGGTTGTATAAAATTGCACTGGGGGTTTCTTCTTTAGATTTTATCCAGTATTATCTAAACCAGTGGTTCTCAACCTTTCTAATGGCATGACCCCCCTTTAAATATGTTGTGGCCACGGATCCCCGACTTCGCCCGGACGCCGCCATTTGGGTTCTTTTACCCTCTGTGCATGCGCAAAGCATTCTGCGCATGCGCAGAGGGTAGAAGAACCCAAATGGCGGCGTTCGGGCTACCAGCTGACGGCGACCCGCAGGCACGGCCGAACCGGGACCTTTTCACCCCTGCAGTGACGGTGGCACCAAGATGGTGGGCTAACGTGCACGGCGACCCCTGTGAAATGGTCGTTTGACCCCCAAAGGGGTCGCGACCCACAGGTTGAGAACCGCTGATCTAAACTCTTTTCTTCCTCAGCCCAGTCTTTACATGAAATCCCTAAGCCTTGGGTGTAGATTAGGGGAAAGGACATTAATAAGGCTGCAGAAGACCACAACAATTTATTCATCAGAGTGTTTGTTTCTCAAGATGGTAGACACCATTTGGAAGCTACCCAAAAGTGTTCCAGTTTGAGATTCTTGGGATGGGGCATTGCATAAGTATGCATAAGTAAGCTTTTCCTGGCTGGAAAACTTTATTGTTCAGACAATGACCACTTAAGTTTAGAAATGATCCCGATGATGAATGCAATATATAGGTATAGGCATGGCTTATCCCTAAAAGAACATGACCTATCCTCAGTTCTTTTCTGCGGACTGTGTTTGTACACTCTGTAGGATGCAGGTAGGGGAAGAAAAGAAGAAAAGAAAGAAAGCATCAGATCCTTTTTTGCACCTCCTAAGATGAACAGTGGTTGGGCCAAAGACTGGCAGAAGAAAGCGTTTCCACTTACCTTAATCTGCAAGCAATTGGTCTTTACTGTGACAGATAGTCTCTGTTCTGCTCAGTGATGATTAATCATTGGCTAAATAAATACATTAATTCCAGCCCAGCTGTTGTGGGGTAAGACAAAGCAACATGTACCACAATCTGTAGGGCTGTGCAATCTGCAAGCCTCTTTGAGGACATTCTTATCATATTTAATTTTTACGTTGTTATTCCTTTTTATTAAAATGAATGAATAATTCCTCCTCCTCCTCCTCCTCCTCCTCCTCCTCCTCCTCCTCCTCTTCCTCCTCCTCCTCCTCCTCCTCCTCCTCCTCCTCCTCCTCCTTTACCACTACCACCTCTTTCTGACTCATCTGTCCCTGAAGCCCTAGCACTGACAGACCAGGGCAATCATTGATTTATGGGAAGAAGATATATGGCCTGCTTGCTCACTGATGTTTGCAACTAATATTGGAGTTGAAATTTCTCTGCAAGAAAAATAAAATAAAGGGAACTTTTCCTCATTGGTTCTTTCTATTGGCACAATAGTGGGTTTCGATTGCTTATTCTTCAAAAGAAAAGATGCAATAATGATAAATTCTGGCATTGTTTGAAAGCAAGAGGAAGGGAGGGAGGGAGGGAGAAAGAGAGAGTTTTACATTGCCTGAGAAATTGATATGCAAAGGCCCATCCTCCAACTTTAGCTTCAGGTTAGCAGCAAGCAGAAAAAAACCCTCCCTGTTCCCTTATCAAATCTTTTCTTTTGGATTGAAGATAGCAACAGTAGATGGAGAATATTTTCCATTCTTTCTTGGACACTATCTGTTCATAGTCCTAGCTTAGAATCATAGAATCACTGGGTCAGAAGGACCTTGGAGGTCTTCTAGTCCAACCACATGCTAGAGCAGGAGACCTTATAGCATTCCAAACAAATGGTTGCCCAATCTCTTCTTAAAAACCTCCAGCAAAGGAGCACCCACAATGTCTAGAGGTAAGCCATTCCACTGATTAATTGGATCTCTCTTTAATGAGGTTCCATCACTTACTTCTTGTCCTGCCCTCAGGATTCAAGGCTTCATCTTTTTGATCTAGTGGTTAAGGCACCAGGCTAAAAAACAGACCATAAGTTCAAGTCCTGGCTTAGCCATGAAAGCCGTCTGGGTGACCTTGGAACATTCATCTCTCTCTCAGCCCAATTCACCTCACAGGGTTGTTGTGGGGAAACCAGGAGGAGCAAGGAATATTGAGTGTATTCGTCATCTTGAGTTATTTATGAAAATAATAAAGGTAGGACATATATATATACATACATACATACATACATACACACACACACACACAAACAAACAAACAAAAACAAATAAACAAACCAGATTGGCTCTGTTTATGGCAGCATTAAAGAGCCTCCTTTCCCTTTTTTTAAAACTTGGACCTGGATTGAACTATCCTTTAACTAGAATAGCCTGCAATCACATGATGGTGTCCTGTCCTTCTCTACTGGATCTCCCAGAATTCTCACCAAATATAGTTGGGGATTCTGTAAATCAAAAGTTGACACATTTGCAAGATACCATATTAGAGAAGACTGAGAGGGAGAAAGTCTTCAAATGTAAATGTCACTTCCACAAGGTAAGACATATTGCTGCCCTAGCTTGAAGAAGGCTTGGCAATGTTGTGCATGGTTACATTATGTCAGATATGCATTATTTATCAATAAATACCATGGAATCTCTGAAAGAAATGTATGTGGCAACAGCCTTCCTTCTCTCATAATTATTAGGCCATCATTCAAGACATCTTGGTGAAATAGTGTAATAAGGATATGAAAGCATCTGTTTCTGAGAAGAGTTTGGTCAGTGACCTGGGTTTTAACTTTAACCCTAATTACATAAGGCGTTTATGTTGGCGAGACAAGAAATATCTTAATAAATTCAGCTTGTGACAAATAGGATTAAAAAATGAATATATCCTTTGCATCTGAACAGTGCAGGTAAGTTTCCAAGCAAACTGATAGGGCAGAGTTCCCCAACCTTTCTGGTTTTGCGGACCGCCGGGGTGTGTATGTGAGAGGGGATGGTTCCATGAGAGCGGCAGGCAAGCGCGCACGGAAATGGAGCACATGCACACACACTTGCCCGCTGCTCATGCAAGTGGGAATGCATGCCCGCACTCACCCGCCACTCCTGCAGCCCAGTTCCAAATGGCTCAAGGCCCGGTACTGGGATGTGGCCCGGGGGTTATGGACAATAGGGAACAATTAAAAGTTTACTTAAGGATAGTATAAACCTTGGTTTGAAAAAAAAATGTAAATAACCCATACCCTCAACCTAGACAAAGTCAGCCATTTTTAAAATTAATTGAAATCTACAAATCTTAAATGTATCGTGATAGACCTGATCCATTCTTAAGTATTATTTTATAAGATCAGAGAACATATCCATAAATACAATCATATACATATTAATTCATGTATATGATTTCATTTATGGCCCTGTGCTTAGCTAACATCTTAGGTAAGAATTGAGTGTACCAATAGACTGTTAATGTGCAAACAAAGACACATCTACTTTGTCTGGCTATAACATGGTATTTTAAATGTATTTCCATAGCTGCTCTGAAGCACAAGTTCAGTTCTCTGAATGGCTTATAAAAAGAAATAGCATTCAAAATAGAATATAAAACAATATGAATATTTTTAGAATTAAAACAAAATAAATATAGAGTTTCATACTGAAAAGCCCAGATTATATGCCTGGGAAGGACAACTTTTCCAGCCATCAGATGTTTTTTCCAGGTCAGTATCACCAATTTCTTACGGACTACATCTGAATGTAGTCTTTTCCCACAACTGAAATTAATAGGCCAGCATTGATAGGCTAATGTACAGGTAGTCCTCGACTTATGACCACAATTGAGCCCAAAATTTATGTTGCTAAGTGAGAAATTTGTTAAGTGAGTTTTGCCCCATTTTGCAACTTTTCTTGCCTCGGTTGTTAAGTGAATCACTGTGGTGGTTAAATTAGTAACATGGTTGTTAAGTGAATCTGGCTTCCCCATTGACTGTGCTTGTCAGAAGGTTGAAACGTATGAACCAGTTGCCAAGCATCTGAATCTTGATCACATGATCATGGGGATGCTGCAAAGGTTGTAACTGTGGGTAAAAAACAGCCACAAGTCACTTTTTTCAGTGCCGTTGTAACTTTGAACTGTTACTAAATGAACTGTTGTAAGTCGAGGACTACCTGTAGTAAGAAAAGATTATCTCTTTTCTTAGGAATCTTGGACTAGCTAGAGGTGAAGCCTAAGCTAGAAAAAAATGTGTTTTACAATGCATACAAACAGGTCTAAATTTACCTCTAGCTATGCCAAAATGAAATATAACACTAAAATCGTGAGAGGAAAAGAGAGAAGGGACTACATCTTTTCCGATGCTATAACCATGTCCTTCTTTGCTGTTGTTGTTGTTTTAAAGCTGATGGCAATATTCAATAGAATTGACTTCAAGCTTGTGTATATCTGGGTTCCTAGAAAGTGTGACAAGGGCAAAGCGATGGTATGTGTGAAAGACTTTGGGACCTGGGGCAATGCTGCCTAGGGAATGGTCAGACAAGAGACAGCATAGCCCACAACTGGATACTGGGTGAGGTAAGAGGCTCAGAAGAAACCTTTCCTAGTTTCTCTGGCTCTAAAGGAGACAGCAGGAGAATTGTACTTCCAGACTTACAAGATTCTGTTAATGTAGCTTTACAATAAAGTAGAATAAGCTTATCTGGTCATGTTTCCTGTCTGGTCTATCTGGTAAGGCTGACAGGTAGGAGTACATATATCTTTTTCCTTGAGCACAATTTGTTTGTTTTTTTTAAAGTCTCCTGGAAGTTCTTCTGCACTGATATTGGTGAAGGATGTTAAGAAGAACAAAAAAGAAAAAGCTTCTTCAGATATACTGAACAGAACTACTTAGCTACTATCTGTTGAGGAAGACCAATCTGGAAATGATAACATTTTCCCAGCTCCAATGACAGAGGCAAGGTGAGGGCACCACATGTATTACAAAAGCCAATCTAGAGATGTCTGCTATGTGTGGTGTCCCACCAATGTCTTAATAAGTCTTCCATTGTTCCTACAGACATGTAATTACAAAACACATACAGTACACAAACACACACACACAGAGGGAGGGAGGGAGAGAGGGGGAGAGAGAGAGGGGGGGGGGGGAGAGAGAGAGAGAGAGAGAGAGAGAGAGAGAGAGAGAGAGAGAGAGAGAAGGTGGGCTAGCTCAAACTTGAGGGGTCTTAATCTGAATAGGCCTTATCTATAGTGCCAGACTTGAAACAACGTAAACCATTCCAGCTCCAAATATGTGTTCAGCTATAAAATGGCTGCTTAATGGCTAACAACTATTACTATTAAGGAGAAATTTCCTGACAGTTAGAACAATTAATCAGTGGAACAACTTGCCTCCAGAAATTGTAAATGCTCCAACACTGGAAGTTTTTAAGAAGAGATTAGATAACGATTTGTCTGAAATGGTATAGAGTTTCCTGCCTGAGCAGGGGGTTGGACTAGAAGATCTCCAAGGTCCCTTCCAATTCTAATTTTTTTCCAGTGCCATTGTAACTTTGAACAATCAGCATATTCTATTCTATTCTATTCTATTCTATTCTATTCTATTCTATTCTATTCTATTCTATTCTATTCTATTCTATTCTATTCTATTCTATTCTATCTCATCTACCTCACTGGATGGGATTTTGGGCTGCTATTATGACTTTCTTCAAGAAAGACTTTCTTGAAGAAAGTGGAGGATGTTATTTAAAAATATAACATAAACAATTATCAATTATTCTACCTTATCCCACCCAAAAGACCAACTAGCAGCAATCCAGTGAAGATATCACTGTGCAGTTTCAGGAGCATGTCAGCACTGATCACCTCACCTGTCACCCTTCAAAAGCTGTTTGAGAAAAGCATCGAAATTGCTCTTCAGCGTGATTAATCATTATCACTGCATTTTGAGGCAGCCTCCAGTGGGGAATGGGTGCCATCTCCCATTGAAACAATGGAAATGCATGCCTACCTCTAGCCCTAATTTTTAGAAGATGAACAGGGTCAATCTGCGACAGAAAGAAAAAAACCAATCAAGCATTTGGTGATTCTTTAAATATTAACTATGTTATCACAACGTTTGCATCTAAAGTGTGAATCATTACATAGTTTATGTGTTATACTGAACTGAGTGTGTGTGTGTGCGTGCATGTGTGGATGTGCACATACATTTGTAGCAATTACAAGTGAGAGCTAGCATGGTATGATGGTCAAATGGTAGACTGGGTGAAGGTTACTTGGTGTCTGTGGTCAGCTTACTCTCAGCCCTAGACTGGGAAGTAAAAATAATAATCTGTCTACTTCATCCCAGATGTAAGGGATCTTCTGCGAAGAAGACCTCATCCAATGGTGGATTGATTTATAACGTTGATAATAATGATTATGGACATGGATTTATGGAATCATTATAAATAAAGAGGTCAAAGAAAGATGGATAAACCTAGTTATCCAGTCCATGCATAATACTCAAGTAATGGAAATTAACAAAATGAGCTTGAACTTTTAATGCAAGAATGGAAATAGAATTTAATAGATCTAACTGAATCCTGTTGAAACAACTCCCATGATTAGAATACAGCAGTTGGAGGATACAGTTTATACAAAACAGAACAATGAAGGAATTGCACATATGGTACCAGCTCAGAAATCTAAGCAAATAAACATGACAATGCAGTAAAAAAACATCTGGATTAAAATCAGTGGAAAAATGAACACAGAGCATTTAGTTGTTGGGCTCTACTGCCATCTTTTTAACCAAAGAGAAGATATGTGTGATGCTTTTCAAATGCAAATTGTATATCTTTTAAAGATTAATGAAAGAGTTATGATGGGGGACAAATTCTCCCAGCTTTATCCTTCAGAGATTGGTGGAAAACACAAGAGGATTAGCCATATATCACCTGATGCTTGCCAACAGGGGAGCTTAAATCAGTGACATAGGAGGACCAGGAACATTGAGGTAACATGAAGACTAAACTTCCAGAAAGTGAATTTTAATAAATGCTGAGCAATGATAACTAAGATTCATTGGCAAAAGAAATGATTGAAAATAAGAATTCATAAAAGGTGGAACTTCCTAAGAAAAGAGATTCTAAAAGCTTAAACTCCAAACAATTTCAACAAGGAAAAAAGTTAAATATAGCAAAAGTCATGAGACATCTATATAAGATAGAAAGTGGAACAGATCACCATTAAAAAGTACAGTTTCAAATTGTACTGATTCTGACAAAGAAAACTACAATCAGAATTGTAGACATATATATTCGGTCTCTACAATTGCATTGATATCGGTAAAGGACGTTAAAGAAGAACAAAAAAAAGGAAAAGCGATCAGATAAAAATTAACAGAACAACTTAGCTCCTATTTTGGTTCAGGACAAGAGGATATGTTTTCCACCAAATAATTATGAAGAGAAGGCTGAAGGAGCAGAACTGAAGTTTGCAGCAGAAATGAACATGTTCGGGGTATATATATTTCCTGTGAATGAGTTAAATCTTCAAGACAAGATGAATTACATTCTAGGGTTGAAATTTCATATACTGTCCTTGAGTCACTCTGGAGAATTGGTAATGTGGCAGATTGTCTGGTGGAGGGCAAATGTTTCTTTCCTACTTTCAAAATAAAAAGAGAGAGAGAAAGGAGGATTGCCTGAAATCAGCATGGGTAGAACAAGTCTTATCAGATCCACCTTCGTATTCGATTCAGTAATTTTCTTAGTAGTTCATAGAAGCTAATCTACTGTACTTCTGGAATGGAAATATGGGACAGCCCAGCAACAGGAGAATTGTCAAGTGGCAAGGTGTGATGATCTGTAATCCTAACTAAATACCTTATAAGCTGCTGCCAGAGCATATCAGTCTGGACAGGATTCTTTTTAATTAAATTAGAAACAAGCCAATATGGACACAGGACAGGAGCAGCTTAAGGGTGCAATGGGAGTATGTCCTAGAATTAGTATGTTTGTTGATTGGTTATGACACAACAACAAAAGTTCTACTTCTCTTATCCTTGAACCATCCAGATGTGCTAGACTACAGTCCCCCAAATTACCAGCCAGGTTGGGGGGGGGAGGTGCCTTAATATACTATATAATAACAAGGGGTTTCTCTTTCTTTCCTTATTTCCCAAATATTGTGTATATTTTTTCCTTGTTCAGTCAGCTTCCTGCTCCAACAAATGAACAATGCCCTTTCACTTGCATCAATCACAATTAATATTCATCGGACACCAAGTGTAGCACAAGCTCAGGCACAATCACAGCACACTAATGCTCTAGGATCTGCAAACAGTACATCCTGTATATGAGATCTACCAGTGGATAGGGATGATCCAGCTGACAAACCTTCCTGAATGGCTGGGATAGAGTGAACCTGGAAGATACAGATAGATAAGAAGTTCTGGAAGTTTCTAGGCCTGGCATGGAGGACAGGGCAGGAGAGTAGGTATAAGCAGCTAAAAAGAATGGCCACTGAAGAGTCCTTATGGAATTGGTTTACAGCTCCAATTAGCAAGATGCTAGTGTTGAGTGCATTTATTTCAAGCTACTGAAGTTTTCTATCCACTCTGAGCTTTGTGGGGACCAAAGGAACACCCTTAAATATATTTTCTAGGATTCTCATCAAATATGGAGAGGACCATTCTGAATTATAGAACAAGAAAAGGTCTCTTCTTCAAACTTCTTGTTGTTCAAAGGGCTAAAAAAAGCAAAAAAAAGCCAATTTTCTGGAAGGTATCTCTTAGCATCCTTCCATGCATAATACATGTCTAAATCAATCTTTCCCAAGCAGCTATCCTCCAGATTTGTTTGACCCGTGTTGAATTGACATTATACCTTCACCTCATCTAGATTGCAATCTTACCCTTGAATGTCTCCATAATCATCTTTATTTTATTTTTTTGTAGTTATGGTTTTGGAAAAGATGAGTTCATGCATATGGATTCCTGGTGAAGCTCTCCTTTTCACCCCATGCAGAATGTTCCATAAATCTACCCACTCCACCTTCTGCTCAAGCAAGAAGCCACCAAGGAGGAATGGGGCAGAAATTCAGTCTATAAAAAAGAGCTCAAACCCCTGCCTACGGTGGCACAGTGGTTAGAGTGCAGTACTGCAGGCTACTTGTGCTGACTGCCGGCTGCCTGCAATTTGCAGTTCGAATCTCACCAGGCTCAAGGTTGATTCAGCCTTCCATCCTTCCGAGGTGGGTAAAATGAGGACCCAGATTGTTGGAGGAAATATGCTGACTCTGTAAACCGCTTAGAGAGGGCTGTAAAGCATTATGAACAGAGGTGGGTTCCTCCCGGTTCACACCGGTTCTATAGAACCGGTAGCGAACCGCTGGTGATGTCACGGATCTGGTTCTGTCAGTGCTGGTCTGTGGACACTGCCATCTTTTTTTGGGGAAAAAAAATTGGATTTTTTTTTGAATTTTTTACTAATTTTTTTTTTCTTCTGCGCATGTGCAGTAGCCGAGTCCCCGGCACTGCGCATGCGCCGCCATCTTGTTTTGGGCTTTTGGGGGGTGGTGAATTTTTGCCACTGCGCATGCGCCTCTGCGGCCATGTGGCACGCGATGCACAATGCAGGCGTAGCCACGCGGCGTGGGAGGAAGCGAACCGGCAGCGAGGTAAGTTAGAACCCACCCCTGACTATGAAGCGGTATATAAGTCTAAGTGCTATTGCTATCTTAACCGAGGTTTATTCCTCGACTCCAGTTGCAAAAAATCAGATCCAGCAACCCAACCCTTTGACAACAGATTTTGCAAATGTGTGACATTACACAGACTCAGTGGCATAAGGATGTGGGGTATTTGCAGCTGTCACCATTCTGACAGAAAATGGCCATTTCATAGGGAGCTCCAGTTTGAAGGAGATTTAAAAGGGCAACATAAAAGACCAGCCAAACGTGTTGTCATTTCAGGCATTTATTCACCATGGCACCTTTGACATCGTGCCAGAGGAACAATTCACAAGAAATGGAACACTGTCATTACTCATCACTCAATGCCTGTCATTCATTTACTGTTAGAAAAAGAACCTTGCATGGTCATTAGAAAGAAAGAAAGAAAGAAAGAAAGAAAGAAAGAAAGAAAGAAAGAAAGAAAGAAAGAAAG
>QLTV01002260.1:6036142-6051722 GCA_003457575.1 Thermophis baileyi | reverse complement strand
AAGAGAGAGAGAGAGAGAGAGAGAGAGAGAGAGAGAGAGAGAGAGAGAGAAAGAAAGAAAGAAAGAAAGAAAGAAAGAAAGAAAGAAAGAAAGAAAGAAAGAAAGAAAGAAAGAAAGAAAGAAAGAAAGAAAGAAAGAAAGAAAGAAAGAAAAAGAAAATGTGCAGACTGTAGCATCTCCCATCCTATAGAACTTCAGGATGCTTTATGAGAGCTGGATTCTGAAAGAGAATTATTGCTTCTGGTCAATGATAATGTAAAAACAATTTCCACGATGACATTTCAAATTCTATTTTTATACCACTTTTTCAGTAATTAAATGTAATTTATCTCTTGCTGCATTAGCCCACATCTCACCTCACCTGGCTCTGATGCTGCAAAAAGTAGCTTTCAATGCTTGGGCATCATAAGCAGGGGTGGATTCCTCCCGGTTCGGACCGGTTCTCCCGAACTGGTAGCGGCCTGCTGGTGACATCACGATAATGTCACTGAACCGGATATTTTTTTTGAATTTTTTTTTGAATTTTTTTTTATTTTGTTTTCTTTCTGAGCATGCACAGAAGCTGACTTCCGGCACTGTGCATGCAGTCGCCATCTTTTTTTCGGCTTTGGTTTTTTTTTGTTTAGATTTTTTGTTACTGCGCATGCACGCACGCGCAGCGTGCGCGCACCCACGAGGCGTGCCCACGTGGCGTGGGAGGGAGTGAACCGGCAGCGAGGTAAGTTGGAACCCACCCCTGATCATAAGTAAAACAGTCCTGTATCCTAAGGCTTGGATGAGAACCACAGGATGCTTCCTCATCCCACATCATTTCATTCTTAGGGGCAATGCAGCAATAACCCAACTCTGGGGCAAAGCCATATGCCTCTTAGTTTTATAAAAAATAGCCCTCACTTATGGTCAGCCACATGTTTACAATCTATTATGAAGAACAGAAAACAAGTTCAGTGGAGTCTAATGGTATCATATTTTAAGCAATAACCTGCACTTTATTGTTACATTGGTGAGATGTCAAAGAAAATAAGTATCTTGGTTTCTTATGATGCAACCTCAGTGCAAGAATTGCGTGGAACAATTGTTTATCCAGGCCTACTATCTTTAGATCATTTTCATTGTCTGGACCTCCTAAATTTCATTTCCCTCTTTCCTCTCCTTTTTTCCATCTCTCCCCATTTCCTGTTTAACTCAGGGCAAGGGTGTAAATATAATAATCCTCATTCATATTCTATAGATTGATTTACTGAACTACAGTCCATAAAAGCAATGCCATTGTGAGTTTGTTAGTCCTTGAAGAACAACGAGCTCCTTTGTGGAGGCTTTTGACATGACTGCTTCTCTAGAAACATGAAAAAAAAACTGTTTTGCAAACAAGTTTCATTTCCCTATACTTTATATGGAGTTCAAGTATATTGTCTTCTGATGCTAATCTATAGGGACATAAAGAAGGTGCAGTCGATGTGCATGGAGTAAGAATGACATTGATAGCTGAAGTTTAAGTTCTTTCTCACCCAAATAATCCTTGCTGACAAAGAAGGAAGTGGCTGTTGTACTTAAAGGTATATTGTCTGTTTGGCGGTTGCATCGGATTCATAAACAAACTCAAGGAAATATTTGGCTTCCTATAGAATTCCTATATGTGAGTATGCTTTCTTTGGTTGCTGCCAAATTCTATTTACATAACAGCACTTTTTCCTACAATATATGTCAGTGACACTTAGATTTTAGTTCACATTTATTTATTCAACTTCTTTTAATTTTCTCCAGACATTTGTTCCTTTTTTAAAAAACAACAACAACAACCCTAGACTGTTTTCATTCAAATAATGCTGGGAACAGAACCCACCTAATTTATTTAAAGAATAATATAATCTACTTTCAAATCATTGTTTCAATATTACATTGTTTTTATACTATTTAAGTCAATAGCCAGATCCATTTCTTCCTACAGGAGAATGGAATGTGCTCTGAATGTCCTTACCAGTTTGTCAAGGAATACTTTATATTCCTTATATGTCAATGCTGAATGGTGCAGTAATGTATATGCTCAAGATAGAAGAACAGTTGTCATACCTAGCCAGAAACAAGATCTCCTAGGGTAAGAGAGAGCTAAGATGAGAGCTCCGTGTGTATGAGTTTTTAATTGTTTTTAATTGTTTTTATTATGTTTTCTTTTAATGGTTTTTTTATATTGTTGTGAGCTGCCCAGAGTCCCTTGGGAGTTGGGCGGCATACAAATTTAATAAATTCAAATTCAATTCAATTCCGTCTCAGCCATTGATCAAAGAGATCCTATTGCCATCAGACCTGAACAACAGGACCACGGACAGTGTTCAAGTAATCCAACCAATACCTTGGGTTGATTTACTATAAATTGGTAAATAACTTTTATGTCTGCATTTAATTTTCCTCTGAGCTATTCTTTTATCATTCCCCATTACTTTTTCCTCAAGAAAATAATAAAGCAACGTCAAGAAAATGTTCATATTCATAAGCATAGAGTCACTCATGCCCTAGACACCTCTGGTGTTGATTACTGCAGTGTGCTGTACATGGGGCTGCCTTTGCAGACTATCTGGAAGCTGCAACTGGTCAAGATTGTGTAAGCATGTGAGGTTTTGGGTGTCCCATGGTTCACTTGAGTAACACCACTGTTGCATGACTTGCATTGGCTTCCAGTTACTTTCCAGATGCAATTCAAGGTGTTGGTTATTACCTGTAAACCCTACATAACACAGGGCTGAGTTGTTGGCAGGACAGCTTCTCCATGAAGGTATCTTCCCATCCTACTAGGTTAAATAGGGTGGGTCCATTCCAGATTTGCTCCCTTAAATATTGACACCTGATGGGATCTTGGAGATGCATCTTCTTGGTGGCCACTGCACCCTTTGGAATAGCCTTCTACCTGAAACCTAAGGGATCCCAACCTTTTAGCTTTCAGAGGCCATGAAGACCTATCTCTTCCCTCAAGAGTTGGATTAAAATGGGGTTGAGCTGGGAGCCTGTTTTGCCTGGCACCTAAGGGTAAGGGTACTTCTGTTTTTAATCTGTGTTTTTATGGATTGTTGTGAGCCTACTCATCATTATGTGAGATAGTGGCCATATACAGTAAGTCCTGTACGTACGTACATACATACATACATACTTCCCTTCTGCATAAAACTGCTACATTAAGCTACCTGTATCCCAGATATGTGCCAATTCATTACATATATCTCCTAGTTGACAGGATGAGGACAATGCATGTTTCTTACAAGGCAGACTCTAAATTAACGATCCTGCTAAGGATAAAACTAGGCTTTGATTGTATTTGACATACTGACTAAAATCTGTAAAAAAAATTTAAGAAGAGAAAATACTACAGGGCATGAATAACAAATTAAGTGAACTGAAGAATATATATATGTGTGTTTGTGTGTGTGTGTGTGTACACACACACACACACACACACACACATGAAGAATATATATATGTGTGTTTGTGTGTGTGTGTGTGTACACACACACACACACACACACACACACACAGAGTATGTCTATGAAACTAAGAGAAAGCAGAAGTTAATAAATCTGAATGAAGATGGCCTGATGCTGTGGAGTAAAGCTAATGAATGCATGTAGTGAAACAAACATATAGGTTTAATTATGAATAAAAAGGATAAAATATATATCATAAAGTATGAGTTGGTATCATCTTAAGTTGTAGGTATGGGTGAAAATAGAATAGTGGTAATAATTGCATCTTACATAGCAGAGAACCAGATTTTTAGCACAAATATTCTAAATAAATGTGATCCATGAGGAAAAATATTCTATTAGGGGAAATGAAGGGATCAGTGGGAATGAGATGAAAGAGTGCAGAAAAATGACTGGGCCACAGGAGCCCCAAGAATGAATTAACATAGTTACTACTTGGTGAACATGTGCTTAGAAAAAGGTTGTTCAGATAAATGGTTTAACCATTAAGGAGTATATTCACACCTACACAGGACAAATGAAATATAAATCTAAAAGCATGAGTGATTTTATTGTTAATGATGAAAGACTGAGAGAATTAGTAAGGATACAAGAGAGATGACAAGTTCTAAACATAACACAGACACGAAAGGAAAAAAATAAAAGTGAAAGGAGAAAGTTGAATAACTGCAACAATAGGAGGTCCTGTGAGAGTGTGGAAAAGTATAAGAAGATAGATTAATTTTCCATCTGAAAAAAACTGGAAGTAAACCTAAGGAAAGAGGGTGTGGAAGCTGCTTGGAGCGAAGTGAAAAGAATGATGTTATACGTATAATGCCACAGAAATATGTGGAGTCATGCTAATGGGAAGTGTGAAAAAGCATGCTTGGCAGAATGGTGGAATGAAAGGCTGTGGAGGAGAAAAAAAATTAATATCTGAATGATTACTGCAAAAAGAAAAGGAGATGAGAGAATGATGCAGAATGCACATAAAAAGAAAATGCTTGTTTGCAAACAATGTGAAAAAATAAAGAGCAAAGAAAGATTATGACTAAAAGATGAAATAAGCCATTTTGGAAGTAAACAATTATGAAAATGGGTAAAGGGGACTAAACAGGGAGTACAGACAGAGTAAATAAAATTAAGAATTGAAATATTGGTGATGAAATTATTTGTGATGAAGCCAAAATGAGGAAATTTTGGAAGAGCCACTTTAAGAAATTCTATGGGAAGGATAGTAAACTGCTGAAGAATAGATTTGAACTGAGTACTATAAATATTAGTCTCTAAGAAAAAATAATGGCAAGAAAATCACAAATGCTGTAGCAAAGTTGAAAAATAATATACTCCTGATGATGGTCAGGAGAGAAACAGTGAAATGGAGATGTAGTTTGCTTAATGGAGTGGCTGGGAAATATCTTAATTGTATCCGTAAACACTCTATAAGAGAATGTAGTTATTGATCCTCTTTCCAAAGGGAATGGTGGCAAGAGTTAATGCAAGAACTGCAGAGGTATTTGTTTAAGTATGTCTGGGAATGGCAGAATTCTGAAAGCACTTAAGAGATCAGAACTGGTAACATTTAGAAATGCAGGGGATACGTAGACTACAGTTTTTACAGATCACCGAGAAATGCCTGAATGTGGGGAAAATTTATTGTTAATTTGTTGTAGCATATGGTAAACTGAATCTTGCAATGTTTTGCAAGGATCTTGAAACAGAAGCCAAATGGTGATTGCTGATGGTAAGACAAGTTGTACATGTTGGAAGTAATGCATGTGTGACAGTAAATGAATGCTTAACAAATAGTTCTGTGTTTTGGAAAGGAAAGAAGGTAAGGATGTAGGAATATCTCTTTGGCTGTTTAATATAGTATGTTTATAAATAAATGTATAAAGAACATTTGTTGTGATGTTAGAGGTGCATTGATTTGGGGATATTAATGCATATGTAGATTTGTATGCATATGGTGCAGTAAATATTAGATTGTGTGATGCATTGAACAGCATGGATCCGAACATTAATTATAACAAAACTAGTGTTCTGGAGTTTGACATGAAAAGTAGAATGAGCAATTACAAGTCATAAATAAAACAATTACAAGTTATAAATAAAAATGTTGAGCAAGTACCAGTATATGAAATTAATATCTGAGTAGAGTGTTCTATAGAGATAGGAAAATGGATAAAAATGTGAAATCCTACAAATGATGGAAGAAATACATAGTACTATACACAGTCTCTTGCAAGGGAGAATGAATGTTCGTCAAAGAAGCAAAAATTATTGTGTATATGAGTGCACTGATTCCTGTTTTGTTGAATGGAAGTTACAGTTATAGATGTCGGATGGTCATAAAAGTAAGTTGAATGACCTAATGGGATGCTTGAGAAATGTGTGTGGTAGAATACATGATGGAGTTGCATGCGGAAAGTCTCTGGAGTTTCTCTGATATGCACTCAGAGGACACTATTCCACAATATGTCGCATTGTCTGCTTTGGAGCACCACAGCTCCATTCCGAAGAGGAGAGGTTTCTCCATTTACAGGGAGCCTAGCGTACCTTTCCTATTGAGTCCTAATCCTGTTGAGGATAGACCAGGTATTATGTGGTAATACAAGAATAGTGAATGGAGTTGGTGTAAATCAGCTTACAGAATATAGATTACAGAACAACAGAGTTAGGAGGGACCTTGGGGGTTTTCTAGTCAAACCCTCTGCTCAAACAAGAGACACTATACTATTCCTGACAAATGGCTGTCCAACCTCTTCTTAAAAACCTCCATGATGGACCCCCTACAACTTTTGGTGGATTGGTGGCTTCGGAGAATAGGTTGACGTCCTGCTTTGTCTTATCTATGCCTTTAATTTCTCTGGCTTTCTGTTTTCTTATTACTTTTCTGTACCTTGCATGGCTCTGCTTACTCTGAAAAGAAATAAGATAATGAATATTTGCATGATATAATATTTGATAATATTTGAATATTATCCCGGTGTAATATTCCGGCGGGCCTCTAGGGGGCCGCCGAAGCAGCCTGTCTGGTCGGCAGTGATTGGTTGTTAGGTTTGACAAGCCGCATATTTAAGCGGCTGTCAGAGTGGGTTTTGTTCTGTCAGAGTTCCTCATGTTAAGAGCTGTTGTTGTTATTAAACGTTATGTGTTAGCGCTAACGTGCCTCGCCTCAGTGAATGCTTCCGCCTCGGCTCGTCCTACAGAGCAGTATATGCATATGTAAATCATCTGTCTGTCTTGTACTCCCTGTCACCTGACAACATTTTTTCAGGTTCCACCATATTTGAGATTTATGATAAGCCCCAGATTTCTGGAAATTTCCTCTCCCAGCTTACTCCTGCAAGGCCAGCATGTTGTCATCGGTGAAAGGGAAAACCTAGGGCATTTTCTTTGCATGGTTCTAGCCCACACAGTGCCATCACAGGGAATTCTGGCTCTGGAATTGCTTTCTACCCATGTCTCTTTTTTATTCAAACCTGAGGCCATGACAAAAATACACTGGTGATAAGATACAAACCAGCACATGGAACCAATAGCCATGATTAGCCTCCCTATAATCCCTCTGCATCTTCTGTTGCCATGTGCTTCCCTGCTGAAATACATAGACATATGTAGTCAAATGAGTTTCGACATTGGCAGTAACCAGAGGCTCAGAATGTGCAATTGATTTAATTACCGGTTATCTCAGAAGACAGTATTGCTGTTTTCTCTGCCATGGTCCTGCTCTCTTCACTGCTGAACTAAAGAATATGTATTTATTACATTTATTTTAGTTTATTCTATTTTTTTTCCAGAGATGGTGGCATTTTTATTTCCCAAAAGGTCCATCAGGAGTGATGGAGGAATCAGAGCAGCAAAGATTTGCTCACCCTACCCCATACTCTATAGATGACAGACTTGCCAAAAAATTAAAAATAATTTTAGATTATCTTTGCATTAAGGAAATCCTCTCACTTCTATAACTTTATAAATAGCTTTGAGGTAGCACCAATTTCCAGCACAGTAAGGTAGGGAGAAAATACCCACAGAAATGATTCCCATTGATTTTTGAAAAATTAATTTTAAAATGTGTGGTATCATAAGAAATCAGAGCAAAATTAGATATAATACCATCCAAAAAGTAATTTTTAAAAGGCTATATTCTCTCTCTCTCTCTCTCTCTCTCTCTCTCTCCCCCTCTCACTCCCTCTCCCCCCCTCCCACCCACCCTCCCCAACNTCTCTCTCTCTCTCTCTCTCTCTCTCTCTCTCTCTCTCTCTCTCTCTCTCTCTCTCTCTCTCTCTCTTTCTCTCTCTCTCTCTCTGTGTGTTTCTCCCCCACACACACATGTATATAATTATAATAACAACAGCTAAAAGTACAAATAGCCCAAACATGATAAACAAGATAAATTTAATATAAATTCCAGATCAAAGATTCTTGAGCCAATATTTACCCTAATTACTGAATACAGTCACAGTGCTTCTCCTTTCAAAGCACTTCAACAAATATAATAGAGGGAAGCATACTGTGTAGTTCTTAAGAGAACTTGCTAGTAGAAAAAGTAAAACTGTTTTAAATCAGAAGTAATGAGAAGCTTTGAAGTCTCTTTTAGTGCAGGACAGCCATCAGTGACAGCCTTTGCAAGTGAAACTCTTTAAAGCTAGGAAGAGAATTCTGGAACAATTTTTAAAGTGGTTATTTTCTATACATTTTGATTTGGAGTAACCAATCAGCTTTGTATCCAGCTGAACAAATAAGTGAGGTGATACTAAATGACTTTTTTGGAGCAAACTTTGCTCTTGTTTCTGAAAAGAATTCCCATCTCAGCTACTTTTACTGGTGTAGATTGTATGCTTATTTAATTTGTCAGTTATAAGCAGAATGGAAAAGAATTAAAATGACTTTTTATACAGTACAAAACAATGCTATAGATTTTATTGGAGAAATTGACCAAGTAGAAAAAGGAAATCAAATTCTGAGACAGCGGATAATAATTGTAATAAAACTTTGTAATTACAAAATTGATGTGTTCAAAACAAGGAGTTCTTAAAGTTGTTGAAAAGTATTTTCACAGTAGTAAATCAAACTTAGCCACAAACCAGATAAATAAATGACATTGGTTGGACAAGAACAATTATAAATGAAAAGAACCTAGATGGCTTGGAAATCTAACAAGGTGAAAGATATTAGCTGCAGTCAGACATTATATAAGAACAGTATAGCAAAGCATGGCTTAATGTTTCAGTAGCTCTTTCGTTATAGGGGCAAAATCTCTAAATGGAATAACTTGTAATTTTCCCTCAAAATAGAAAAAAAAAAACAGCTATGGGAAGAGCACTGAATCTTGCCAGGGTCCTCCTGAATTTGGGAACCATTTTAGCTTAAACATCTGGCCAGTTTATTTAAAAAAAGGGAAGGGCAAATAGATCTAATATTCTGAAATTTTGGCATGTTGTTTAAGGGTTGTTACAGTATGCTATATTCCAGGATCAACTGAATCTGGTGAGAAACCATAACATTTCAGGTTTTTTTATGCAATGTTTACCCAAGGATGAAACAAAGTCACCATCAATTTACCCAATATTAGTGAGTGCATGTCCAAGCATGAGATTCATTTTTGGTGATGGTGGTTTCATGACACAAAACCATGACATGAACATATCATGGAACCTGAAATATTTTCCTTAATAATTTCAATTGTACCCTCTCTAAGTGGAAGAACTATATGGTCTCAACTGGGGTCCACATAGATATTGCGCCTGGAACCTGGCCCAATAATTCTACTTCTGCCAGTATGAACTTTTGGAGTGACAGAAAGACTGCAGAACTATTGTTAATGTCTATGCATTTTGAATATCATATTCCATATCCCTGCATTTACAAACAGCATGAAACACTACCCTAAATATATTACATCTGTAACCTCTTCAATTGTGTGTTTAATCAGTTGTTAATATGAGTTTTAAGTTGCTTAGAAAAGTTGCTTAGAAAAACTAAGACTTAGTTTTGAATCATTAATTTCAAGTGCTTTTGCACTACAATGTGTGGCTAAGGTGTGAAGGATTCTTTAGACCAATTGATATTTGAAATAACTACACAGCATCTTCCATACATAGGAAGGTTGCAATATGTTTGTCCTTCAATTTGGGAGGAGATGGGCTTGATTATTATTCTTGGCCAAAAGATAATTGATAGAAAGATTAACAGGAGTGTTATCAACATATTCCCTTGCATGTACCAACAGGAATTTCCTTGGAGGGATGACCCTTAAACTAGAATTCTCATAGTTCATTCATTCATTCATTCATTCATTCATTCATTCATTCATTCATTCATTCATTCATCAGTTTATACGGCACCCATCGTAAACATATGACTCTGGGCAGCTAACAGAGAATTTTAAAAACAGAAATAAAAGCATCATTATATATGGTACAGTTCTTAAGTTTACACCACTGTTTATGTCTAGAAATAAAGTTGAAAGCAAATCTAAAATCAACAAAAGATTCATAGAGCACAGATCCTGGACTAAAAGTATATTGTTCAGTATAGATATTGCTTTTTATTGTCTATCTCTTTGTGGTGAGCATTCAGTAATATACTGCTGCAATTAAAATTTGAGATATTTGCAGAAAACAACACATTTTGGAAGTACTATTCATTGAATTAAATTCCATAATAAATGAACTTAAGGTACAGACATATTTTAAAAATTGCAGTAAAAGAAATAATAAATTACTGCTAACTTGTCACAGAAATATGAAGATCCTATTGTAGCAATTTAGGAAAAATGGTGCTATGCTGTAAGAGCACATTTGTATCGGCACAGTAAAATGACAGTCTTAGGACAGCAATAGTAATTATAGTTGGAATTGTTTGATTCTTGATAAAAACTTCATTACAATGGTTAATTGACTCAATGAGATATAACAACCCTTGCTTATTTAGTGCATCTAAGAGGTCCATCTTGTGGCTTCTGATTTTTAGATCAGAGCTTTCCCCAGCTAAAGGAGGAACTGAATATTTAAAGCTGCATTGCTTCCCTTATTATCCCCTTAGGAAATTTCTTTGGATGTAACTTGTTTTCCTACACTATATGATCTCCAGGCTATATTATCAGCAGTGGATGATTGTGATTCTTCCGGTTGAAGAGATGGCTTGCTGCCGAAGATCCTTTGATCCTAAATCTTTCATTTGAAAGCAATGTCTGCATTAGCCAACACCACTCTTTTGATGTCTCTGTTTCTGCTCAAACTGCTGATAACTGCAACTTCAAGGCTGGCCACTGTCTAAGGTCTCTTCATTTCGCCTTTGAGTTTCTTGCATGACAGAAAGGTTTTATTTGAATGCAGCATTTCAGCATCCATATATTCAACCTTCTATTTCAGAAATTCAGAGTGAACAAGTTCGTATTTAATTTAATATCTTAGATCACTTTGATTATCCTTATGATAATCTTGGGTAAATCTCAATTCCTACATCTATTGGATCCTAATAATCAATAGTAATCATTAGGAACTTGAGGTAAATCAATTTTAAACAATAAGAAAAGCCAGGCATTTTTTTTCTAATATGCATACTTATTCTCTTATCATCCTCCCACATGTACACATGCATATCATGTGTGCTATATTTGTTATAAATGCCCAACATGGCCAGGGTGTTCTAGATTCCTGCTGGATAATATGCATCCAAGACCACTGAAGTGAGAAGCCAAAACTACAGCAGCTTTTGCCACCTTTGTTGATCTCAACAATAAATCAAGTTTTCCGTTTCACTAGGCCAATTCTTCTTTTGGGGGTGTTCACACCTTACAGTTACACTTTTATGAGACTCAGTCAGAAGGTTCACAATTCTCTCTGCAATGCTGAACTTAGCTGAACTCTAGCAGTGGTTGCATATGACAACCAAATCCCATCTATCCCACCAACAAGTTACATGAGTGACTTTTCTTCCCCTTCTCCAGTTAGAACACAACCTACAACAGAATCATATTTGTCTATTAGATATAGGAGAGGCTGGCACATTTGTTTCCTCAGTCACGCTCCCTTTCATGCAAAGCATTTTAGGATATCGTGAGCTGAATTCAGCTAGTGGCATCCTTCTATGTGTCTTTACTGCTTATTCAAATGCTTGCTTTCTTATTTTCTTTTGCGATGATGTATGATAAATAGAAATATTTGAAAGCATGTTGTAACTAGAAGAAATTTGCATTGGATTTTTTAAAAACAAACAAAGTCACATCAACTCTAATAAAGAAAAAAAAAACCAATAAGACAGCTCATTAAAAAAGCTTGAGCACAAGGAATTTGGAAAAAAAAATTGGCATACTTCTTACAGGGGTAGGTAATATATGCCTCTGTCTGGGCTTCATTTCTTCTAATTGAGGGGATGGATGGATAGACAGACAGTCAGACAGTCATGGACCTCATATGAAGAGGTCCTGCTCATTTGGAGCAATAGGATTGATGTGGGGGGGGGGGGAAATCTGAGAACATGAATTCTCGCTCGAGGCTTAATGTGGTACAGCCCAGATAGACATTTATGACTTCAACTAGATCCAGTTTATATGCATGGCATTCCTCCGATATCAATGGTGTCATTTTTGTCAATAAATGCACCCGCAGTGAAAAGAGGGACTGAGGAAGAGAGAAAAGGATGTCATAATTGTTCCCTCCCCTAAGTATTTAAATTAAAAATCAATTCACATCTATACACATCTACCCTTACAGAGAATTATGAATCACATCATTTCTCCTGAGGAAAAAAGACACAACTTTGCGATTAATTTTTTAAGAAAACCCACCTCATCCCATAAGTTTCTGCTCTGTTTGGCAGGGGAAAGAATAAAATAATGGCCAAAAGCTATATGGAAATGAGGCTCAAGAGCTGCTGAACCTGAAGGATTAGCTCCATCAGATGATACCCACAACAGAAGCTTAAATCTGTCTGCATGTAGCGGAGGTGGAATTGGCAAGATTTCTGTCAACATGTATTATATACTTTTTTTTAAAAAAAAAGTAATTCTGCCTATTAAATCAGTTACGCTCAAAATGTCAAATGTTTATTGAGGTGCTTGCAAGCTTCAAAACTTAACTCAGAAGAAACCTTCTCAGCCTTCTTCTGCTATTTCTTAAAGAGAAGATCATTATCCAAATAAGCCTGGAGAAAGAAGCCTGGCATCTTTTTTCCAATAAACCTGGAAAGAAAAAAAAGACGACCAGTAGGCAAGTATCGAGCACTGTGAAATGGGCCCCTAACTGGCATCTATATGTCGAGACATAGAATATTTAAACATATAAAACTTATAAGAACTAGCTTTGGTTGAAAACTCTCCATTGCTACTTCTTGATTTGTATTTTTTTGAAATAAAAATAATGATTTCTATATATCCTGAAGGCAGCTTACATTTCCGGCCAATGTGATGACAGAATAAAATCAATAAAATAAAATAATTATAGGCACAGGGTAGGGGGCATCATTATGTACAGAGGCACTATGTTGTTGTATGTTTTTCCAGTGGTTGGTATTAGTCAATTCATTATAAGAAGGGAATTGAATTTCTTAAGAAGCCTCCTTTCAGAAAAGTCAAGAGGCAAAATTATGTCAAATAGGATTCATCCTACTGTTTTTGTTTCTTTTACTTACCTCTCTCTTTCAATTGATGAAGGAAAACCCTTTTGTTTCCTCTTCTAACTAAAGAGTATTTTCACTGACCTAGCTCTTAATAACCACTAATCACATTTTTCTCCTCTTTGATATTGCCCATTAAAAGAAGGCGTATTGCTACCTTTCTCCAAAGTTTCCAGCTTTTAAGAAAGCCAGACAGGACAAGTGGCTATAAATCAAGGGAAGGTGTCCTACTTATGGAGGAACTCTGACCTGTTTCTGATTCACATTGAGATGATTTGGGAGGTGTCTCATTCCAAATGCCAGCCACCCTGGAAGACTTTCCCTATGGCCAAATTCAGTTTTGTGTTTTTTTCCCTGCTAGCTTTTCATTTCCAAGGTGACTGGAAAGGCAGTTTGATGAGGGATGGATCATGGATCTTGCTGCATACAGATTTGGGGTTGTCGCTTCCAGCGGTTCCACAGCAGGAATAAGGTGGTATTCATCCAGTCTCAGAAAGGACTTCCACTGACTTCTGAAAATCTCCACAAAATGCTCAGAGCTCTTGGCCTTTCACACTTTTCATTGCAAAAATATCTCATATGTATCCAGTAATGCACGGCTTTCATCAAAGGGTGCTTCAACCATATAATTATGTCACTTTGTGTGGTTACTTGGTCTGTGCTGCAAAAAGAAACAGCCTGTGAACCTGTACTTTTATCACGATAGAGAGAATTTTGTGGTCAAAAGAAAAAAAAATGCTGAGAGGTCCTGCCATCTCATACTTTTTCAAAAGTGAAAAATAAAACCTTCTTCCTACATAGATTAGTGAATTGATGTGCAATATTTCATTACAAATCTGATCATAAATCTGCAGAGTAGAAAGCTGCCCAGGAAAGCAGAAAATAAAACAGATTGGATTTTCAGTGACCCACAGATTCCCAATGCTGATAGGATGGTGCATGCATGCTTATGGGTGGGGAGAGTTACAGATCCAAACTGAAAGGTTTAAGAATTGAATCACTACAATGGTCTTGGGAAAGTGTTGACAGACTAGGCATTGCAAAGTTTTCATGCACTCATTCGGTTAAAAACAAGGTATAAATGAACATAAAAATTCTTTCTTCTGATAGCAAATTATCCATACAGATATGGATATCCTTCCACTCTGTTATTCTGTTATATTCCATCACAATGACTAATCTAAATAGGTATTCCATCACAATCATTATGGTCAAGCAGTTTGTGGTGAATGGCTCTTTGTTAACACAGCAGAAAGCCTTGGTCTCTTCACATTTGTACTATCACAGCAGATCTCATTGTTGAAATGTCATTAGCCTAAATGAATCCGGAAGTCAGACAAAGTGTCATCTCAGGCAACTTAAGTGCCAGAGTAGAGACCAAATGGAGCTTCTTCTGTCCAGTGCTCTGAGGTTGGATCAAGATGCCTCACTGCACCACTCAGGTACCCATATATCTGCCTCATGGATGTGTTAATATGCATTCCTCCTGTTCCTGAGGCTGCAGAAAAGTAGCGTCAATGTAATTGGTTGGACCGAGTTTTTCTGAGTTTCAGCAACAGATCCAGGTAGTGGAGCTACTCTTATGTTTTTCATACAGGTCCTTTCTTTCTCACCCAGCATCACCTACTGGCAGGAAAAAATACTCCCAATTGTTCTTCTGAATATGCAGCGCTGGACAGTTGAGGAACTCTGGCTGTTCCATCCCATTTCCTTTTGGGCTCCTGTCTCTCAGCTCCACCACCCAATCAGCCAGAATATTTTGGGTCTATCCATCTTATGGGAGAATGATAGGCATATTGATCACTAGGGATGCCAGGTCAATGCCCATCCCCACTGAACAAGGAAAAGAAAAGTTTCCTCTGACTCGTTTCTTACTCTCTTTCCAAATATACAATAATCATATATAAAGATTTAGTCTTTAAGGGTGCTTTTTTTTAAAAAAAATCCTGAATACATTTATTAATCTCTCAATCTCTGGGAAGACAAGAAAGTAATATTCCATTTTTAAAATGGTGACAAAATGGTGACACTGCGAATGTTTTTCAATAAGTGATCAAGGAGACCTGCTTTAAGCTCAACAATTGCTGGATCAGGAGGATGGGTGGGAAGAGTCCTTTCTGTCACTCAGAAGCATGTAGTATTCAGTTCTGAAGCAGGCCAAATTGATCTGGGACAATGCAGGTGTTCTTTTTAGAGCTGGTCCTTAAGGAGCCACATGCCACAATAGCTGAGTAGGCTGAAGGCAAGCATTGAGTTAAGGAACCAATAAGAGAATGGCAGCAATGCAGACATGGTGATCCCAACCAGCACAAGAATCCAGCCAACTCTCTGGACTATCAATATCTCTGGGCTAAATAAACAAAAAACAATCCAAGTTGGCAAGTCTTCTGAGGGGAGAAAGAAAGAAAGAAAGAAAGAAAGAAAGAAAGAAAGAAAGAAAGAAAGAAAGAAAGAAAGAAAGAAAGAAAGAAAGAAAGAAAGAGGGAGGGAGGGAGGGAGGGAGG
>QLTV01002260.1:6020356-6036097 GCA_003457575.1 Thermophis baileyi | reverse complement strand
AGGGAGGGAGGGAGGGAGGGAGGAAGGAAGGAAGGAAGGAAGGAAGGAAGGAAGGAAGGAAGGAAGGAAGGAAGGAAGGAAGGGGGAAAGGGAAAGTGTCTAGTTTCTAGTAACAAAATGGATGGCATAGTACATGATCACAGAAGACAATAATTAGAGCCAAAGCCAGACAAATCCCCACCTTTACCAGAATATTGCAAATTTTGTGCCAGGAGAAGAAAATTACTTCACTGAGAAACGATTAAAAACTCCTCTAGGCTGTTTCCACAGTGGGCTGGGGATGACATGGAACTGATATCATGAAAAATGACCCTTAAAATGGTTAACAAGGTGTTTCTGTCCCTTAGTGTGTGTGTGTGTGTGTGTGTGTATGGATTAATGGCATATAAAGGCAGAGGTCTCTGTAATGGTAGTTTAATACTCTGACGATGTCAGCAGCTGGCTGACGAAAGCTTAGTAAAATTTTAATTATTTTAGTTCCGGAGTTCGCAGATATATAGATAGAGAATGGACAGATATATAGATAGATAGATAGATAGATAGATAGATAGATAGATAGATAGAGATATATAGAGATATATAGAGATATATAGAGATATATAGATATAGATATATAACACATACATACATACACACTAGCAATTAACTTTTAACAAACTGCAGTCTGGATTTAGTGGTTCAGCAAATCAAGGAAGGAATTATAATCTCATCTAATTGTATGTTGTTGGTCATCAAATTTACTGGAGTATAATCTTAAAAGGCTGTATTTCACTTTGTTCCCTGTATTCTCTAAAAATATTTTATCCCTATAATAGCAAAGATATGGCATTTTCCATCACCCGTGTCTTTTCCCCCTTTTTATTTGTGTACTTGACAATATCAAGAAAGAGGGCAGCTTGGTATCAATTTAACATTGGGGAGGGAGGATTGGATAGATGTCCCAGACATCAAATCAATATGGCAACTCCGGCTACATTTCAAACTCAACAAGAGTCAGGAATAAGCTTATCCAAGCACCCAGGAGGTCAGTCCTCCAAAAGAGGAGCACAGTTTTGTTGTAGATGACGTGGGAAAAGGAAGATAGGAGGAAGAGGAAGTAGCTAGGTTGGGTTTTTGAAGGTAATAAGACTGCCAACAAAACACCAAATCAATAGTTTCTTTCAAAACTTTGAAAAGATAGGGGTTTATTTACCAAATGTGGAAAGCCAGTGTTTCTAAGAATGTGATTCCAGTGGCACAAAAAAGTAGAGACTGAGCTGGCAGTTCCCTCTGGCCATCTTTGATTCAGATTCTCTTCTGAACCATGTCAAGCTATGAGCGGCTTCACTGGAGCATAGTCCAGTTTCTGAACTTTCAATTTGAACCCAAACAAATAAAAATGGGGAAATGGGCAAGTGAGTCATAACCTTTCAGGAATAAATGATCCATCAGAAGAGTCTTAAAACACAAACTGATCCACTCCCGTGGCTGCAGCAATTTAAACCACAGCCCTAAAAAAAAGGTTTGTTTTTTCCTTTCACGGACCGAGCCGAGAGTTCATCACACACAGAAAGCAAGTCAGTAAGATCCCCATAGCTGCCTGTGAATAATGCAGATGACAATGCTGAAAGCGCGGAGCATTCCTGAGATGAAAATAAAGGTTTCCTACTTTCCTATGTAGGGCAAGAAGATTCTGCTCGAAGGAAAAGTGCAACTGTGTCTTGGAACCGCTTCTGGGGAAAGGTATGGAGAAAAGAATGTAGGCAGATACGGAAATGTTCCCAAGGGTCTTCACTAATCCCAAATGTATCAAGTATGGGGAAAACTACTTCACTGTGTAGTCAAAGCTGCACAGAAGCTAAGGAATTGAGGAATGAATCAATAACTTGTAAGTTTAAATGACACATTAGGTAGCTGTTCTGGTAAAAGACTTCCTGTATGTAATGAAAATGCGAGAAGACAACAGTAAGAAATGAAGCTAGTGAAGCAGGAATCAACAGCTCCCAGGCTAGAAAAAAGCACTATGTTAATATAGTTCAAGTGCCTTTCAAGGCCAATAAGAGAACGGCCAAGTATCTGTTGACCTAGATAGGCAGAAGGAGAAATAGGAGTTAAACACTGGAGTGGAGGGTTTAAAATATATAAAGCCCTTGATTTCTGTGTACTGCAGTAGCCAAATTTGTAGTTATATAGTTTCATTGTTATGTAGATCTTGGATAAGCCTTGAGTTATGAATAAGGGAATCAAGATTTACAGCTGTGCTTGTATGAAGGATGAGAAGAACATGATTATGACATCTCCTGGCTCTACAATATTCCTCCCAGCCACTGTGTATTTGGTAATCAAACAGGAGCCCATCTGACTGGTCTTGTTAATGGTTCCAAAGAGATAGACTTAGGTACATCAGGCATGCCCTATTGAGACAAATGAACAAGGTTCAAATGCATTAGTGCACTGTCAGTTGGCAAATTCTTGATACTGTTTTTTCAGTGCATGAAATTATTTTCTACACTGTCTTTGTTTCTGCAGCTTATCCATGTGGAGTCAAGCACTCGTGGCATTTCAAAATTCTCTATCAAATTTATGGACAATGAAATTACACATAGTCCTCAATTTACGAATATTCATTTAATGATCGTTTGACTACAACAGCACTGGGGGGGAAAGTACCTTACAACTGGTCCTCACACTTACGACAGTCACAGCATCCCTATACTCACGTGACTGCAGCTTAGCAGTCTGGGCGTTTGGCAACCCGCATGTATTTATAATGGCTGCAGCCTTCCAAGATCACTTGCCATTTTCACTTTTTCCAGGGGGCTTCGGACAAGCAAAGTCAATGGGGGGGATCCGGATTTGCTTAATTGCATGATGTCAAGGTTCCGACTAATGAACTCAACCAATTCAGCACTCCGAGACTTGCACCTTTCTCAAAGAACTGTTTTATTGAATACATCATTTCAGCACGAATGAAAACAAAACCAGCTCTAACTATTTCCCGCGGTTTCAGAATAGATAACTCCCTCCCTCATTGTCACAGGTCACATTGTCCAATTAGGTGTTCTGGCAACTCCTTGGCAACTCCTTCTAGTCTCTGGCCAGCACCTGTGGAGATGACCTTGGTTCCCACGGGATGGTCTGTTGTTATTGTCTGGTTTGACATTCCAAGCCTCCCCCCCCTCCCATACTGTATGGCAATCTGAGAAATGGGGAAATGGCTGCGGCAGGCCTGATCCGTTTCGAAGTTGACACGTGATTTAATTATTTATCCAATTCATTTGCTGGCCATCTTGCAATTCAGGTGACTCTGAGCAGCTTACATCAAGTGATTCACTTAATGGTCATAGCAAAAAGAGATTGTAACATTGTGCACAACTTATTTAATGGAAGTTTTGATCCCAATTGTGGTTGTAAGTTGAAGACTATGTAAAGGATAATTTCTCTGAAATCCTCCAGGGGAAAAAGAAATCTTTTTAGCAGTGACAGGTTCAGCACTACTGAAAAAGCCTAACAGGAGAAGTTTTCTCATGATGCTCTCCTTTGAGAATTTATTGAAATATGGGACAATTGTATGAAAAAGACAGGACATTTACTCACATCTTCCCCCCCCCCAACTAAAAGAATGCAAAAACATTGCACTTTGGCCACTCTTCTTTAAAAATAATTTATAAAGCAAATTCTTTTTCATCAAACTAACTGGCAGAAAAAAAGTGTAAAATGTCTCTTCCAGCACTATATTGATACTATGTGGATAAGATTCTGGTAAGAAGGAAGGAAGGAAGGAAGGAAGGAAGGAAGGAAGGAAGGAAGGAAGGAAGGAAGGAAGGAAGGAAGAAAGGAAGACAGCCGTAATCTTTCAGGAAGCAGAAACAAATTCTACAGCACACTATTGGCAGCCCTAAATCAAATGCACCAAGAAAATTAATTGAACGAAGGAAGACAGGACAACAGGAAAGAAAAGAAGGGAGGGAGGGGAAGGAAGGGAGGAAGGAAGGAAGGAAAACATTCATCATATTTAAATTCACATACCCATTGATTCACAAGAAACTAGCAACAAAATGGATAGAATGATGGATGTTTTGAAGCAGATTCCCCTTTAAATTCTGCAGGCATCAAACTGTCTTCTCACATAGCAGCAAATCCAAAATATGTCCTTCAGTATCAAGTAATAGCATGTTTTTCTCTGGAAGTGATTAGGACTCCACTTTAACTTTACCCACCTGATGTTCTTCAGGAGAATTGAGATTTCAACTGTCACAATTCCTAACCAGCCAATGGTAGCAGCCAGTGTACTTGTACTTACTGAAAAATGTTCACACTCCAGTACTGCTTCAAGCACTGCCTACTACTACATTTTTCTTTCAGACAGTAAAGCAACTTCAGCCTCTGAAGAATTGTATTTTCTATTATGATGTACTTGTGTAATATTGACCAGTAAAAAGTTAAGGATGTTTTCAGGTTGATCTTGATTGCTGGTGGCTCGATCCATCCATATAATTTTTCAGCAACATTATGGAAGTGGTTTAAAATGATCTTCTTTTGAGATAGATAGATGGATGAGCGGATAGATGAAGAGAGAGGGAGGAAGGGAGGGAGGGAGGAAGAAAGGGAGAGAGTTGATAGATAACAATAGATAGATTAATAGGAGAGAGAGAGAGAGAGAGAGAGAGAGAGAGAGAGAGAGAGAATCTGCCTAACGCTAAAATAGGAAAATATGTCTGTCTCTATCTTCCTAGTCTATTTGGTGCACCACCCAAGTACCAACCACAGCTAATCCTGTTTAGCTTCTGAAATTAGCCATATGTGAGACCCACATTGGGCATTAGAAACGATTTTGAAGCCAAGTTACGAGGAAGATTGTACATGAACTATTAGCATCGATTGATCAATTATTGTACTTGATGGACAGTTTTGGTATCAGATGATAACAACTGGATGTGAATTATTTATTTAAAAATCTGTTGCCCGTATTCCCAAGACTCCAGAAAGACACACAAAAAAGAAATAATAACAACAACATAACAATCATTGTTATATCTAAAGACCAAAGTTACTCATGTTACAGCTGTACACTAGAAATAGCCTACTAAGGAGCTAATTCTCTGTTCTCCTAGACAAGAGAGGCTCTATTAAGGCCATAAAGCAGCATATTCCTTGCAGTAAATACCACCACAGAAAAACCTTGCTTCTGGGTCCAGTCCCGCCTCCCCCTGCGTCAATCTCCCATGGAGGAAGGGAACTAAAAGCATCCTGAGAAAATTGAACAGGATAAGTAGATCCTCTCCCCTGGAAATTGTTTCTTGTGTATGCAGGTCATAACCAGTACCTTGTATTGTAGCAAGAAATATGCAAGACCTAGTGCAGTGCTCACGTGTTGGTGTTATGCTGCTAAAGTAAATTTCTGAAGTATCTGAGTAGACTTCAGTGACAGCCTCAAGGAAAATGTATTTCGATTGTCCTGTTGAGAAATAATGAGAGCATGAATTATTGTCACTTGAGCTTCCTGCTCCAAATAGGGCTACATCTGGAATACCTACGGTTCTAG
Source organism: Thermophis baileyi (assembly GCA_003457575.1). Classification (NCBI taxonomy): domain Eukaryota; kingdom Metazoa; phylum Chordata; class Lepidosauria; order Squamata; family Dipsadidae; genus Thermophis; species Thermophis baileyi. The sequence continues at coordinate 6,030,573 of QLTV01002260.1, read as the reverse complement.
CTGTAGCCTTGAATCAAGGAGGATTCCCAAGTTCACAGTCCTGCTCCTTTAAGGAAAGAGTGATCACCAAGAAAGTGGCCACAGAGTATCAAAAGACTTCTGAAAGTTCACTCAACCCTTCTATGAAGAGCAGCATAAACCATACCAGTTTCAGAAAACTTACAATGGCATAAGAAGCAATGATTGACAAGCATATGCAAGAAAGAGATTTGCACCAGCTGAGTAGTTATCAATTATCACCATATGAAGGAGGGCATCCTTTTTTCCCCAAACTCGATGTCATTTATGTTTTCCGAAAAGTATACTTTCAGTTATTTCAAGACATAATGTTCACATCTTTAGCCAGCAGGAGCACTACAACTCTCAATCTCTCAATGGTGGCAGCACTTAGCCTAGCAGCAAGAAATGTCAGGGGAAAATGCAGTCACCAACATTTGGGGGGCACTTTAATATATTTATATCCTTTCAAGAAAATAGAATATTTTCTTGCTAAATAAGCTAATATAAAACACAGATCAACCATTGATCTGCCTTTTCTCAAAGCAGTCTGGGCTTTTGTTAAAACAAAATGCTCCTCAAGGTAAGAGGTTAATTGTCCATTTAAATGCCTTGCATAAAGTTTTCCCAGCTCTAATAGTAATCTGATTGGCAGGATTTTCGATATCATAGCTCTATTCCAGCCTGAGGGGATTAAACCAGAGATATGTATTGCAGCGAGTAAGGCAGCTAATAAAGGGCCCCACCAATCTAGATTTTGTTTAAGCTCAGTGGCTATATTATCTCAGCCTTGCCAGATTTTATTTTTGATATCAAGTCAACAATCTCTTCCTCTAGTACTGGTTTCCACTTTCAAAGGATAAGTAACTGAAATCTAATGTTGCTTGCTATATTTGCGACTGGCTTCCCCTGCTTCATAAACATTGATTTAAAATATTTTTCCCAGATCTTGGATGGTTGACACTTTGATTCCTGACAGGCATCTCACATATTTAATACAGGCACCATGTCACAATAGTACAATGCAAGATAGGTGCAACAGAAAAGGTTCACTTACAGATGACATTATAATGAATAAGGGAGTGAGACAAGGTTGCATCTTGGCCTCTACATTATATAACATCTGTCTCAATGATTTGGAGACCACATTACTTCAGGTTGATGGCCATTGGCCATCATTAACCAAAAGCAAAATTTGTGCTTGGTTATATAGCAATAGCAAAAGCACTTAGACTTATATACCGCTTTACAGTGCTTTACAGCCCTCTCTAAGCGGTTCACAGAGTCAGCATATTGCCCCCAACAATCTGGGTCCTCATTTTACCCACCTCGGAAGGATGGAAGGCTGAGTCAACCTTGAGCCGGTGAGATTTGAATCGCCGAACTGCAGCTAGCAGTCAGCTGAAGTCGCCTGCAGTGCTGCACTCTAACCACTGCGCCACCTCGGCTCTTATGTGAATGATGAAGTTCTTCTTTCATGCATTAGATTGGGTTTGAAACACCTGCTTGAGCCACTAGTTAAGTATTGCCAAGATAATGAATTACAAATTGACTACGCTAAAACTAAAATTTTGTCTATGGAAATTATTTGCTTACAAGCAAAGCATTCCTCTGGATCCACTCAATGAAGCCATGAAGCAGCTGGAGCAACTCAAAGGTTCAGCATGGCTGTTTGGAAGCTTCCACATAATTCTATGGGTACATCTATGCATGCAAGAGAACACTTCTACTAGGAGAACCAGCACTAGGAGAGCCAGAAAATGTCACCGCTCTGATTATCCCAACAGAAGGGCCTTTTGTGCCCTCAAGAGATTTTCCAGTAAAAGTCTGTCATGTGCTCATTATCTAATCCCAGCAGAATGCTTGCATGGTTGCTGGCTATGACATGCCCAGAAGAGCTCTGGAGGGCCTCCTGGCAAAGGTGCTAAGCCTTCATAGCTTCAAGGAATGAATCTAGAACAATGGCTCTTAAAATAGACATAGGGAATATCCTGGAGGTACTGGAACAATTTGTGATTGCATATTTATGAGTCAATGATACCATTTGTGACTGTTGCTGCCAAGACACTTGTATTAAATAAGAGAGATTGGGGTGGGTGGGGTTTTTTTGGGGGGGGATAATTACATTATTTGAGACTGGGAAAAGGGGTAATTGGCTCAAATCACTGATTTAGAAGGACACTTCACTTTTAAGTGAAGCACAACATTAGAATATGCCACACAGGCTTACTGGATAACTTTGATCACTTCTGTTTGACATAGACATTTTTCTCATATTACCTCTAAACCACACACACAGCATTTTCACTCAAATCCAAGATTGTATCCTTTTGTGTAAAGCAGGGGTGTCAAACTGGCAGCCCACGGCCCAGATGCGTCATGCGCAGGCCACACCCACCCCAGCTCCCCAAAGGTAAAAAAACATTGTGATATGTCACGTGACGCAATCGAGTTTGACACCCATGGTGTAAAGGATAAGAATAACAACGAGAGGTACTCTCATAAAGAATGGGACACTAGTATTTTATACCAAACTTAAACACCACAGAGTGTAACTCAACTTGAAACTGATGGAATGTCCTGAGTGCCACATCTATCCATACTCTGCCACTACTGTCTTAAATAAAGATCATACAATTACAGAACAGTGCAAGAAAACTAGTTATGACATATGAAATTGTGATCAGATCTTCCAATGTATTTTTCTTGCTCTGTATTGAGGAGAAGGGATAGGAAAAAATCAGCTTGAGCCATGGGGCTGGCAGAAGAGAGGCACGTAGTACTTCCTCGCCCTCCTTTTTTTCCCAATGGAAAAATTTATCCTAAGAATCTTGATTTGCTGAAGAGGATGGATTAAGCACTAATCTTCTTGAGAAGATCTGTTGTGTTGTATCCCTTATACAGTTATTATACACCCACACCTCATAAAGTATGGGACTGTGAGGAAGTGGTGAGATGCTTCTCATCAGATCAGCAGATGTTGGAGGCACAACACTTAACAGTCCTCATTGTAACTTACCACTTGCTAGAATGACTAATGACTAATGTCCCCACTAAGCCAAGACCAAAGATTGGACTATTCAGGGGAGTTTAAATATTGCCAATGAAAAGGAAACATAGAAAGATTTGAACTTGTAAAAGTTCTCCTTGTAAAAAGTGTGGAGAGTCACTAGATCATATTGAGTGAAGAAAGGTAATGCTCATAATAGTAACCTTTTCCTCACATTCTTTTTCAAAATATACTTTTGCCTCATGACTCTGATATACTATATTTATAACCTATATGAAATCTGATTTCTGGTAATAAAGGATTTAATAACTCAATGTTCCATGTAGAACAAAAGCTCATTTGTTTAATAGAGCCAATGTTTGGCTTTGTCATGTTCGCTTAGTTTTTAACGACACACGGTTTTACCAATATTGATTTTAGCTTATAGGGAATTTAGTATCTTGGATCACCTAAAATTTAACCATTTTATCTTCCAGTCAGGAAGATGAATTTCCTCCTGCTTGAGCTTGGCATAGCGGACTGAATACCATGGTTTTTGATGGAGCTGGAATGGAATAGTTCGCTCTTCCTGCTTACCTAAATTGTTAAATATCTCCCCATCAGCACCTCTGAATCTACTGGAAAGAAGAGATGGCAGTGGCTGATCTGTTTTTCATCTGGCAGAGAATAATGGATTTCTGTCAAGAATAGAAGAAAGGAAAGCGAATTTCCTCTGTTCTTGCTTTTCCACTGTGTGTGCTCTGTTTTAATATCTCTCCCTCTATATAATTCTCTTCACTTCTGTCTCTCAATGGGATGCTCCTTTCTCTTTATTGTTTTCTTGGTGTGTACAGACAATTCAACTGCACCTGATGTTTTGACTCTGAAGCCCCTAGCAACCCTCCAGCGTGAGTTAAATTCTCCACTTCATACAAGGAGATCCCCCTTTGAGTGAAAGATCTAAAATATACATAGGAAGCAAGAATTGCCCTCAAGGCTGCTCTGGCCTCTAATTCACACAGCAGAGCCCAAAATGTGCTAATAACAGTAAATTTCACCCAGCCTTTCCCCCCCCCTACATCCACGTCTCATGGAGAGAAAAAGGAAGTTGCTTTAATGTTAGCTTGGACTTCAGAAGAGAAAGTCTGACTTTCCTGTTTTGTGGCTGACTGTGAGCAAAATTAGTTGGCAGCAGCAGAAGAAAACAGGTGCGCGCATACAACCTCACCGTAGGGAGCATAAATTCAAACAAGCAAATGTAATAATGGAACAGTTGGATCATTCAATCTAGGCTGGTGCAAAGAGGGGCACCTTCTTCTCTTCCAAAACTGGAAAGAGATTTAAGGAAATATTCATACTTAAAGGTGCTCTGATCCTGTGCTCATGCAAGCTTGGTTCTAAGCCACTTTAAAAATAAAAACAAAAACAAAAACCTTATCCAGACTTAGACACAGTGGCAAGAGGTTACAAGGTACTCAATCCAAAAAGCCACAATCTCCATTGGACAATTCCTGTTCTGTTGTATCCTCCCATCTTCTATCTTCCAGAAAACCAGTGGCCAATCACTTTCCTTCCTATGGGAGGATCTTCCTAGAATATATCTGTACACACATATGCATAATTAAATTGAATCTTCCAAACAAATGTTACACACCGACATGCACATACATGCAGGTAGCAACACAACATGCACAACACAAGCAGCTTTTTTTTAAAAGGAGAGGGGGAACCTTTCATGTCTGTGAAAGCTATTTGTCAGCCCTGGAGGCCATCTTTTTCTTTGGATCTTCAGGGCTGCCACACTTGGTGGATGGGCATGCTGTGGGAACTGGGAGGGGGGGTTGGATGGCGACAGGGTGAAATGTATAGCCATAACAACATTCTTTCCCTGGGAGTCAAGGACGTTTAGCCTGCACCTGGAGAGGCGTGACTAGGAAGCAACTCCAGTTAGGATGGTGACCTGATTGGACCATGTGATGGGCATGTGGGTGCAGGGGAAGGGACTTTGACTTTCCTTTGGGTGGGGAAAACCCGGGAGACTTCAGATTCGGGTTTTCCCAGATGTGCCAATATGACATCTCTAATAAAATGGAACTTTGAGGAAATGCCTGCCTCGGAGTCTTACTTAGTTGGGGGTGTTACTTGGAACCCTGACACTATTGTTACTACAAGGGCTATTATAGCACAAGGTAATTCTTATAACTAGAAGATTTGGGGTTCAAAAACTAACAGTTTGCTTTTTGAAAAAATACTTTTTTTTCCTTTATCTGAGTTTTCTACATTTTTCCTGTGGGTTGTTTTTTTTCTTGTGGTTTTTTTTTTTTTTTTTTTTTTAACTTCAGCAGTAATGCAACTCTACTCAGGAACTGTAGGTGAAACTCTTCTCCCTCGTGTGAGTAGAAAAATACTGCTGCACTTTGAAAAACAAAAGCACAGGGAAAAGTCAGAAGCTTAGGGACAGACCAATAGTTTTTGTTTAAAAAAAAATCTGCTAGACTTCACACCAGCAACTTTCTGTTTAGAAGGCAAGTGTTGTAACTACTGCACTATTGTATAAATGGCAAAACAGAGCTTTAAAAATCTATTAGCAAGCATAGTAAGCATTGACTTAGTTGAAGAGGAATTCCTTTCTCTGCAAAACAGCCAAAGTACTCCTGGGGCTACCCTGTAACAAACCAAGAGTGTTAGCTGAAACAGGCAGCACACTTAAGGCAACATAACACAGAAAAGGGTACTTGGGAAGTGGAGCAGGAAAGCATACACTGATGTCCTTTGACAGTGAGTGGAGGTTAACAGAGGATAATGTTATCCAATTCTTCCATTCAGAAACAATTGGTTACCTGTTCTGGTGATGGGACAACTCGGCCATATGAATCATTGCCAAGCCAGATATTGATGTTATGTCCATCCAAGGCATCTTTTCCATTATTTTCCCTTTCTTTCCCACCTTCGGACTCGAACTGAGAGATAGGAAGATGCCACAGGTCTGTTCTCTGCCCCTTTCTTTACGTTATGTTTTCTCAGGAATTCGTGATGATTATATTTATGCAGTGAAATCTTAGGAAATGGGCAGAATGTCGAACTGAGCAACTACATTCAATTTACGGAGACTCTTTGAAGAGCTCCATTAATTTTTTATTGATTTACAAATATTTTAGATTTAGGAATGTTGGTTTATTTGTTACACTTTTAGAGCACTTGATAACTTAAATTCCATAAATGGTACACAGGCAAATTAATGACATAAATTACAAAATGCTAAAACAGTTACATAAAACCACCAATGAACGGCAAAACGAATGAGTGTCTAATATCAAATTTTTTTAAAAAACAGGAAGAAAAATAAAACAGTGCAAAGTTCTAAAGGTAGAAGCCAAAATCATTCTTAAAATATCTAGGAGGGTAAAAAGATCTTCATCCAAAGAAAGATTGTAACAGAAGCACCAGGTGAGTTTCTCTGGGGAAAAGAGACACAGATAAATTCAGGTGCTGCTATATCAAAATCATGCACTGTGAAAACTCACAATGTAACATCAAAACTTGAAAGCTTCCTTTTATACTTTCAGTTTCATTTGGCAGGAGAAGACCTATAGATAAGCCTGAGATGATGAATGTGGGATATAGGTAGATAAGAAAGGGGATATAAAACACGTGAACTTTTTAAATGACTCAAGTCTCAAGGCACAGCTTTTTCACATATCTTTTTCAAAGCAATACTTTGAATTGAACGGAGAAATGTTTGGCGGTCTTGGCCTAATATGATAGCATTGCCCTATTTTGGAGTGCATTGATGTTTCCAATACCTTGATGCATTTTTAAAGCAGCCCTGGGTAAGCAGCCACACAATGCAATAAGCCAGGTTGGAGATGACCAGAATGTCAAACACTTGTCTTAAAACTATCTCTACCCAGGATGGATCAAACTTGGTGCAGGTATGTGAACTGATAAAAAGAAAGAAAGCTCCAAGCCTCCAAATGTTTCCTGTCTGGAAGCAAAAAGTGTGCAGAATCCACAGCAGCTCACTCAATGCTGGAGCAGATTTGGCTAAAATTTTTGTTTGTTCTTCTCCATTCTGAAATCAGATTAGAATTCTTTCCCCCATTCTCTCTCTTGGATTTTGAAGCTTTTTGAGTTATTTATTTATCTATTTATTTAGCAACTGTATATCACAAACATTACCTTGTCTTGTTGCGGTAACTAAACTGATGCATGTGCTAATTTAAATTGCAAACTGTTTTTAAAAGTGAACTAAACAATAAAAAGCACTGTCTATATCTGTGATGGCGAACCTATGGCACGTGTGCCCAAAGTGGCACTCCAAGTCATGTCACCCGGCACGCACGGCCTTCCCTGTTTGTCTTCCGGGTTCTGGCGTGCATGCGTGCACGATGATCAGCTGTCCTTCGCATGTGCAGCAGTACCGAAAACTGGTGTGCGCATGCGCGCCGGCCAGCTTATTGCCGAGTGCACATGCGTGCCAGAACCCGGAAGTTCGGCTTTTCCATCCGTTCGCGCGTGCAGCAGTGCCAAAAACCAGCCTGCACATGCACGCCAGTCAGCTGATCGTCGGGCGCGCATGCGGCTAGAACCCGGAAGTTTGGCTTTTCCAGAGTACGGTCCCAAAGAGCGCACGCACGACGTTTCCACTTGATGTTTCGCCATCACTGGTCTATATACTGTGTGTTAGAACTTTTAGTTTATCTGGAGCCTTTTTACTTGTTCCATCCCCCACTGGTGCTTATGTGCTTATCAAGCAACATCAGGTTGACCCAATTTGATTAACATTCATTGATAATAAAAAAGAAGCAATAATAGATATGCCAATGGATTGAGATATTTTTGTGAGGCTACTTCTAATATGTGTGTCATCTATAAAAGAGTTCACACTGCATTTCACCTTTCTGGCAATGTTTTCTCAAGAAAGCCATCATCAGTTGTTTGTATCCCGTTCCTAGATTCATGCTAGAAATTATTTTCTAACATAACTCCATGCACTAACTGGGAGAGTGCTCCAGGGTCATTGGAGAAGATGTCTGATGATGACACTAAATGAGAGCTTTTCTTTTCAGAACTTGTATAAAAATTTCCACAACCTTTTTTCCCGAGCCATTGTTAGGGCTCCAAGTTTAGAAATAATAAAAAGGAGAGCAATTTGGGGGTTTACTCTGAGTATATCCAGGAGAGCTTTAGAAGGAGAAGTTTTTGTTCAAAAAATACACACTCCCCTCCATTAGAAGTACTAAACTAAACTACACTACACTAAACTAAAACTAAACTGAGCTAAAATTCAGCTTTAGATATGCTAGTTATTCCATTAGAGGAACTAATGCATTAAAGCAGGGGTGTCAAACTCAAAGCCTGCAAGGTGCTTACATCTGGCCTGCAGGGCCACCCTGGAAACAGCAAAGGACCAGCCTGCAGTGCCTCTACTAGCGAAAATGGAGCTCACTCCGTTTTTGCTGGCAAAGCACTCGAGCCACCACAGGTGCCCCAAACACAAGTGACGTCAAGCTGGCCACGCCCCCCCCACCCCCCCCGAGGTCAAACACAACCCTGATGCGGCCCTCAATGAAATCGAGACACACCCTGCACTAAAATAAAACCCTATTTTAGATGCTGTATGTCTGTTCCTTCATTGTGGGTCTCCATTCCTGACATGGCTCCTTGGATGATTCTTAGTCTGGCCTTTAAGGGAATGATTACAAGGAAGACCGGAAGATAAACAATAAAAGAGTGCAATAAAGGAAGTCAACTCATGGCTACATCTGAACTGATACTTTCTCTCACTAATACTTTCTCTCCTTCACACACAAATACACTCCTTCTCGCCAATAGCTCAATATCCTCCCTTCATTCTATCTTTTAAGTTGGGAATAAAGCATGCATAAATGGATGGACTCAGTCTCCCAGTGACAATGGTTTTGCTTTTCCTTCATGGGTAGACTAACACTGAATGGTTGTGTTTCCTCCTCCCCCCCCCCCCAAAAAAACCCATTCTGGCAATGTAACTAATAGTAATAAAAAATGCAATCTGTGAGCTATCAGATCAATAGTTATGTTTTTCAAACACAATCTGGGATGCATACAAATGACAGGGGCATGTATGTGCAGAATAAAAGGGCAGAACACCTGAATCCATAGTGCTAGAAATCAGAGGGATTTTTGTGCTAGCATCCACCGCTTTCAATGTTTTTATTGCTGAAGATCAGCATAATATTTTAAGAACTGGAAAGAGGGCTTGATAGCACTTTTGCTGCTCACCAGGGATGTAAAAGGAATTGGACATAGATTTTGGTAGAAAATATTATCATGAAGTCCTCGAAGAAAAATGTAACGGCTAAGCAGGGTTTCTAAAGTTCAGCACCTTTCAGGAACTGCTTTTTGGAAGCATTACTTTCTACAGAGGCACTAGGAGCTGTAGGGGGAGCAGACTATGATATTAGCTATTTCCTGCAAGAAACAGGTGATATTACCAAATGAAAGATTTGGAGTAGTGGACCATGGTGAAATAACATTTTAAAAGGCCATAGTTTAACTACCAACGTACCTATAATAGGGCTGGGTAAGGTATCTGTCCCAAATTGCTTTAAACTACTGTTAGTTACTGTACAGAATAGTAAGCTGCATGGACCAATGGTTTGAAAAAGACAATGCAATGTCCTGATCAAAAAGAAACATTTCAGTACAAGATATGGGCTCCATTTAATGCTAATGGAACCAAACTTTGGTGTCTAAATTTAAAAGATCACTGGAGAGCTTTGAATTTGCTTCTAGGAGAACACGAACAGAGCCTGAGCAGCACTCATTGTGACAGCTCATTTTTTGTGATAATGAAGATGACGAAATAATTGGGGGAAAGAAATGCAATTTGGCAATGAACTTTTGTGGTAATGGTGGCAATTCAAAGACCAAAGACAAAGAATTAGAAGGAAAGAACACTTCAAGATGGATAGAACATACATATGCAAAGATCAGAAACTTCCATGACAATACTGTATAAGTAAGAAAAGATATAAGGAACTAATTGCTACTAAAGATAACAGATAACAGAGCTATCGTGGGCATACAAGAAACATGGAAGATTGACCACCTCTAGAACTGATGTTGGGGCCATTAGAGAAAGTTCACTGAAAATATCAAAAGCAGAGACTAGATGCTATATTTAGACCTGGTTGGTTGAATAAATCATAGTTGCTTAGGTTTACATATGGGCAGAGGTGGGTTCGGACTG
>QLTV01002260.1:6004627-6020010 GCA_003457575.1 Thermophis baileyi | reverse complement strand
CATATGGGATACAAATTGGAACAGGTGAGCTCACAAAACTTGCTAAGCAAAAATCAAATCAATCACATTACTCTTTGGCATGTCCTTTGACCCAAGCAGAGAGCTAGCATTGATAAATGATAGAATTCCCAAATAGTCAATACCAGCTGCATTGATGCAGTCCCACTTGGAAAACTGTGTGCTGCTGTAATTGCTGTATGAAATGACTGAATGCTATAGTAATTCTATATGAAAATTGGAGAAGTTATGAAACAGGCAAGGTATTCACTAATCTTTCCACCTGCTCCGTCGGGCGGGAAAGAACTTTTCAGTTTCGGGTAGGACAATAGGAGGTGGGCATTTGTGTGTGTATGATTGACAGAGGTATATCAAATTAGGCATGATGTACACTAAGTGTTGCCCAGTGAAGTCAACTGCAATTAAGCGCCAAACAATCGACAGCAATCCCATCTTCAGTGGGTAATTAACTTAGCTAAATACACTGCTAGAAAAGGGAACAGAGACTACTAGCTTTGAGGATGTTCAAGAAGAATTACACTAATTTATGGAGAATTGTCTGTCAGTGGTTAATACAGTTTCCTCATGTCTGAAGTTATTATGCCTGGCTTTATATGGGAAACTGCAAGATATTTTTGTGGAGGAAGACTCATGTCTTCAGCTACTGAATCTTTCAGAAACACCTGGCAACAACAAAAAGCAGGACAAAGTAGATAAGGATATCTTATCTTCCACATAACTATCATGACCACTTTGTTTCCTAAAATATAATAATTCCTTTCACACCACATAGTTAACCTAGTTATAGTGATTTAATCACATGATATACTTAACTACCAACTAACCAGACAGGCTGTTTATACAACATGTTGTTGTTGTTAGTTGCGAAGTCGTGTCCGACCCATCGCGACCCCATGGACAACGTTCCTCCAGGCCTTCCTGTTCTCTACCATCCTCCATTTAAGCTCACACCTACTGCTTCAGTGACTCCATCCAGCCACCTCATTCTCTGTCGTCCCCTTCTTCTTTTGCCCTCAATCTTTCCCAGAATTAGGCTCTTCTCCAGTGAGTCCTTCCTTCTCATTTGGTGGCCAAAGTATTTGAGTTTCATCTTCAGGATCTGTCCTTCAAAGAACAGTCAGGGTTGATTTCCTTTAGGATTGACTGATTTGATTTCCTTGCAGACAATCTCACACCTACTGCTTCAGTGACTCCATCCAGCCACCTCATTCTCTGTCGTCCCCTTCTTCTTTTGCCCTCAATCTTTCCCAGAATTAGGCTCTTCTCCAGTGAGTCCTTCCTTCTCATTTGGTGGCCAAAGTATTTGAGTTTCATCTTCAGGATCTGGCCTTCTAAAGAGCAGTCAGGGTTGATCTCCTCTAGGACTGACCGGTTTGATCACCTTGCAGTCCAAGGGACTTGCAGGAGTCTTCTCCAGCACTATAGTTCAAAGGCCTCAATTCTTTGGCGCTCAGCCTTTCTTATGGTCCAAATTTCACAGCCATACAGTGCAAATTTATACAACATGCTAAATAGTAAATAAACCTAATCAGGTTTGATTTTAACCATGCTTAACAAACTGCAAATTCATCTGCTAGTTCTTTGCCTAATTAGATTAAACAGCTTATCTGAACTCAGAAATTAGGCCTTTTCCATTTCCAGCACTATATCCAGGACCTGGCATTAAAAAAAAAAGATGCTTACGTTAATTAGTCTTTGCCATATCACCACCTGAATCTTCCTCCATAACTTGCCCAATTAAAAACTACCATCTTTCATTACATTGGTGAGTTAACCATCTTTGAAAGCCAGACTTGGGCTCAGCCATCAGAAAAGTAAAGAAAAAAATATTAAATTTTGTTCATTCCTGTGCACGTTTATTACTCTTCTTAAGTTAAGACAAGCTTCCCCCACTGAGCAACCCACATATATGTGGATACAACCAACATCAACCTATTGCATCAATCTACTGCAGAACAAAGGCTAAAGAAGGTGAACCACTGGAGCACAGTGCCACAGCCAGTCCAAAAGGATACTGTGCTCAACAGTACCAAGAGCCACTGGCAGATCTACAGTAAGAGCATTTGTGGATGCACTGCTCCCATCCTACTTCTGTCAAGGCTATCAATAAATGGGACCAACACTGTCTCTGTATTGTACCCTGCCTGAAGCCAGACTGAAATAAATCCAGATAATCCATTTATTCCAAGATCCTCTGTAGCTGTGGTCCAACCACCTTTTCTACAACCTTTAATACAAAGGAAAGTCCAATAATACTCCAAAAGGGAAAGATCCAGTGAGGACCTCTTGAGGACGAGGCATACCATTGCCTCCTTCAAGGCTAGGGGACCCCCCCCCCCACCCCATGGTCACCTTCCTCGCTGCTTTAATAACCCAGGAGGGGCCACAATCTAATAATCTGATGGCTGGACTGACAGACAAAAGGACCTTCTCCACTTCCTTGGGCATAACAGAATCAAATTCAATCCAGGCATTGGGCAATGTCATCTCCTATTAATCCCCAACTCACCATTAAAGTATCCCTAGGGCACATTTTTCTGTTTTACTTCAAACTACAATTTTCCATGTTATGTCATCTTGAGTGTTCTTGCCCAAGTCCGATAGCATGCTTCAGGCTGTTAAAAGCTAACCCCAGCAGTTCACTGGCCATTTTGTAAAAAGAAGGAAAAGCTCCTTCAGCTGAGATGGTGCTTTGCATGCAGTTTAAAATTTTCTATGCCTCCCTTTACCAGCAGTACTAAAATATCATATTTTCAGAGCCTATATAAAATTAATGTTTTGAAATTCAGCAGAATATTTATAACTACCATTTACAGTAGTTAAGTACTACTATACTACTACCTACCTACTGAGTTAGGTAGCTAGGCTTTTAAAAAAAATGATCAGGGCCCACTGTTTTGCCATTTTTCCAGTGACTTGAAAAGAAGGGATTTACCTACAGTTCCCAAAGACCCCATAGATTGGCTGTTGGTATGACTGCTGCTGGGCTTCTTCTGTTTGTTCATGCATCTGAATCAGCCTCTGTTTCTTCCCACCTCCAGCCACCTGCCGCTGGATCTCTTCCCAACATTTACCAAGCTGGCTTTATCCTGGTCATATTTAGCTCTATTGTTGTCTGCAATGTTTTCTTACCCTCCCTCTAACATACACCAGCATATCTGCTTTTCTAGACAAACTCAGCTCCACATCTGGAAAGTTTCTCCTTTAGCAGCTGGAGTCCAGATAGTTCAGATGTCTCAAAGTCCCAAAGGCAAAGAAAAGGAAAAGTGGAGCTGGCAAAGATTGCTGTGAGGTTCTCCCTCCACAATGTTTAATTACATTAAATGTAATTCACCTTCCAGTTAGGACCATTGTCTCTCAATATCTACTTACATTTATTGTGCTGCCTATCTGCCACCTACATACATGCATCTAGGGCCATGATGGCGAACCTATGGCATGCGTGCCAGAAGTGGCACGCGGAGCCATCTCGCCTGGGACATGCGGCATCGCCCGTTCCTCTTCCGGGTTTCTGGTGCACATGCACGTGTGATGATCAACTGGCCTTCATGCATGCAGCAGTGCCGGAAACAGGAAGAGCAGGTCTTCTGTTTTCCAGCACGCGCATGCGCGCCGGCCAGCTAATCATCGCATGCACATGTGCGCCAGTAACCAGAAGACTAGCTGGCTGGTGCGCATGTGCGTGCCGGAAACTGGAAGTTCATTTTCCGGAGCACGCATGCCCCCTGAGCAGCTCCTCTTCCAGGTTGTGGCCCAGACGAATGCGTGCGCACTCCCTTTTCGGCACTCAGTGCCGAAAAGGTTCGCCATCACTGATCTAGGGCATGTAGAAGACACACAATGGTAGTTAGGATTGTATATCACAAGCCAGAGCAAGTGCAAATACAAATTATACAGAGGGAGAGAATTCTTGGGAGAGAGAGAAAGAATTTGTGCTCCTACCATTGTTAACTGGGCACCTGCTACCCCCTCAAGAATCTGAGAATTTCTTCTTTCCCTGAATAAATTCGGTAAAATTTCCTCTCTCTTAACTCTTCTGTTCATATATAAGATGAAATCTGCAATTATTTCCATACAACTGCCGGTAATTCTAACAAAAGTCATCTAACTTAGTGGACATGAGCCTGCCTTGATAAAGCAAATTCTATTGTTTGTCAGCAACTTCTGTGAAAATGTGCAACTTTTAGAACAGGGAGGTGCTATTTTTATCTCTCATGGCTAAAACTATGGATAGACCTGCATGTTATTTTTCTCACAATAATATCCAATTTAAATCTGCATTAAAGTGGTAATTGTAAAATCCTGTAGCAATGAATTTCATATGTTGGCTGTATAGTTCAAGAAGGACTTTTTGTTCTTCATGAATATGTCATTCTCCAATGATTTTTCCCACATGACCTTGAATTGTAGTGTAATGCCACTTCAAGGGAAAATAATTCCTTCCCACTCTCTCAAAATAGTTCATAATTTTATAAACAGTGATTATGTCTTCCCCTGACAACCTAATCCTAAAGACTTTTATTTAATTCAGTGTGTGGTTTACTTCTAAGCAAGTAAACATAAAGTATTTTATCTGGCTTTCTGCCCCACTTTCTCTGAGCTAAAAAGCTTGAACTACTTTGGGGGATGATGCTGACCAGATCTCTTCAAAGATTTTATTATAATATCAATTAATTGTTGATTAATAGGTCAGCTTTGCACCACATTCATTTTAGAACCCTTAAGTAGGGTGGATCAAATCCCAGAAATAGCTGCATAAAGATGGTATTGTCAATGGTTAGAGTACATTGAAAATATGTTTAAAAGGACGTTTCCCCTTCCCTCTGCAAAAAAATAAAAATGAAAATTTGCAGTGGACACAAAGCTGACTGGAACAGGAGTACTCCATACTGTAACATTTTGTTGCAGCTGCCACTAATCATTCTTTCAGCTTTCTTGATTCTTTGAGAACTTTCAGTCTATGAATTGAGGTCATTAAAATAATCAGCTATATTTACATAGACATTTATTTTTTGCCCTTCTGGAGCATCTGCACTACTCAGGTCGACTATTACTATTATATATATTTTAAAAGGTTATCTAATAAAAGCAGGCAGATACAGCAGGGAACAAAGACAAAATTGGCACTGCCTATAAAAAGAAAGCCTTCCTAAAGAGTTAGGTCTTTACCAGTCAGCAAAAGGCCACCTGAGAAAATATTAGCGTGGTGTACAATGGCAGGGAGGTGATCTCTTTTGGTGTAATGAATGAAAAAGTCCTTTCTCTTGGTTCTGCCAATCAAGCCTCCACGGTCATCAGAGTTTAGGAGAGTGATAGCGAACTTTCTGGGCTCAACAGGTCAAAAATTCAGAAAACACCTACCTTGACTCTGCTTGCATGTCAGACCACCCGAAACAAAAGAGAAACAATTCTCGACACACACACACACACACACACACACACACACACACACACACACACACACACACACACAATCAATCTAGGCACCTGGTGAATAGTGGCAGTCAATGACAGTGCCGAGGATGGGCCTAAAGTAGAGGCCCAGGCTGCAACTTCAGCTTTAGAGCTTCTGCTCTACACAAAAAGGCTGTTTTGTGCCATTGCTCAAGGAGCATGAGCTTTGGGGAATGGCATGATTGTCCGCAGCCCACCCACTGCAGCTTATCTTCAGGCAGTGCTCTTTCTGTTGATAGGTGTTTGACAGGTACTTGAGACCTACCAAGGCTGTTGTGGGTCACATAAGGCCTTCATTCTTGAAGCAGATTTTTAACACTTTAGTGTTTTGAGCAGTGGTGGGTTTCAATTTTTTTTAGTACCAGTTCTGTGGGCGTGGCTTGGTGGGCGTGGCATGGCTTGGTGGGCGTGGTGTGGCTTGGTGGGCGTGGCAGGGGAAGGATACTGTAAAATCTCCATTCCCTCCCCACTCCAGGGGAAGGTTACTGTAAAATCCCCATTTCCTCCCGATCAGCTGGGACTCGGGAGGCAGAGAATAGATGGGAGCGGGGCCAGCCAAAGGTGGTATTTACCGGTTCTCTGAACTACTCAAAATTTCCGCTACCGGTTCTCCGAACTACTCAAAATTTCCGCTACTGGTTCTCCAGAACTGGTCAGAACCTGCTGAAACCCACCTCTGGTTTTGAGCATCTTCAACACTCTGAATTATACAGGAAGCAAACAGATATCCAGGACCACTCATACATATGATCTTGCCTGCGAGCAGCTGCTGTGTTCCAAAACAATTGAAAGACTTTACATATTTTGGTCAAAAGAGTTCTGGTGATTATCCAGTGTAGATCTACCTACCTATTTATCCATCAAAGCATTCTATTTCTTTGATAAATAATATTATGCAAAACTTTCAAAAGGAGAAATAGGAAGAAAGATGCTTAAAAATAGTTTATACCACCACTACTTTTCCAACCATCTTGGCTTCTATCACATCCATACACACTGATCTTCGTTATAAACTTTTCACTTTCTCTCATCAACCCTCTCCAGTGACAGTTTTCTCAGTCTTCCTTTCTCTCTTAATTCATTGACTCTTCCTGCTTGTATTTATTTGGTAATTCAGTCCTCATTTTTAGTTCACCAAATTTCTAAATATTTGTTTTTGCTGTCACTCACTTTTCAATTCAACCCACATTCATTTCAGCATCTATTTATTTATGACCCTGTATTCTTGACCCTAGCACATGTGTTCCCAGTGTATTCAATTTATTTTGATGTTTTCCTGACACATGCAACTCTCACTTCCATATAACAAAGATGGAAAGATATTATGGACAGCTGTTTGGACTGCTTTGGAGAAAAAAAACAACTCTTTTACCAGACCACATAGTATCAATTATCTTTCTACCAACATTTCCTCCTCTTACAATTTTTCCATCCATTTTACAACTTCAGTAAAGGTTTTAGTTAGGCATACCAACTTATTCTAGTCTCCCTAGTTTTCACCTTCATGTATAACTTGCAATGATTCACTCACTTTCTCTGCCAGAGATATCTGCCTCAGTATTCAGTCCATTAATTTTCAGGTCCATGCTTCTCATCGTACACAGTATGGCTATATTCCCTGTAAATGATTTGAGTTCTTAGCCAAAAAAATGGCATCATCTGTACACAAAAGTACACAAATATTCAATTCTCTACCAAAGTATCTCTAACATCCCCTGAAGCATTCTTTATGCACTTACTCCTAAATAAATTAAACAAGGAGGCATCTCACATCTTTGTATTACTCCCTGCTTAATGTTGAAGCATTTCCTAAGTATTCCATTTATACCACCCTTCTTACATTCAGCAACTAGGCTTGTATTTCATACTCATACAAATGGTCCATAATTCAAGCTTCTTTGCTTTGTCATATGCTTTCTCTGAATCAACAGATATACCATAAACTATTTTCTCACATTCATACTTCTCAAAAAAATGCTTTCTGAAGGGCCTGCACACACCCTGTGTGGCATAAAATCACACTGCATTTCCCAAATTTTGCTCATTGTCACATCCCAAAGCTTTTCACTCAAAATTCAGCCATTTTTACACACTTAACAAACTATAAATAGCCTTCTGTAATGGTTTGAGGGAATGACCTTGGGAGACAGGAGGAAGAGCTGCAGACTAAGCAACAGTTAGATAAGAGGCAGCTGAGCCCACTGACAGAATGAGACAAGGCAAACATCTCAGAAGTGACCCTCCCTAGTTTCTTGGATTGTAAAGGCAAATGGGGGAAAGATGTATTTTCAGACTTGCAAGATTCTGTTAATATAACCTTAGCATAAAGATAGAGTTAGTATTCCTGAATGTCTGTAGAGATTCTTAGTCATCCAGGTCATGGTTGTCCCAAATGTGCTTTTTCAGGAGGCAATTGGACTTTCTTGTTTTTTCTTTGAAGACGTTTCACTTCTCATCCAAGAAGCTTCTTCAGCTCTGACAGGATAGTTGTTCCTGAATGTGCTTTGCATCTGGACTATCTAAGATTGACACTTTCTCTCATCCTTGTTTTTTGCAGCAATTATTCTGTCACACACATTTATGCTCTTCCATAGACCAAATTTATAAACCAAAGACACACAAGCTAATACTATTTTTATTGTAAGATTATTATAACAAAAACTTGCAAGTCTGAATATACTTCCTCCATTTTATACTTGTGAGACATAGGGAGGGTCTTGTTTGTGTTGTCCCGCTTACTCACACACACACACACACACACACGTAACTGTAGTTTAGTGAGTTTATTAACATTCCCCAGCAATTCCCTTCACCAAACCCAGCAATTCCCTTCACCAAAAACCCCCAGAACTGTCCCAATTAAGTCCAGGCACGAGCAGACCAATGCTAGTCCACAGAGCAATGGCCAAAAAGTCCACAAGGCATTTGAAAGTTTCCCAATCAAAATAAATCCACCAGGCAAACTTAAATCCACAACAGAAGAGAGTTCATGAGGCAGGTAAAGTCCACAGTGTCCAAGGCATGATCCAAATCAAGGCACAGTATCAATCAAAAGCAAGGCAGGAATCACAACAACCAGAAAACACACACGTTGGGAAACAAACACGTTGTTCCCAGCATTGCTTCCATCTGTATGATGTGCTAAAAAGCCAGCTTCCGGTGCAGCCCACCAAGAAGGATGAGGCTTTCTCCTCACAAGTAGTCTGGCTGACCTGCTCTGCTCCTGCTTTTTCTCTGTCCTATGTGTTCTCAGATCAGATCAGGGGTGAAATTCAGCAGGTTTTGACAGGTTCTGGAGAACCGGTAGCGGAAATTTTGAGTAGTTCGGAGAACCAGCAAATACCACCTCTGGCTGGCCCCAGAGTGGGGTGGGAATGGAGATTCTGCAATTTCCTTCCCCCAGGAGTGGGAGGGAATGGGGATTTTGCAGTATCCTTCCCCTGGAGTGGGAGGGAATGGGGATTTTGCAGTATCCTTCCCCTGCCACGCCCACCAAGCCACGCCCACAGAACCGGTAGGGGAAAATTTTTAATTTCACCTCTGGATCAGATGCAGAAGGCAATTCCTCCTCCTCCTCATTGACCCATCACAGCTGCATGCTTTCCCCACCTGGAGCCTCAGACAAATCCCTCACAGACAGCTGCTCAGAGCTATTAATCAACTCAGCCCCTGGTTTATCCTCCCCCGAGCTGACAACTAGAGAGTTATCTGGGGAAGGATGGGGGAGGGAGTCATCACATTGTTTGGGATGCTTTCTTAGGTTACAATTCTGGCACCATTCTTCTGTCTGTTATCTGGGTTGCTGTTCTTCCTCCTGTTCTTCAGGGTTATTCCTTCTGCCCATCACATTCCACCAATTATTTTTCAAACTTCACATCAGGATAAGTCCACATACTTCTGCAACACTCTGTTATTTTCACTCTGATCTAAGCACTTTCCACATATTTTTCCTTATACCTATTCTCCATTCATTCTGTTGGAAGATTGATGTATTTCTTTTTCTTATATGACCAGTTTTCATGTGAGTGTCTTTCACTTTTCTCCTTTTTCCATTGTTTCCTAACATTCATTTTTTTACACTAAAAAATAATGTTTGTCCCACATTCAAAACCTGTCATGTCTCTTGTAAACTTTACTCTTTCGTGAGAAACAATCACATTGATCATGTCTTTAAATGTATATTCCATGTGTACACACAGACTTATATTTAAACCATGCGCTAAAAACAAATAAATCTCCTAAGTTTCTATTTACCAAATAGTAATCATTCTTAGTTATTCTTGTGTCTCAAAGTGGCACAGTCACTTTTTCTGGACTCTCTCATCTCATTCCCCTCATCCTTTCATGTCACCTAGCAGAATAGATTTTTCCCCCTTGTATTGTATTTATTCAGAATGCTGCACAATTTTTTCCAGACCTCATACGTGGTTCTTCTATTATCACTGTTCACTGAAGTATAACATGCAATTATCACCAACCTATGAATTTCTATTTTCATAGCACCCACAAAAACATAGGTGCCACCAATTCATACTCTCTGCCATACATTTTAGCCCTTTCATTCATATTTAAAATTACATCTTCACCTCACTTCCTTGTATTTATTAACTCTAGTCACAAAATCAAGCTGCTTCATTCAGTTCTGTTATATCCTTCCCTTTTATCTTAGTTTTGCAAACCACAACATGTATGTTTTTGTTTCTTTCAATCCAGTTGTTAATCTATGCTTTTTTAGCATTGACTGCTACATTCTCATTGCAACCTTATACATATGGTGGCCTTCAATGGATGAATCCAAAGATATTGGTCTCTATCACCAATATTGTTTTGGTCAATTGGAACTTTCACATAGCATTTGTATTAACATACTGTAGATAAGGTATACCTGTAGATTAGGCTATCAAACTTCATCTTTGTACACAGCGTTCCCCCTTAACATGAAAGAAAGCATCAGCCATTTTAGCCAATATTCCACAAGCAGAACCAAAAACACAGTTTTACTTTTAGCAGGCTCACACTATTTTATTCAAATTAGGGTCTAAGAATGAAATTGCAAGCCAATCTACTGTTGTCTATATGCTATCTTCAACAAGGCATTTATAGTATGCTCACATATGCTCAGGATACAGATAATGAGTGGAGGAGTTCTCCTGCAGAAGAATAACTCTGTTAGTCTGTTACAGCAAGTTTTCTTAGCGGTTACCAAATGATTAGGATATTCTCAAATGCATGGAGATTATTGTCATATTTTTAATCTATTCATCTAAATAAATATTACAGTGTTATTCATTGAATGTTGCCACCAACAATTCCAATTGTACTAGTGTTTTGCAAACTATGTTTTGTAAAATCCACTAAGTTTAAAATGTAAAATTATTTAATGAATTGTCTTGGCATTGCATCAAGAGTTCCAATTTCAGTTGGTACAATAATTATTTTTTCCCTCCATAATCTTTGAACCTCAATTTGAAAATCATAGGGGTTTTGTTGTTGTTGTTTTGCCTAATTGTTTTTCAGTTGTTTCCAGTTATTGTCACATCAATGAACCATCTCTTCTTCCTTTCTACAACTGTAATGTTTGGTGTATTATGTTCTAAATGTTTACCTAGTTGAATTCTGAAATTCCAAAAATGTTGACTTACTCATATTGCATGTTTTTCAGGCACATAGCCCTAGTACGGCTATCTCGCCAACAGTAAAGCTGAATTTGCTACATAAAGACCAGTGGACAATTGTTGCAAGTTTATCATGTCATTGTTTATACACTACATGATTTTACTATAGCTAATAAAGTAATATAGAGTTTTATCCTTAATTTTACAAAGTTGACATTTGGCATTGCTTGAAATATATACAATTTTAGCTTTAATGCTATTGATACACAGGGACTACCATGATTGTTCTCTCAATTACATTTTTATGTGTTCCAGATTGCACATACCAGCCTTGGACTGATTTTTTAATCCAAATTTAAATTAGTTGCTTCTTATATTCTGGTTTAAATATTCTTTGGGGAGTTTTTCTTACTACCTTCTACAAGTAGAGCCTTTTCATGTTTTTTTCTTCCACAGTTTTGTATTTATAACAGTCCTCTACCACATCTATTGCTGAGTACGTATAATCTACAAATACCACTTTGGGGGTGAAATGCATGATTTCTTATAATTAGCTTCCTTGTTTTCCAATTAAATGGTATTTCTGATCAAATAGTATTAACTATTTCCATCATTTAATTTAATTTTTTTTTAAATGGACTCATGTATCATTTGAACTAGTAGTGTTTTTAATTTAGTCATGCAATAAATAGGAAACATCAATTAATTCTAAATATTTGTATTCTTTATTGGATACCTGGTATCCAATGGTATTTCCATTTATTACCTGTAGCCCACTTTCACTTATAATTTTGGCTTTAATTATTAAGCGAGCACATTTGTCCAGGCCAAATTTTGTTCCTACATCTTTTGTGTTCAACAAAAACTCCATATCAGCTTTTGATTTACCATAGAGTGTTATGTCACCCATATAAAGTACATGATTTATTTTTGGACTTTATTTTTTGACTTGGTACCACAATTGATTTTGTTCAGGATTCATTGCCAGTATAAAGAGTAATGGTGACCATGAATTTGGTTAAAATATACCTTATTTTATTTTTACTTCCCTCAAGTCATCCCCATTTACCATTAAGATGGTTCCTCATAAAGTCACTGACACTTCTAGAAATGTTCTAATATTTCTGCTTATTCCAAAAAATTCCAAGCATTATTTTTTCCATTATGGAGGAATGAGTCAAATGCCTTTTAGAACCTATCAAAGCCAGAAAAAGTTTTGAGGTTTTTTCCTTTAGTTGTTGTTTTTTTTAAGTATGGAAGATTTGTTTTGTTTTGGTCAATTACTGGTTAGTGTTTTATGTAGATGAATTTTTGCAAGTGCCCTTTTGTTCCAGTGGGAAAATTGCATTTTCTTTCAAATATGCATACATTAGTTTTACTATAATTCCAGTAAACAACTTGAATATTATGGACAAGCAAGTTGTAAATCTGTAATTGTCGGAGCCAGTTCCTTTTCTTTTACTTCTCGGTAGTAGAAATGTTTTGCCAGGTGTTACAATTGTTTTCATTTTGTGTTGTTTGCAGAAAGTCATTCAGCTATGTTGCTAGCCTGAAATGTAGACTTGTTAATTATTTGAACCAAATTCCATGTGGTTAATATTTTCCTACATCACTCCAGTCTTTTATCTTTGATGGCATCATCATTATCATCATCATCATCATCATCATCATATTAGCAGAAAGGGAAGGAAAATACAGCAAAAGGACAGGTCAAAGTAAAATAATAATGACAAAAATGCCAAATCCTGTCTGAACATCTGTCTGACTGAGCGACGAATCATAATAAAAACATATGCAGTATTCCTCACTAGCAGTAAGGCCAATTTTGGCATACTTTACCATTATGTCAAAAGTGCAGCCAACCCCATTTCAATCCCATGCATGCTCGTGCTGTTCTATGCAAGGAGACATGTGCAGTGTACTGAAAAAAACCTCAGAATACCAATGTGGAGGTAATTAAGGCATATATTACTATGGCTATGTCTGACCTCATTAAAAATGGACATGGATCACCAGTTTAAACTGATAGGCAAAGGCATCGATAGAAATAGCTATCACCTACCAGTCTGTGAACTGATTATCATGGGAATAATATCCCTTCTAGCAACTTCCTTCCCCGGATGATTTCTGTCTTGTCCAGATTGTTTCACCTTTACCCTGGACATTATTGCCATCAGACTGATTCAAAGCATCAACACCTTCCTTAGCTGAGATGAAAATGAGAAACTGAAGTATGTGTTATGCACATGCTGGTGACTGACAGTGCATTCTCAACACCCTAAAGAATCATTCCAATGGTTTCAACACACTGTTGAATTGCATAGGAGACAAGATCAAATACTGAGAAATGTCATATACCAGTTTCCAAGGGGCTGAGTCCCTCGGCATCATCTTCTGAAACTGATCTTAAAGGAGGGACTAAGCCATTGTACTCTCTTAACATAAAGGCGAGGCAAAAAAGCTGCCTCCATCTCAAACCGAGAACTGGAAAAATATGCATATTAATGTGAAACCATTTTTTAATAATTTTACTAGGGATTATATTATACAAGTAAAATTAATACAACAAGCTAAGATAGAAACACTCTGTGTGTGAGAGAGTGGGGGGTGGAGGAAGGAATGAAAAAAAAAGATGAAACATCCCCCTTCATCCCTATTAAGTACAAATATTTATCACTGTCTTTTAAAATACAGCCAAATGCTTCTTCATTCCATACCTCACCCCATTTTCTATAAACTAATCTCTAAATTTTAGCTCTCCTTATTAATCAGCAAAAGTACAGTAAGAATTATTAGAAATAACCACTTAAATATTTCTATCTCCATTTCCATTTAAATAAACTCCCCCTAATCCCTCTTTTTTAAAACAATTAAACGTTACAAAAATTTACCATCATCGTTTAATCCCAATCTGAAAATCTCTTAAACATGAGCAGACATAATAACCTATTATTTATATATCAAAGATAACATGAGTATTATAAATTAATTCATTACACTCATTTAATGTGAAACAATTGAATTAATTTACAACACAGAGCACCATTTTTAATATATGGGAGTCCTCATCTGGTCTACACAACCAACGCAGTGTCACTGAACCCCAGCATGCATGTTTCAGCTAAAACAAAGACAATTAAAATTTCCAGGCATTAAAGAGGACCTTAGTCTGTCAGTCAATTGGATGCAAGATAAAGATGGCATCACAGTACAGATTTTCTTTTATTAGTGGATGAACCAAACTCAGAAGTACCCTTTCAAAACCTCTCAAAGTGTATAAACATAGCTAATATATCTTTAATGTAATGTATATAAATTTATTGAAAATTTTCACAACAATACTAGAGAACTAACACAAACTAAAGTAAAATGAGAAATGAAAAAGAGAAAGGGGGAAATAAATGAAAAAGCTAAAAATGCAAAAAAAAAAAAGAAATGAGGAAATTAAAAAAGAAAACAAAGAAAACAGGAAAAAGTTATTTAAAAGATATAAATAACTCACAGCAGTTATAACTATATTTATATTTTAACCTCTCTCTATATATATAAGGTTACATCATGACTTTCTTCTTTCTATAGTCTCTCTTGCCTAATCATCAAAAACATAATTCACAAATTCCTTTTCTTTTTTTATGCAAAAAGTCCATAAAGAGATAAAATAAAATAACAGAGTTGGAAGGGACTTTGGAGGTCTTCTAGTCCAACCCCCTACACCACTTCAGACAAATGGTTATCCAACATCTTCTTAAAAACTTCCAGTGTTGGAGCATACACAACTTCTGGAGGCAAGTTGTTCTACTGATTAATTGTTCTAACTGGCAGGAAATTTCTCCTTAGTTCTAGGTTGCTTCTCTCCTTGATTAGTTTCCACCCATTGTTTCTTGTCCTAACCTCAGATGCTTTGGAGAATAGCTTGACTCCCTCTTCTTTGTGGCAACCCCTGAGATATTGGAACACTGCTATCATATCACCACTAGTCCTTCTTTTCATCAAACTGGAAATACCTAATTCCAGCAACTGTTCTTTATATGTTTTAGCCTCCAGTCCAGGAGTGGGTTCCAATTTTTTTTACTACCACTCTGTGGGTGTGGCTTAATTTTGTGGGAGTGGCTTAATTTTGTGGGAGTGGCTTGGCAGTCATGTGACTGGGTGGGGGTGGCTTGGTGATCATGTGACTGGGTGGTCATGTGACTGGGTGGGCGTGGCCAACTTGAGGTCACTCACGTCAAGGGTTAGGGTTAGGGTTAGGGTTAGGGTTAGGGTTAGGGTTAGGTATAGGGTTAGGGGTAGGGAGAG
>QLTV01002260.1:5985787-6002651 GCA_003457575.1 Thermophis baileyi | reverse complement strand
CTCTCTCTCTCTCTCTCTCTCTCTCTCTCTCTCTCTCTCTCTCTCTCTCACACACACACACACACACACACACACACACACACACACACACACACACACACAATGGCAGAGACCAGCACTTGGGCCATGCACAGCTGCTGCTCCAGGGGGAAGCAGCTTCTCCCGTCCTTCCCGGAGAGCGCCTCTGCTGATGGGTTGCTCCCCCCCCCACAAAGTCTTTCAGTGCAGCTGAGTGTTTGGCTTTTGAGGCTGGGGTAAAGAAGAAGAGCCACTGCCCTCCTCCTCCTCGCTCCTGCCCAGCGCTCTCTCTTCTCTCTCCCCTTCGCCTCCCCACACTTGTTTACCCGTCCCAGAGAGCTCCTTCCCTCAGTGATTCCTTTTCTTACCTCTAGGCGGCTACGCTGACTTTGTCCTTAAAGGCTGCTCCGCACCTTTTGATCTTTATCGGGCATGGAGAAAAGCGACCCTGTGAAGGGACCGAGCCTGCTGCTGAACTTGGAAGCTTAGAAGCTTCTTTTCCACCCAGCTGCTGGCTCAGGGTGCCCAAAACTCAGCTTCTGCGCATGCGCAGAAGGAAAAAACCCCGGAAAAAATAAAAAAAAATTCAAAAAAAATTTTTAAAAAAAGATGGCAGCGCCCACGGACCGGCACCGACCAACCCGGTTTGGTGACATCATCATGATGTCACCAGCGGGCCGCTACCGGTTCGGGCGAACTGGTCCGAACTGGGAGGAACCCACCCCTGCTCCAGTCCCCTAATCATCAGATGTCCAACAAATATTGTCTTTTCTCTAATCAAACAAGTCAATTTGGCCACTTCAACAAGTTCTGTCATCTGCACTAATCATTCCTCCATTGTAGGTACTGTAAGGCCATCTTTCCATCTTTGTGTATGCAATAACCTCGTTGCAATTATCATATATAAAAGCAGTGTTCCATGGCTCTTTTCTAATTGTTTAACCATTGATCCCAGGATTCAATTGAATATTAATCTTTAAAACCCTAGAGCTCTCAACACTGCCAGGCAGTGTGACCACTAGACTAAATGGAGAAAACTAGCCTAAATTCTACTAATAAATGAATATACCACTTCCATACCTAGTCCATTTCCATTTAAGACAAGCTAGTCGTGTCAATGGTGATTTTTGTTGATATGTTTTTACATTAAAATAAATGTGAACAAAACAATATTTTTCTGAGGTTCTATTGCCATTTCAGTTCCTTGAATCCTGCTGTGTAACATAAAGCTATGTTATGTTAAACATAACTCCCCAGAATGAAATAAACCATTCCTATATTTTCTACTCATTCTCTTGTTAATAAATCAGCAGTTTTCATATCACTCCATTCCCTACACCTGAACCCATTACAGTTGATACTGTAGAAGAAACTGACAGTTAAGAGCAAATTTTATTGACAGAATCTCGTTGAACGTAATTACTCAACAAGAACCATCATGAATCCATTAGCCAGAGTTTAAGTCAGCATTAATTTTGTGACACCTTTGATGCCTAGGCAATAGACAGAGGGTCACTGGGCTTTGATTATAGCTCCCATCCCACCACTCATTAAAATCATCAGGACACCTGGTAAAAGTCACCCCTATTCACAAAAATGGCTTGTCCTGTATATCCTTTCACTTCCACCTAAAGATTGAATTTATTTCATGGATTGAGAGACAAATGAGGATGCGCACCATATTTTTATTATTTTCTGTTGCCTTTGATGTCACCCTGCTGTGCTGCTTCAGATCTGTAGACATAGAACTGTAGATCTTCCATATAGCCAAGCACCCCTACATGATTCATCCCCATCTGCCAGAGTATGCTATACCTCAAGCAAGACAAAAATACAAAAGCATAGGATTACAATTACATTAAGAATGCCCATACCCACACACCAAATGTTCATATACCACATGAGTGTCAGGGTTGCTGATACCCAATTTTGACTGAACAGAACAGAATAATAGAGTTGGAAGGGACCTTGGCAATCTTCTAGTCCAACCCCCTGTTCAAGCAGGAGACAGTATACTATTTTAGACAAATGCTTGTCCAGTCATTTCTTAAAAGCCTCCCATGTTGGAGCACCCACAACTTCTGAAGGCAAGTTGTTCCACAGATTAATTGTTCTTACTGTCAGGAAATTTCTCCTTAGTTCTAGGTTGCTTCCCTCTTTGTTTGGTTTCCATCCATTGCTTCTTATCTTGCCTTCTGGAAAAGAGGGGGTTAACCTATTGGAAAATAGGTTAACCCCCTCTTCTTTGTGGCAGCCCCTCAAATATTGGAACACTGATATCATGTCATCCCTAATTCTTATTTTCACTAGGCTAGACATACCCAATTCTTGCTGTTGCTGTTGCCCAACTTTGACTGGTGCATGAAGGGTACTTATTAATGGTAGATGAGATTTAACAATAGTCTTATATGCATTGTTGTGCTGCCATTGGGACTACTATAATGCATTCTCTGTGGACTACCTATAAGAACAACTTGGAAGTATTAATTGGTACGAACGATGCCAGTAAAATCTTGATCAGAGCAAAATGCTAAAAACATGTGATTCCATTGCTTCAGCAGTTACTTAAACTAATAAACCAATTCACATCCAGGTTTTAATCAAGGAGACTTTGAAGTCTTAATCAGCTTAATCAAGCTCTTTTGAGGACCATCTCTTCTCATGTGAATCTGGCTTTTCTTCATGATAGCTATTGCAGCACTTTGCCTATGTAATTGCCTTCAAAGGTCCATTTGCTGACAAAGCAAGGAGTATCAGGTGCAAAGAATCAGAACCATTTGTAAAGTTGCAGCATAGAAGATTTATTCAAGCCTATACACAAGAATCTAGCCAACTGTCAGCACCAAATTGGCACTAGATAAGGGTCAATGGAATTCGGGGGGAGAGACTAGATTTGGATTTCTTGTGCAAGACAAGGACTCTAAACTGATGATGCATTTAACTCTGCCTGCTCTTCTCCTACATCAAAGCTTTTTGTACACCAATACTAGAGTTCAAAAAAAAAATGGAACCACATGACCAAAATCCTCCCCTTTTTTTACATGTGTTGCAAGGTAGGGTGTTGATTTTACAGGTAGTCCTTGACTTACAACTGTTCACTGAAAAAAAGTGAATTGTGACCATTTTTCAGTTACAACCTTTGTATATCCCCATGATCATGTAATCAAAATTAAGATGCTTGGCAACTGGTTCATATTTATGACCATTGCTGTGTCCCAAGGTCATGTGATCATCTTTTGCAAATCTTTTGACAAGCAAAGTCAATGGGGAATCCCAATTCACTTAATAACTGGGTTAACTTATCAACTGCAGTGATTCACTTAACAACTATGGCAAAAAAAGTTTGTAAAATGGGGCAAAACTCACTTAACAAATGTCTCACTTAACAACAGAAATTTGGGGCTCAATTGTGGTCGTAAGTCAAGGACTACCTGTACAGGTGTGACACATTTGAGAAATTGGCAAATTTTACCCCAATCCCCTCTCCAATGCCCCTGTAAGACACATTTTCTTTATACACAGCTATGATGTGTTTCAAACAGTTTTGTTTTTCTTGACTAACCACTATTGAATTCATACATTATTCTATTCAATATTTTGCTGTTGGTTTTGTTTATTTTGACTCGTTATATTTTGTACTCTTTATTCTGCTTTTAGTTTGACAGTGTAATCTGAAAGATTATGATTGTTTTTCACTGTTTTAGTAGATGTTTTGAGCACTCCTTTTTGCAGAGGAAAATTAGGATATAAACATTTACATAAGTAGAAAAAAAAGTTTCTATAAGCCAGTTAGTATTTCTTGATGAACCCAAATAGCACATATGAGCAGGTCACGATTTATGCCACTAGGGAAATAAAAGAATCCTTGATTTTCTTTCTACCAAATTGCCAAACTAATGAGAGTACAATAGTAATTAAAATTGAACAACTGTTAGTATTTTCTTGTTGTTTATGCTTGTAAGTAAATGCATATGGTGTTGAACGTCTTGTTATGAATCAATATTTACTTGTCAAGTTGGTAAGCAGTGAGTAGAGGAATAGGAAAGATTTCCTTCTAGACCAAAATTAGACCTAGATTCAAATCCACTCAATATTAAGTTTACCTTGAGCAAGATGTCCATCATGTTTCAGCCTAATGTATAATTTTGTTGTGGGAGCAGAATGGGGAGACAAAAAACAAAATAAGCTGCTTTGAATTATCAGGAGGAAAAGCAGAATGTAAGTGTAATGCAAAAATACAGATAAATACAGACTCGCCATTTTCATCATGTTAACTCTGCTTTATCAGATTTGCAATCTCAAATCCTATTGTAGAGTGCAGTAAAAGATTGATGTAATCCTTATAGCTTCAATTGGCTGGAACCTGGTTACCTAAAACATTTATATTCTCCTATATGGGTAGTTTAGGACTTTTTCATGGCTTTTTTCCACTGCTCGACATTATAAATCATCATGAAAACTATCATTTTCAGTTTGGCCCCCATATTATGCCTAATCGCAATGGTCTTTTCAAAGTTAGGGCAATATCTTTGTTTTCATGTACTGTAAAGCTTTTTACAAAATCATTCACATCTAGGATTCTTAATTTGCAGTCCAGGATTTAACTTCTCTCTTTTTTATTGCTATATATTACATTTAAACACAACCCTAAAATATAAATTAAACTTTAAATTCTCAAAGAACGTCTGTTGAATGACAGCTATAAACGTATTCTAACAGTAAAAGATTATACACTCATCCATGTAATCTAGATAGTTTCTTGATCAGTTTTAAAGTGGATATCACACAGCATCCAAGCTTCTACCACAACACAAGTTGCAACACAGAGCTAAACAGGCAACGTTCTTAGGTGACTTTCCTGTTACTTTTTGACTATTCTAAGTCAACAGATTAAGCCATCTTCACCCTGCTTCTAACAAGCTCTAATTCTAGGTTTGCAGCACTAGTAAAGGAATTATCCTAGATTTTTTTCCCCATAGTCCTATCTTGGACTTCCAGGCAGATGCTTCCACCTAACTGTCTGAAAGGCTGCTGCTTCATCCTGACACCTCCCCAAAATAATGGGTTTAGAGCTGCATTCCAATGGATGTTCATGTTTCGGTAGTGAGATATAGTTACACTAAATTATTTCAATATCTTATCAAAGATGGCTTCTTTTGCTAGGGCTGTTATTGCAGAGTTTCATTGCCCATTTTGTATCAGTTTGATATAGCCGCCTGGGTATCTCTTCCTCAAAAACCAAGTATGTGTGTAAGATTTTTTAAATATACACATTTGTCAGAAGAATTGGGACTGACTCTGGCCACTTGATCAGCCATCCCCAGATCTGTTACTCTATAAATATAAAATGGCCTTAAGACTGCAATGTATGAAGCATCCTACTTCTGAACGTTCTTAAAGCAAACAGAGAGCAAATGTGACTTGTTTTAAATCTAAATATATATCTTACTCAAGGTAGTTTCTCTCCTCCACCTCTCCTCCAACCTTCCTATATGACTGGTTTTGATGATTTATGGTTTGTTTGACTTAGTGTGTGCTATTAAACTAAAAAAAATGTGTTTCTCAGTGCACATTGTGAGTCAGTAAATACTTTTTTTTTTTACTATTTTACTATTCTCTATTATTTATTGCCTAATTATGGCAGTAGAAATCTGTGTCTTGATGGGAAGTCAATGCTGAGGAAGGAAGGAAGGCAGGCTGGCTGGTTAGTTCCTGCTCTTCTTTTTATCCCCATATATCATTTCATGTATTCATCAACAAGACAATTTTAACAAGATGTGTATAAGAGATTGGAAGAAAAATCCAGAGAGAAAGAGATCAGATGGTAGGCTCATATGTTTTTATGATCAAGTGTTTAACTGAGCATGTGTCATATATGAAGGAGGGAAGAGCTCTCAACTCTTGGTTCATAATCCTCCAATCCATGCCTGGATTCAGTAGCTTGCTAACAACTGCTATATTATCTGTTAAGCAGATGCCTTTAGATGCGTTCTAAAACCCGTTGCTACCGGTTTGCGTGTGCTTATGCGCATGCGCAGAAGCGTCCCGGGCGGGTGGGTGGAGCATCCTGGGTGGGTGGGCGGAGCATCCCGGGCAGGTGGGCAGAGCCTCCCGCCGCTGCCGCCGCTACCTAAGAACCGGGCCGAACCGGGAGCAACCCACCAGTGGATTCCTCCTCCGATCTGCCCATAGCAGGTGAGAGAGATAGGGCCCCCACACCAGATGTACCCTTGTTGGCAAGTAAAAAGAAAAGAAAACAATAAAAGGAAATTAAATTGTAAGGTACCCCCTCCTGGGCCTCGAACACTGAGGCGCCGGATAGGGAAATCGCCCACTTACAAGGCTTAAATAGAATCAAATTTTATTGAAAAAAAAATATGAAAGAGAAAAAGTAACTAACTCATTTTCACTTTAAACAGTCGGATGCCGCACTTTTAACTGGTGGAGATAAAAATACAGAGTTGCTAAATCACGAACTATCAAAGGAAGTAGGAAAAGATAGAAAAAGTAAAAATCTAGCAGGCCTCATTCCCCCCCCCCCCCCCCCCCAAAAAAAAATTTCTGTTCCAGATCCCTAAGGATTCCAAGTCAGTTAATTCTAAAGCTGCTGGGGAAACAAAAAATGTGCCCCATTTCTCTGCCAAGCCTTAGTTCTCAGCTTCTTCCCTTGTTTTAAAACACAAAGCATCTTTCTCTCTAGTAAAAAGGGAAAGGTTTGGGTAATCTGACTTTCTATGTGACCCAAGGGACGCAACAGTCCCTTGCGGAGCTATTGATGCCAACTCTAAGATGTGTGAATATGGATTGAGACTCAAATGTGTCCAGCTGTCAGTTAATATAGTGTGGAGAACTGACTGCCCATTCATTCTTCAAGCTTATATACAGTAGGTATGAAGGTAATTCGTAAGCATACCATGTCTTTAAAAATAGATGGGGGTGGGGGGGGTGGGGGAAACCATAGATAAATGATCATAATGATATATCTTGGCATCCTTTCCAGCATATGCCAACACTTGCAGCTCTTATCATCTCAAACTCTCTCTTAGGGTATATTCAGGCTATCAGATTAAATGATAGTGCATTACAGTTTTGCCATGATAATTGGAACTCAATTAGAATTGAATTGCCTGAATGCATGAAAGCTTCTGCTCTCTTTTATTAAGTCATCTTGCTTCGTGGCCATGAAAAGCAAGGGAGGAAGTGATCAGAGAGAGAGAGAGAGAGAGAGAGAGTCTGGGGTGGATGATTTTTAACAGGAGCTTCCCTTGTTCAGACAATCAAATACAGCCTACTCATATATCTGATGCCAGGGCAGTGGGATTAACGCCAGTTTTTTTTTTATTATTGCTCTCCCTTACTGTGTGTTTAAGAGCAGTTTGAACTCCAGGCCTGAAGTCGTGAAATAGTTATTTCTCTGCCAAAAAAGAAATACCTTCTGATGATTTTGATTTTATAAAATAGCATGGCTAACATGTTGCTAAGCACTGCATTTTTAAAAAAGATTAATGTGATCACCTTGAATTGTCCAAATGGCAAACAAGGACACAATATGTGCGGTTTCCTAAGAAGCTGAAGTATGGATATTCATACAAAGGGCTTGGCTGCCATCGCTAGTGCATGGTAATTCAGGGAGAGGTCTTATGTCTCAAATAAAGCTTCTGGATCCAAATGCCTCCAGGAATGTTGTCTAGGACAATTCTGGTTCTCTTGTCATTTGACACAGTCTGATCTATATTCACTAGAACAGGGGTGTCAAACTCAAGGCCCGTGGGCCAGATCCGGCCCACATGGTGCTTAGATCTGGCCTGCGGGGCCACCCTGGAAAGAGCAAAGGACTAGCCCGCAGTGCCTCTGCCAGCGAAAATGGAGCTTGGGCGATGGCCTCCTGCAACCCTCTGCCAGTGAAAACAGAGCTCAGGAGGGCCGCGTGCAGGCCTCCCGAGCTCTGTTATCGCTGGCAGAGAGCTCGGGCCACCACAGGCGCCCCTGACAGCCAATGTTGAGCTGACTACGCCCACCCTGGCCACACACCCCCCAAGGTCAAACACAACCCTGATGCGGCCCTCAATGAAATTGAGTTTGACACCCCTGCACTAGAAGAAAGTCAGGGAAGGTTCTGAGGGTGGGGCTTTTTTACATTCTTAATATTGGAAAAGATGGCTTTGTGCCAGGTCTCCAAAAACATAGTCCTCCTTGTTCCCCACAAGAGCGTACCAACTTCTGGGCTGCCCTCCAGACTCTTTGCCATCTTCTTCTCTTAGGAGTGGACTTTTTTTTAATGAACAACTAGGTCATTATAAGGAGAGTAAGAAATATTTTCATTTCTGGTCTTATAGGTAGTTAAACTACTCATCCGATTGCCAATAGTTTCCATGGAAGGAAACAACTCAGTAGCTGTTCCATGCTTCTCATGTCTTGGCGCTCTAGTGATGTGGCCATATCTTCTCCTCTGCCCTTTGGAACCAAACTATGTGTAATTCCTTATGCACAGCATGTAGCTCTGCCTCCGTGGTTAATTTTATCCATTGCAGACATAAGATATAATCTACCAGAAATATAGTATGCTTTTTTCCCTCTCACTAATATGATTGGAATGAATGTCCCTTTCGTTGATGGAACTGGAAAGGTTATGAAAAGCTTCCATTAGTGCCAATTAGAACCTTTTATTTTCTTCTAAACCTTCTGATCATACTGGGAGGGGGGGGGAATGGAGGAGGCACTGTTGTAGTTTTAATCACAGCAGGAAGGGAAACAATAAGCCTTCTTTCCCTGCACACTGCATCCCCCCCTAAGGATCGTGCCTCCTATATCTATAATTATTTAAAATAAAGATATAGCTATACAGGTAGTCCTCGACTTACAACCATATCTTTAGCGACTGTTCAAAGTTACAACAGCACTGAAATAGTGACTTACGATCGCTTTTCACACTTATGACCATTGCAGCATCTCTGTGGTCTATTTAAGCCCTTGGCAACTGGCATATATTGATGACAGTTGCACTGACAGTTGCACCGGGATCATGTGATCCCCATTTGTAATCTTCCCAGCTGGCCTCTGACAAATAAAGTCAATGGGGGACACCAGATTCCCTTAAGTGAATAACTTGTTAAATGAATAACTGCATTATTTACTTAATAACTTCAGTGATTCGCTAACACCTGTGGCAAAAAAAAAGGGGTTTTAAAATGAAGCACAACTCACTTAATAACTGTCTTGTTTAGTCCAAAATTTGGGACTCGATTTTGGTTGTAAGTCAAGGACTACCTGTATGCTACACATAAAGCAGAGACTGAGCTGTGCAGCTTTCTAAGAAAGAAATCAGGAACATGACTGCAACCCAAACTCAGATAAGGTGTTATTCTTTTTAGCGGTGGTACGGGTTTGGCTTTTTTTTATGGAGGACTGAGGGGTTTTCTCCCCCCCCCCTTGGGCAGAGATAAATATTGGAGGCAATACAATGGAGCTCACTCTATAATCAAAATGCCTGATCTGCTCGATGAAGGAGATGATCAAGCAGAGCCTGAGGGAGGGGTCAAGTGTGTCACCAGTCTCGAGTCCCTTCGTGCCCATAGGAGATCTTAGTCCAGCCCACCATGAATTCTGTTGACTCTTATCTATCGCCAATTTGCTTTCACTGTTAGTAGTTGTTGCTTGTAGATGTTTTGTGGCAAGGACAGTTTCCTCCTTTTATTTTTTTTCCCCCTTTGAAAGAGGTTTATATTAGGTTTATACCATGTACCATCTGACTTTTTTCATGGGAGGGAAAGTGAATTTGGAGATGGCTGTTTGCAAAAATTACCTGGGGGGTGGGAGGCGGTTTATGAGAATGATTGGGCTGTTAAAGATTCTAGTTCACTACCTCACTTGTAAATAATGACCTGCAAAGAACATTTTTGCATGTAATGGGGGGGGGGAATTGTTTGAGAGGTTTAGATGCCCAGCATCTCATCCTCCCTCCCTTTCTCTCATTTGCTATGTATTAATTTTGAATTAATTAATTAATTATTTGCCATAGAGTCATTATCAACACTTTTCAACCTCATAGATAGATTTTCTCTGGATCTGTCCCTAATTTGTTCCTTCAGCTCTTCCAATGGTGCATTTATTGGTACTATAATTGAGTCTATCCACCTTGCTGTTGGTCATCCTCTTCTCTTCCCTTCTACCTTTCTCAGCATTAGAGGCTTCTCCAGAGAGCTGGGTCTTCACATAATGTGTCTGAAGTAGGAAAATGTGACCCTGGTCATTTGGGCCTCAAGTGACAACTGTGGGTTGAATTAGTCAATGTCCCATTCCATTGGTTTGTTTTCTTGGCTGTCCATGATAGTCTCAGGATTCTTCACCATCAAAATTCAAAAGCATCAATACTCTTTCTTTCTTTCTATCTTGCTTCTTCAAAATCCAATTTTTTCCTTCTATGGAGTGTCACAGGGTGCCCATAGATTGCATAAATCTGATCTTTATAAGTATAGACACCTCACAGCATTTGGATATCTTTACCAAGGTCTTCATGGCTGCTCTACCAAGTGCTAGTCTACAACATATTTCTTGATAGCTTGTTCCTTTTCTGTTGATGGTTGATCCTAAAGGGCACAAGATATCCACCACTTCAATATCTTCATTGTCAGTACTAAGGCTGGTTGTTCTACCTGTTGTCGTTTGGTCTTCCTTATATTTAATTTTAATCGCATTTTTTCACTGTGATCCATGACTTTTGTTACCAATCCTTGCAAATCCTTTGCATTTTCAGCTATCAGGGTAGTAGCGTCAGCGTAGCACAGGTTATTCACATTTTTTCCTCAAATGTTAAAACCACACTCATATTCATCCAACCCATTTTCCTTTAATAGATATTCAACTTATAGATTGAATAAATAAGGCAAGAATACCAGCCTTGTCTCACTCCCTTGCTAACCGGAAGCTAGTCTGTTTCACCATATTCTATCTATACTGTACCTTCCTGACCTGGGTATAAGTTTCTTGTGAAAACAATAAGATTTTCTACAATTGCCATTTTTCTGAGCATGTTCCACAGTTTGACATGATTGACATGATCCAAGGCCTTTCTCTAATCAACGAAGCACACAGTGACTTCTTTTTTATATTCTTTGGCTATTTCAATAATCCAATCTCCAACTGCAATAATGTCTCATGTTCTTTGGCCATCTCTAAAGCTAGCTTCAACATCTAGCTTCTCTTTTTCTATGTAAGAGTCTAATTTGCATTGGATGATCCCAAGCATTGTTTTACTATCATGCAAAATTAGGGATATTGTACTATAGTTTGCAAACACCATTAATCTCCTTTTTGATATTGGAATGTAGACTGACCTTTTCCAATCTGTTGGCCACTGTATTGTTCTCCAGATTTGCTGGCATAGCTTGGTTAGAGCTGTGTTTCTTCTTCTGTTGCTTGCCAGATTTCTGTAGTACAGGTAGTCCTTGACTTACAACCATTTGTCTAATGACCGTTTGAAGTTACAATGCACTGAAAAAAATGACTTATAACTGTTTTTCACACTTATATAGCATCCCAATCGTCATGTGATCAAAATTTGGGCACTTGACAACTGGCATATATTTATGATAGTTGCACTGTCCCAGGATCATGTGGTCACCCTTTGTAACCTTCCCAGCCATCTTCCAACAAGCAAGGTCATCAGGTCAAGAGCCGTGGTGGTAAAGTGGTTAGAATGTGGTATTGCAGGCTAATTCTGCTGACTGCCAATTACCAGCAGTTCGGCAGTTCGAGTATCACCGGCTCAAGGTTGGCTCAGCCTTCCATCCTTTCGAGGTCGGTAAAATGAGGACCCATGGGCAACATGCTGACTCTGTAAACTGCTTAGAGAGGGCTGTAGAGCACTGTAAAGCGGTATATAAGTCTAAGCGCTATTGCTGTTGCTAAGATCAATGGGGGAAGCCAGTTTCACTTAACCACATGATTCATGATTCACTTAACAATTGCAGTGATTCATTTAACAATTGTGCCAAAAAGTTTGGAATACAACTCACTTAACAACTGTCTTGCTTAGCAACAGAAATGTTGGACTCCATTATAGTCATAAGTCAAGGACTACCTGTATGTCATCTCTTTCCTGTAGCCTACTGACCTTGTAATGACAGAAGTACTGACTTAATTTCATATTCTAATATTAGAGTTTC
This sequence comes from Thermophis baileyi, assembly GCA_003457575.1. Lineage (NCBI taxonomy): Eukaryota > Metazoa > Chordata > Lepidosauria > Squamata > Dipsadidae > Thermophis > Thermophis baileyi. The sequence goes on along the minus strand of QLTV01002260.1, from coordinate 5,990,469 downwards.
TTGTAAGTAGGGAATATCTTCTAAGGCAGTGATGCCAAACCTTTTTTTCCTCGGGTGCCGAAAGCGCAAGCGCGCACGCTATTGCATACACGCACATGCCCACACCCATAATTCAATGCCCCCCACGTGCCCCGCCCCCTGCAAATGTGCAAGTGACCCCCCCACTGCCCCGGCCCACATGCATGCGCACATGACCCCCCCACTGCCCCATTTCCCAACTTCCGGTGGGCCCGGTAGGCCCATTTTTCACCCTCCCCAGGCTCCAGAGGCTTTCTTGCAGCCTGGGGAGGGCGAAAACGGCCTCCCCCACCCCCCCGGAGGTCCTCTGGAGGCTGGAAACAGCCCGTTTCCCAATTTCCAGTGGGCCCGGTAGGCCCCGTTTTTCACCCTCCCCAGGCTCCAGAGGCTTCCCTTCGGCCCTCCGGAGGCCGAAAACGCCCTCGCAGAGCCTCCACGCAAGCCGAAAATCAGCTGGCCGGCACGCACATGCATGTTGGAGCTGAGCTAGGACAACGGCTCGCGTGCCGGCAGATATGGCTCCACGTGCCACCTGTGGCACACGTGTCATAGGTTCGCCATCACGGTTCTAAGGTGTCTTGGATGTTGACATCTCTACTATACAGTATTTCAATATATTCCTTTCATCTTTGTTTGAATTTCTTTGAATCAGTTACTATCTGTCCATTGGCATCCTCCACTGTAGGAGTGTTGTATTCATACTGTTTTGATTTCACCAAATCAGCAGACAAAGACCCCATGGCATTCAGAACAGAAGACTAGTTCAGTGTAAGCTGGATGGCATGACAAATAATTGGCCTCATACATGGTTTAAATGTAGTCAAAGAATGCTATTCAGTAGTTCCTCATCAGAAAGGAAGGAAGTATTGAGTGATATACCACATGACTCAGTCCTAGTCCCCGAGTTGCTCAAAGTTTTAATTAACTTTTTATAAATTAAGTTGTAGGTCCTCTACCCTTCAATATTTTTATAAATGACTTGGTGAAAGGAATGCTTATCAAATTTACATTTGATTCAAAACTGTGTTATAGCTCATCCTCAAGAAGACAGAAATAAAATGCAAAGTGATTTTGATAAATGGTCTGAAAATAACAATGAAATTTAAGAGTGGCAAATGCAGACTTCATTCAGAAAATATAATTCATGCTCATGGGTAAAATGTGGAACACCTGGCTTGACAACGGCACCTGTGAACAAGGTATTGATGAATTACGTACTGAATTTGAATCAGCAGTGTGATGCGGCTGCAAACAAGTGTGAATCCAGTTTTAGGATTCATCAACATAATCAAAAATCATAGGGAGAAATTGTTTCAATGCCTTGACCAGACCACTCTTCAAGTACTGAATCAGTTTGCAGCATCAAATTTTGAGGCAAAATCCTCACTGGTGACTCATAGCATTTTTAGAGTCATTCAAACATTTCTGGATTCAGAGAAACTGGAACAGGTTCAAAGAGGCTCACTGAGGAGAAGAAATTATATCCGATGAAGAGAGATTGAAGGAACTTAATATTATTAGTTTTGAAAAGGGAACACTGAGACAGGTGGTGGTGACATCTTCTAGTATCTGAAGGGGTACCATACAGTAGAAACAAGACTTGTCCTCCATTATTCCTGAACGGCATGTGTGGATTTTGAGTGATAAGAAGGTAGATTCTAGTGAATGTTACAAAGAATGTCCTAATAATAGCAATTTGACAATGAAATCAACTCTTCAGAGAAACTGGGGGTCCTTTCATTGGAGGTGTACAAATGGAGACTTGACATCCATCTATCTATCTAGGATGTTTTAATTTGGGTTCCCTGCACCAACAAGAAGGGGGTTTGGATTCATTGCTTGAAATTGCCCCGTACTGCTCTGGGATTCAATGATTCAAAGACTTAATGTGATGTATGAAGACAGCCCAAGAATATGGTTGAATAACAAGTATTAACAAACACACATCGTATGTTCTATTTTTCCTTTACAATATCCTACCTGTTGAGATTCTAAAAACATAATAGAAAGCAACATCTACTAGAGAATGTACTTCCTTATAAAACCTTTTCCTCTCTTGGAAGCGAGGAAGATTCTGCTTACAACCCTCTGTGCGAATGTGTGTGTGTGTGTGTGTGTGTGTGTGTGTGTGTGTTTGCACTGTATGTGTCTCAAAAGGCTGAGTGCTGAATGCACCACAGGGAGAGTTTGTTGTGCTGCTAATACTATTATTGTCTCCTGTATCCCCTGGGAAGGAGTCACTAGGCAGCTTAATGTGTCTTCCGTTGTATTCTTTGTTTCAATCAGCTGCTGTTTGAGCATTTACAGGCTGTTCTGCAGGGGACAGTACCACAATTGCCTGTGTGTTGTCTAATGAGCGGTATTTTGCTTTTAGTACACAGAGATTATCAACCATGCAACATATAATTTATGCACAAATATGGGAATATCTTCTATTCCCAGAACAAAATTAGCAGCCCTCATGTCTGCTAAAATGTTGGCATTTTAGTCCATTATCCATCCATCCATCCATCCATCCATCCATCCATCCATCCATCCATCCATCCATCCATCCTATTCTGATGGGCAACAAAGGGTTTTACATGGCTACTTTCTCCAGGTTTTTTTTTTTTAATTTGGGTGGAAGAGTGGCATTGTTTTGCAAATTCCATGCCTGCTCCACATAATCTATGGGTGCCTTCTTGGTACTGTTAACCTTAAGGACAGAATGGGAATCGCTGCCAGCACTGCCATTGCTTTGCAGCTCTAGCCAAGGATGGAGTTTGTGTGATGGAATGTAGCCTGGATTCCCAGGAGGGAGGGAGTACATTCCAGAGTAGTAAGAGACAACCCAGTTCAGATAGTTCGTGTGAGAGAAGGAGGATGAAATCATCTCCTCCCTAATAGTTCCCAGAATGTATGCTTTATGGGTGTGGTAATCTGCTTTACTTGGCAAGATTCTGTCGATAGGTAAGGAAAATAAAGAAATCTGCTTGGAAGATTCACAGTGTGTCTTTCTTGGTTTTTGGAGCCTGACAATTGGCTTGCTATCAATCACTCCCTTCTGTTTCCTCAAGATGCCTCCTCCATACCTGTGACTGGTTAGTCTGGCAAATTTATAGTTCTTCTAAGCACACCCACTTACACCCATCCAACCCTGTCTTCTCCCACATTAGGGAGAATAATTCATTGTAAGTAACATTTGGTTTTGAGTAGAGGGGAACAATGCCAGGGGAAAGGCTTTCATTAACTTGCATCACATTAAAAAAATATAATGTTAGGATAATGCCAGTTGGTCAGCCATGCTAGTTTTGTTCAATGTGGCTCAGGGCAGCAATTTTTGTCAGCATAGTGTTTGGGCTGCCCCAAGGACTTGTAGATAGCAATTTAAAAAGGGCCATCGGGCTATGGCCAGTAGCTTTGCAACTGAAAGTACAAACTCTGCAGATACAACTCTGAAGGAGGTCTCTGTTATATAAACTGCAACATGTAATCTGCAATTGTGAGATTTTTTTTTGTTAAAAACACATAGTGCAGAACATCTCCAATTCCCAACAGGAGATCATTTTTTTCCACCTTGCAGTTGGCTCGTCTCTTTGCTATTTTTGGAGAAGGCAGGAGCTTTGAGGTCAGCAAAGCATATGCTCCTGCAAATATGCCTTGTCCTTTGAGAAGCCAATCAGGCTTCGGCAACAACACGGCTATTGATTTCCATTTTCAGCTCTTATCAAGATTTATTTATCATTCCCACAGGTAGAAATACTGACCTTGGGCTGGATTCATTTGATATTCACGGAACAGGTCAGTGCATTTTCATACAGACCTTGGTGTTTGTCAATATCAGCTTACTGTTGATCTCTCAAAGTCAATGTGAGATCCTTCTGGCTGTGGGAGGATCCAAGAATGGAGGAGGCAGAGGTCTGTTTAGCCATACTGATCCCCTCTCTGCTGTAAAAAGAAAAGACACAATCCCCATCTCAAACATAGCTTTAGCCTGGAAAAAAAATCACAATATAACACCATCTGAGCTTGTAGAAAATAGAGAATGATAACTGTAAAACACAGTAAATTAGGTAAATGTAATAGTTGGCTATTAAAGCAAGCTTATTCATAGGAACATTTCACATGCATTCCCTTGCTGAGCCAGTCATTTAGAATATAGCTAGTTTAGTGTAGTGGGGAAGGTTCTGTTCTAGAAACTGGGAGACTGTGAGTTCTAGTCCCACCATAGTATGAAAGATAGTTGGGTGATCTTGAGCCAGATCGCTGAGAAGGTTCAGCTGAGATTACCAAGCTCCGGAAAGCTCCAGCTGAGGATCCTTACCTATCCTACCTAGAAAGGTTTGCAACGAAGCAAATGAAACTCCAAGAAGCTCCGGATAATCACCCACCACATCATTACCTCGGGAAAAAGTGAGTGAGACAAAATCCACAAAATCCCCAAAATTAGTTTGTTAATAATCCATTCTACCGCCTTCTAACTCCCACCTAATCGGATTTCAACTCCCAACCACTTTAAACCGGATTGGATCTAAACTCCCAACCATTTTCAAACCCCATACTATTGTAACCCTATACCGGTCAGAACACAAGGACAGCAAAACCTACTCACAAACTACAGGAAGAAGTATAGTAAATTGTTAATAATCCATTCAACCGCCTTCTAACTCCCACCAAATTAGATC
>QLTV01002260.1:5964815-5982130 GCA_003457575.1 Thermophis baileyi | reverse complement strand
AGCTTGCATACCGTCCCTGTCCTAATGTACTCATATATTTGTAAAATTTCTTGTACTCATAACCATGCTTGTACTTATATATTCATAAACTTGTTTATACTCTGTTTATACTTTGTTCGTAATCATATATACGCTTGACAAATAAATAAATAAATAAATAAATAAATAAATAAATAAATAAATAAATAAATAAATAAATAAATAAATAAATAAATAAATAAATAAATAAATAAATAAATAAATAAATTCTCTCACACCTCAACCCTCCTCACAGGATTGTAGTTGTGGGCAAAATAGGAGGACAAAGTAGTATTAGTTATGTCCACTGCCTTGAGTTATTTATAATAACTAATAAAGGTGGGATAAAAATCTTAAATAAATAAATACCCTACAACAGCCATCTACCTAATGTTTGCTGTATATATTGGGAATAAAATCACCATATTACCCAGAAAGTATGGCTAATGGCTGTGTTTAGGGAATTATAAATGTTTAGCCCTCTCTATCTTAAGGACACCAGTCTTGGTGCCCTGCAGTATGTTGATTTCGAGCAAAAGCATATGGTTTACAGAATCTTGCTAAAACTTACTTGTTATTTTGAGCAAAAGTATTTTTCAAAATGTCCAGGTGCTACTGAAATCCCAGATGTTAATGAATAGTAACATTTTTTTTATTTTATTGCATGTTTGCTTTTGCAGTCCTAAGCAAGACCTAAGCATCTCTTGGTGCTGAGATAGCCAAGGACCTTGAAATCTGATACTGAAGTAAGCAAATCCTATGGAAAAGCAATGAAAACATATTATTAACAGAAGCCACAGTGTGGTGTGGTAGTTAAAAGACTGGATTAAAATGAAAAGGTTCAGCCTGTAGTACCCCTTCAACATGGAAGTTCCCTTTGGGCCAGTAACTTTGAGTCCAACTTATCTTGGTGGCACTGCGGTGGCGCAATGGTTAGAGTGCAGTACTGCAGGCTACTTCTGCTGACTGCTGGCTGCCTGCAATTTGGCAGTTCAAATCTCACCAGGCTCAAGGTTGACTCACCCTTCCATCCTTCCGAGGTGGGTAAAATGAGGACCCAAATTGTTGGGGAGCAATATGCTGACTCTGTAAACTGCTTAGACTGTAAAGCGGTATATAAGTCTAAGTGCTATTGCTATCTTATAGATTTGTTGTGCAGGAAAAAAAAATAACAGGAGAAAGCACTGTAATACTTACCTACCTTAGTGCTCTTGTGGGAAAAAAAATGTAAGATATAAATTAATATGTATAAATTAATTAATTAATTAATTAATTAATAATGATAATGAAAAGCCAGTCTCTAAACCACTTAGACCAATATTTCTGGGCAGGCCAGCCATTTATGGACAATCTGCACCTCAACTTCACGTTTAGCCTGGGATAGCAAGGTATAGTTGAATGGTCATTAGCATACTGATGACACCTCATCTCAAACCAACAACATCACCCACCATTTCCCAAAATGTGTTATCCTGCACCTGGAAGAACCATGGGCTTGATCTCTCCTCGCCCAGATCTATCAACTGAACCACCCACTTACCTAGAACCACTGCAAAAGAGGGCTCCCAACTCTCAAGTTAAATCATCCTGAAGGATACCATGCCACTGAATAAAAAAAAAAAAAAAAAAAAATACAACAAAAAAAAAAAAAAAAAAAAAAAACCCACAGGGACATGCCTTCTCCTTCCAAGATACAAAAGGGTCACCTATCAACTTGACCAAAGTCATTTTGGTCTCAATCATGACTAGGAGGGAACCAGCTGTCCATTTGTTCTAGGATCATCTGTAACTGAAGCCCCTCTATTTTCTCAACAAATTTCCGCAATAAATGGAGGTTGGCTATAGAGTGAAGTTGGACAAATACATCCAGACTAAAATATAGCTTTCTATATTTCTCTTTCTAAGCGCTTGACGTTAATCCCTTTCTAAAAAAGGCCTTGACCGTTTCCCAGACCACCGTCACATCTAGCAGCCAGGAGAAACCAGAAGGGCATATGGAACTGGCAAAGCTCACACTGCAGGTGGCACACTACAGATTTTCTCTATTGATTTTCTCCGGTCACACAACAAGCTCAGTATTTCATTTCGAGAGATGTGCCCCTCTCGTCTCACTTGGCGCTACCCAATCATGTTGAAATCAATTTCAAAACAAAACGAACTCTGAGCAGTGACTTATGTGAAGTGAAATTCAAGGTGGTTTTTGACCATAGCTATAATGTTGAGAGACTTTGGCCTCTGTCCTTGTGAAAACTGGGTAAAAATAACTATCTGTACATTATATGCAGAAAATCACCATCAAATGAAATTGATAAAAAAAAAAAAAATAGATGCCCCTGCATGTCGGGGAGAAGTTAGGGATTCAATGTCTTTTTACTATACACACTGACCAATAAAGGCCAAAGTGGGTTTGGAGGAGTTCTATGGGGCAGGAATAGTTTAGCAACAGCTCCATGGCACAAATGACATTTCACCCCACTAACATTTCTCTTTCTTGAAGCACCATTAGTTCCAGGGGAGAAGCTCTAATTCTTTCTGTTTTCTCAGCAAGGTCAACACATTCATCTATTTCAGACTAGAACCGACTCATAAACTGTCAGCATTTTCAAGAGAGGGAGAGAGAGAGACAAAGAACATCCATTTTCTAGAGGTAACTCTAATCACACACTGTATAATAAAATTTGATAGGTGATAGCTTTCTTGCTGTTGAACTGTTACAATAAAATATCAAAGCTTGTAAAGAAATAAAAACCACCCAGAAGTATGCCATACCACTATGCAATAATTATAGTATATACTCAATCCCTACTAAAAAAAAAAAAAAAACAACCTTCTCAAAGTAACCCAGATTCAGCCGGAGGAAAAGTTGGATAGTGTTATTCATGATAGCTATGCAAATCATACCAAATTGCCCGATTTCCCCTACTTTGCCTAATCTGTTTCTGCTAATCACGAGAAGAGGCAAAGTTAACAAAGCAATGATAGCCCATCCTCCAATCAAAGACAATTCTCCCAGCAGCCGCTCCCAGGCTCAATCAGCCATTTCTCTTTCAACCGCAAGGGAAGAAATTTTGTGTCTGCAGGCGTGTGTGTTTTTAACAAAGCGATGAGACTCTTAAGAATCCAATTTTATACCCAGTTTACTGCAGCTCCAGTTTATGGAAATGTCTTCTATACTCTCTTTATAACAGAGTCAGTTCCCCCCCCCCCCCCCCGCTTGTAATAAGTTGTGACTCCTGAAATTCACTTTCCTTTGGTTGAATAATAGAAGGGACAGGACCCACATCCCTTTTGGATCTCCATTCTGCATTCTACGACGTGTCAACTCTTAATACTATAGCACTGTTTCTTAGTACAGGTAGTCCTCAACTTACGACCACAATTGAGCCCAAAATTTATGTTATTAAGCGAGAAATTTGCTAAATGGGTTTTGCCCCATTTTACGATTTTTCTTGCCACATTTATTAAGTGAATCACTGCGTTTGTTAAACTAGTAATATGGTTGTTAAGTGGATCTGGTTTCCCCATTGATGGTCACAAAAGGGAATCACATGACTCCACGACACTGCAACTGTCATCAATGTCAGTTGCCAAGCATCCAAATGTAAATCATGTGACCATGGGGATGCTACAACGGTCATAAGTATGAAAAATGGACATAAGTTACTTTTTTCAGTGCCGTTGTAACTTCGAACGGTCACTAAACGAACTGTTGTAAGTCAAGGACTACCTGTATCATACTTTACCCTCAACAGGAGGGGAGAAGTATTAAATAGCTATCTGCAGAGTTCAGGATGTCACAAACTAGTCTTATTTTAAGGCTGAAGGGTAAATTTTCATTGGCATAGGTCAGTGTTTCTTAATAGGGTGAAGATGGGTGGACTTCAACTCCCAGCATGCTTGCTGGCTGGGGAATTCTGGGAGTTGAAGTCCGCACATCTTCAGCCTGCCAAAGTTGGGAAACACCAATATAGAGCCTAGCAGAAATGCAAAACTCCAAACTGGAAAAAGAAGAGGAATACAAGAAGACTGCAGAGACAGTGGTTTACTACTAAGATCCTTTTAAGCATTCTGCCTTTCTTCCTTCTTTATCCCCCTTCTGCCACTGTTTTTTTTTTAAGCCATAAATTATTTATTGCAGACTTCAGTTTTGAAACAATTAGTTCAGAAGGCTGCATTCAGGTAGAGCTACGAGAAAATGCAACTCACCGTCTTACATTACCATTTTCTGGAAGCCAGCACCTCTGCTGACGTTCCCAGGAATCAGTGTTATTTATTAACTTATTTGGTCCTTAGTTCATTAATTCATTTTTAAATTATATGCACATGTGGGGGGGAAAACGAGAAAAGGAAAGCCACAAAAGCATAATTCTTGTGTGTGTGAGAGTGTGTGTATGTGTTTTAACTATAAACTTCCCACCTTGAAGTTTATAATTAAAAGTACTGAAATTTAAATCAATATATTTTACAATAATAAACATATAAACCAATAGGTATATCCCAATTTCTGTATAATTCTCCAGTCAGGGCATCCAGAAATAAAATGCTTGTCCAACAGATAAATTGTGTAATTGCTGGGAAATAAATATTCTTCAAACCTTGTAATACCATTTTGTGTGTGCGTAATCACAAAAGCATCCAATGTCTATTTCCATTGTTTTCCTGTTAGTTTCCAAGCTGTTTTGCATGTAATGAAAAATCATAACTGAAAATAAATGTTCCTGCCTGAATTTGACCCAGTGACTCCTGTGGCAGTTGCTGAAACACACAATATTAAGCCAGCCCTGGGAACATGCAAGGCAGAACTTTTCATTTTAAAGCTGGTTGTTGTGCCTGTAGATATGTGCATTTTGATGTTTTAATTTTTGTATGTATATGGTATGTGTGTGCATGTGAATAGAGCTATAGATATAGATAGCCATTCACATATAAAATATGTAGCAATAGCAATAGCAATAGCACTTAGACTTATATACCGCTTTACAGTGCTTTACAGCACTCTCTAAGCGGTTCACAGAGTCAGCATATTGCCCCCAACAATCTGGGTCCTCATTTTACCCACCTCGGAAGGATGGAAGGCTGAGTCAACCTTGAGCCGGTGAGATTTGAACCGCTGAACTGCTGAACAGTCAGCTGAAGTAGCCTGCAGTACTGCACTCTAACCACTGCGCCACCTCGGCTCTGGTGAATACTTGCATATAAAAATATATGTGAATTTTATATATGTGTGTAAAAAACACACACACACACACACACACACACGTGTGTGTGTGTGTGTGTACACAAATTAATGAACTATAAAATATAGCCAGGGTGGCTATTGATGCCACAAAAAAATATGTACTGAATCTACCACCTGCTGAGCAGTTACACATAGAGCTCAGTGAGTAAGTGAAGACAAGCAATGAAATTGGCCTACTATATATGGTGGCCATAACATCATAAACAAATATTTTTACCAGCCCTTCATTTCAACAACAGGGGTACATTCTGCCTAGACTAGAAAATCTATACCCACTGTGTTTAGTCCTAAAATTATCTAATCCATTAATCCCGACATGAGTTCTATAAAAGAACCCTTCTTGAGAATCCTAGCTACTCCTGTTGCTGTTTACACTTCTCTGCCTTTCAGAAAAAAATATTCATTGGTAGTGCTGATGATATGGAGGTGGTGAATGCTGATAAGAAGCATGACTAGGCTGTGGAATACAAAAAGATGGAGTGTCTTTGATCTTGAGACGATAACAGAACTTGCATTTTTAGTAAACTAGAAAGAACAACTACACCAAATAATTCATGTGTTACAGAATTCTATACATCTTTATGTCTTATTTATTTATTTTATTTATTTACATATTTGTATCCCACCTTTAGTATTTTTACAAATAACTCAAGGCGGAGAACTTATCTAATACTTCTTCCTCCTCCTATTTTCTGCACAACAACCCCGTGAGGCAGATTAGACTGAGAAAGGGACTTACCCAAAGTCACCCAGCTGGCTTTCATGGCTAAGGTGGGACTTGAACTCACAATCTCCTGCTTTCTAGCTTGTTGCCTTAACCATTGGACCAAACCCTAGAGCAATGTAATGCCATAGATCTTGTGATGGAAATTATAATCTAGCATATTTGTGATATATCATGTTACATTACATTAAGAAAACCATGTATATAGTACCGTTGGGTGTATAGCCTACCTCCCACTCTCATCCCAAGGTTGGTTAAAAAGGTACGAGTCTAGGACAACTCGCCACAGCCAACTCGCCACAGTCAACTCGCCAAGGGACAACTCACCATGGGAGAATTCAACGCTATATTAATTATTTCATTCAGTTACTTTTATTATTGGTGACTACGTTTTTGTCAAAATTATTGTAATTCTTGTGTTTCTGGATTTACTTTTTTAATTTTATCATTATTGGCCACGGTTCCATCAAAACTAATTTAACTTGGGTTTGTTGAATTTTCCCTCACCAAGTTATCCTGCGACAAATTGTCCTATGGCAAGTTGGCTGCGGCAAGTTGTTCCATTCCGAAAAGGGAGATCCGTGAAACATATGCCATTGTTACTGGGAAGGCTCCAGTTTTATGTTATTAAAAAAAAAAAAGAATTGGAATCTTGCTGTGATGAAGCCTGAGAATCCCCTTTTTAATAGCATTGATTTATTAGAAGAGTAACTAAAAGAAAAGAGACTTCATAACTTGTAATAACTTAGGACGTAATGCCCAATTATAGAAAAGAATTATTAACTCTGTTAGAAATATCTCAATATGAAATGAAATGAAGTTCTTAAAAAAGAGAGAGAGGATGAATGTCAACTTTCAAAGGTCCACTTGGTTGTTGTTTTTTTTTAATTAGAGACATAACAGTGAGCAAATGATGACCCTCATCTTACGACGACTTCATTGAATTGGCTTGGATATGAAAATGATTGGTCAAATGTATCTCTCCGTGATGGGTTCTCAAATGCTAGAAAGCAGAGGATGATGCTTTATTGGGCTCGTTATTTATCTTTGTTACCTCTATCAATCTTTCCTGAATGCAAATTAGGTACATATAAAGAGAAAGCTGAGGTTGGCCTGTTCATCTGAAATTCTGCATGAAACTATTTGACAGGTTGCAGTCATTTCTCCCCCTAAATTTATGAACACAGATAAAGAATTGCTTGAAACCCCTTTGGACAATGGTAAGCTATGAGAACATGGGTGGTGGGGCAGCCACATTCAGTGCAAGATAAATCTTGAAAGTGGTTTTCTCTTTCTCCATTTACAAAAACTAGTTTGAGTGTGCATTCATCAAATAAAGTTATACATACCAGCATACCTTTGTACATATAAATACAGAGACCCCTCATCTCCCAAAGGATTCAAAGTGGTTTACAATATAGAAATGTAACTATGAGCAAACTATAATAAACTAAGGCAACTCAGAACCACCAGCACCAGAGGTGGGTTCTAACTTACCTCGCTGCTGGTTCGCTTCCTCCCGCGCCGTGTGGGCGCGCCTCATGGGCGCGCGCTTGCTTCACATGCGCGCGCATGCACAGTGCGGAAAAATCTGAAAAAAATTCCCCCCTCAAAAAAAGCCGAAAACAAGATGGCAACGCATGCGCTGTGCCGGAAACTCGGCTTCTGCACATGCGCAGAAAAAAAAACAACCCGGAAACAATTCCCCCCCCAAAAATTCCAAAAAAATAATAATAAAAAAGATGGCGGCGCCCACAGACCGGCACCGACCGAACTGGATCCGTGACATCACTGTGACATCACCAGCGGGTCGCTACCAGTTTGGGCGAACCGGTCCGAACCGGGAGGAACCCACCTCTGACCAGCACCCATAAGTCCTGGGGAATAAATAGGATTTAAATATTTTTGTAAAGAACAGGAATTTGGGGACATTCTTAATTTCAGAAGGTTTTCCAATGTAGGCAGCCACTGAGAAAACACACCATCAAATTCCACCTCCGTTCCTTTAAAGATTCCATGAGATACGCTCAGCCCCGGCAATATAGATCATCTTATACATGACTGTACCAGATGGGTGGAGAAACCTGATTTTATTTTTTGATGCAGTAAGAAGATGAATATCACTTGGTCTCTAAGGTCCAAAATAACAGGAACCGTGGGGGAAAAAACGACTTGCTTAAACTATGGCAAAAGAAAGTGGAGATGAACCCTGATCTCTTTTTTCTTTTGTCACAGTTTGAGGAAAGTAAGGATTCATGAGAGGTGAAGGGGTTGGTATTGCATCTTCTCAGTAACTCCCTCCATCCTTTATAAAGCTTGCAGTAGAAAAGAAAAAAAGAAAGGGTAAAGTATCAGTTGTCTGGCATATATTAGGAGAAATCCCCCTCAGGGATATACAGTATAGTATCATTGATGGAACGCTTTAGCAGAAAACATGCCTCAAGAATATGTGGCCAATGAAATCAAATGTAATTCCTGACTCCGTTAGGTGGCTTGCCAAATAATTTGCAAACATGTTCTGTTGGGGGGGAAAAAGCTTGTGAAGTCCCTAGCACAAAGTAATTGATAGCCAGAACAGTATGTTTGATTTGATGAATTGAGCAGGCTTCTGGATTGAGCTAGCTGCTCACTGTCTTTCAGATCATTTTTTCCCCTAAAAGAAATAGATTTTCTTTGCCCTCACTTAATTACCAAATGTAAGCCACTGGCACTGGTAAATATAAATGTGGCTTTATGAGGCCTGCTAGCACTGGTAATATATGTGGCCTCATGAGGAACTGCAAGTTCAAAGTTGTTTGCTCTAGATAGCCAAGATAACAAATTCTCTCATCTACCCCACCTCACATCCACTTCAACATTTCTTTCTTGTCTTAAGCATCCAGCCAGGATTTTGCATGTCTGAAAAATTGTACTTTGGAAAAGATATAGGTAAGAGCACTGATTTGTGCTTGCATTCTTTTGTTCCTGAATATTTGATCTATGGGATCTAAGTCTAACCCTAAATTAATTAGAATCTTGAAAATATGTCCATCCATCCATCCATCCATCCATCCATCCATCCATCCATCCATCCATCCATCCATCCATCTATCTATCATCTATCTGTCTGTCGGTCTGTCGATTCCTGTTGTAGTCCTTCCTAAGGCATAAAAACAAACTAGATTACTTTCAGTCAGTGGGTCTCAGCCTTAATCTGGGAAGTAAAAGAATCTCTCTACTAACCCACACCAGATCAATATGACAGATTATAATTAACAACTGTGAATGAGGTCTTCTTTATGCTGTGGATTGATTTGGGGTGATCATCATCCTCATCCTCATACATCATCAATGCCAAAACTGAACATACTTCAAATGACAACACATGCCAGCTATAAAAGTTTACAGATAAAACTGTAGATCTCTGCATTAGTAGCAGTAGCAAAATCACTCAAACTTGAGTATAAGCAATATGTTAATATAGCTTCAAAAATCATTCATCAGACTGCTTGATTTTACTGTTAACAAAACCTACTGGGACCACACAGTTAAAAAAGCTTTATAATATGAATTCAAGATTTTGTGGGATTTTAAAGTGTAGACTGATAGACATAACTCACCAAATTTTACAATTATCAAAAAGAAAAAAAACCTATGGTTTATAGATGTGGTAAAACTAGAAAATGGTAGAAAAAAAATAACAAAATATTCAGATTTGTAAATTGAATTCAAAAGACTTTACAAGAAAAGTCAACTGTACTACCAATATTAATTGAAGCTCTTAGAGCAGCGGTTCTCAACCTGTGGGTCGCGACCCCTTTGGGGGTCGAACGACCATTTCACAGGGGTTGCCGCGTGCGTTAGCCCGCCATCTTGGTGCCACCGTCACTGCAGGGGTGAAAAGGTCCCGGTTCGGCCGTGCCTGCGGGTCGCCGGACAGCTGGTAGCCCGGACGCCGCCATTTGGGTTCTTCTACCCTCTGCGCATGCACAGAATGCTTTGCGCATGCGCAGAGGGTAAAAGAACCCAAATGGTGGATGCGCAGGGGGGGGGGGGGGGCAGGGGGGGGGTCGCGGCGGCAGGGAGGGGGTCGCGGCATTAGAAAGGTTGAGAACCACTGTCTTAGAGTGACACGAAAGGAATTCACGGGATATCTGGAAGTTTTAAATCTACCAGACTTAACACCATTTTCATTGGGGGGTGGGGAAAGAACCAGCTAGCTTAGAATTTCCTACACATGAACATGATACCTCTGTGATTCCAAAAATCTCAGTTAAAATCTGAATCACTGGAAAGTATACAGCCTAAACAATATTTGATATTCATTGGCTTTGCCATTCGCTCAGCATTTTCTCACAGTTCTTCTAATTTTTTCTCCCACACAGAAAAATATATAAATATTTGAGAAGAAAAAATTAGAGATTCATGGGTATAGATTGCATAGTTTTTTTAAAGAGCAATCTGCAATTCTTGGATTAATATTTTAGGGCAATAGAGTGGTAAAGTTTTGTATGCAAATAACTTAGGTTCTATTTCCTGCACTTTGCACCAGAACTAAGACAGACATCTGCCAATCAGTATCAACAATAATAAGTTAAATGCATCCCAATAAATTGACTCAATATAAAAAAAATCCTTTGTACTTCTCATTACTTTCTTAAAGATTTATTCGCTATGTGTTTGTCACCAAATTTCCTTTGCTGTCTAGGGTGATGTTGCTGCAGAAGTACTGTGCAAGCTCAGGAATTGTTGCCATGACTATTTAATAACTACAGGATTCTGTAAACACTAAAATTATAAACAATAACTACTTTAAAGAGTGTTAGAGGGTATCTTCTATCCAAGTCTTTCCTCAGGTGTCAGAGGAATGTATATATCTCAGAATTGGCTGGAATTTAAAACTTAACAATCTCTCCCAAAATTAATCCTTCCATTAATTTTTGAACCAGTCCCCCAAACCCACTCCCTCTGATCTCTTCCAGATCAAATTTTCCAAACCCTTAATAGTTTTTGTTTTTGTTTTTGATTCCAAAAGAAGACAGGCGCTCTAGTTTTATCTTCTTCTCTGAAAGAGAATCAAAAAGATCCTTCTATAGATGCAGGTTCTTTCTCCAAACCAATTTGCAGCATCGGGCACTATGAAGCGCATCTTTTGTGTGCTCCGTGGGGCCTCTGTGCCTCGATGGGTTTATGTGTCTCTGGGCTGCTTTTTTGTGCATCAGACAAAGGCTCATTATTCCCTGTCATCTCCCCAGCCATTTAATTCCATGCAGACTGCAGTAGAAGATTCAGCATAGGATGCTTGTTTTCATCAAAAGGAAACCATAAATTGTACATGAGGAAACCAGTGGGAGATGGAATGGGAGGGGTGTAGTGATATACCCCAATTTCCCTCCAGCTAATTTCAATCCTGATTTGAACCATTTATAGTGGCAGTTAAGTTGCACTGCTGCGCTTCAAGGGCTCAATATTTTTTTTATATATATTTTAAAATATTTTAGCAAATGGTTTTAACCAGGAAGAAGTCAAGAGTGAAGGCTTTTGAAGATAGGATTTTGAAAGTTGCCCCAGCTATGGAATTCTTTTGCTTGGATAACATGCGCAGAAGGGGAAAGTGTAGAACTTCCTTCTCAATGGATATATATTGTCTTGGGTTTATGAATGTTATAAACCAAAATATCTGGAGATCATTCATTTTGGGAAGACTTGGCTATGAACACATCTACCTGGTATATTAGGTTGCTCAAACTGGGATTCTTTTGGTTATATTTATAGGTATCTTTAGTAAAAAAATTGAAAATAAAGATTAAACATTAACAGAAACTTTAGAACTTTAGAAGAAATTCTAAACTTTAGAAGAAGAAAAAAGAAAAGAAAAAGACATAGACAAAAATGCAGATAAAAAGAAAAAAGAAGAAGAAGCTTCTGATTTTCTTTATAGCAGTTGTAAGTATAGATGTAAATTAACTTCTTACTATATGGCTACAGCATGACTTTTTTATTTTTTATTCATTTTAAAATGAACAATGAAGAAAAATGAAGGGGAAAAAAGCCCAAAGGAATAAAACACAGCTACATACATTTTAAAAAATAAAAAATTTTTGTATAATAATTGCTTAAAAATAAGTGAGAAAAATACAACAGAAAAAAATAAAAAATAAAAATATAATATGTCATTACAGCAGTAAACAGTGACAATTCTATATATACATAAGAAAATTCTTATGTAAGAATATGTGTATTTATTTTACATACAGTTAAACTTATCATATTTTGTATAAATGAATCCCATGGTTTATTATACTTGTCCATATAAAGTTTGTCCTTAAGGCATCCCTTCATAGGTGGCATGTATAATCAGATCTTCAATCCATTGATTGAAAGGGGCCATACATTTATCTTTCCAGTGCTGCAGTATCAGTCTTTTCACCATGGTAAGGCCATGGAGAATCCATTGACATTATCCAATTGTCAAATTCCATGTGCTACGTACTGTATGTAGTTCAAGTGAATACTGTTCTCTGAAAATTTTAGCTTTTATTGCAGTCACATTTATATGGTCCACTACTTTCTCTCCAAACTTAGTAAGTGTAGGTCATTGTAAAAACATGTGTTTTAAAAAAGCATTCTTCTTATTAAATCTCCAAAAAAGTTCTGTCTTAGACAGTCCTTTTCTATGCAAACATAAGAAACTCTAATAAATTGTAAATATTATTATTTGTACAAGTTATAGTTTAAGATCTATTGACACTCTTGCAATAGTAATTAAGAGACTCCCCCCATTGTCTAGGCAATATAGATGGTACAGACAGCATGGCTTACATTTTTTCTATGTTTTCCTAATCCTCAAAAACATGTACCATAATTTCATTTTTTGCAGTTTCACATAAAAAGTTTATAAAGGATCTCCAATCACTGTTAAACTTAGATAATGTCTTTCTCTGATCAAAGCTGTCAATCTGGCTATCTCAGCAAGTTCTATCATCTTCACCATCCATTCCTCCATTAAAATAATGTAAATTTCAGTCCTTTCAACTACATAGTCTCTTACTCTTCTATTTGTATATCGTAAGCAACATTTTAGCTCATTTTATCACATTCTTCTTCTGTTTCAAAGTTCAATACAAGTTTATATATTTTAGCAATGCCTTGTTCATCATTTTTACAGTTTTGTTTCAAACTCAGTCTTACAATGCTCAAAAACCAAAAAGTTTTTTTGACAAAACGTTGTTTTGTCTATTTTAAATTTTAAATCTTTCTAGTGATTAGAAAGTTTCTAATAATAAGAAAACCACTGAGAAATATAACCTTCTGCCATCAGATCTTCTCTTGATTTTATTTTACAATCCCTTTGACAAAACTCTAATATGTCACAATAAGCTAGCCATTTGTGTTTGTTTACTTGTCATTTCTCATCTATATATATAAAAGCGAAAACCACTCACACATTAATCACGAAATCTCCAGAACCGTAAAGCTGACAAACTTGAAATTTGCCACGTATGTTCCTCTTGGCTTCTAGGTGCTCACTAAGAAAGGATTTTTCAAAATGACCATTGCAGCATGAGTATTTCTTATATTAATATTAACAAGCTCTGATGCTAAGGAGTTCTACTCCCCCCTCCCCACCTGAAAAGAAATCTGATCCAAATGCAAAACACAAGCAGAGGAGTTTCAGTTTATGCGATTAGGAAAACACAAGTAAGGGAAGCTGCCTGTTTCTCCCATGGCCAGTTCTATGTGGCATGCTCCAGAGTCAGTTCACCTGACAACCTGGTCATCCTCCAGCCAGAGAGCAAAACCAGGAATGTTGTTTACAGGGAGGTCCTGAGCAATTCATCTGAGGGACGAATTGAAAGTCTATGCTATGCAAATAATGTCTTCATCTGTAACAGAAACTTAGCTTACCATCTCTAACGAAATAATACAGTCCCTTTTTTAACTACTCATTAATTTTCAAGCTTTAAGTGTCAATTTATCAAGCCTCATCACATAGTTTCGTAGCGAAGCACGGGTATCAGCTAGTCTATAATAAACTTCTTGTGTTTAAAGCCACTGTTGGAAGAAATACCCATCTGGTTCAGTTCCAATCTGGGAGAAAGGCCCTGGAGACAAAATGGAGGCTGGAGGCTGATTGGAAAGAAAGGTTTATTGATGAAGCAGAACATGGGTGGTTCTGGGCAGCTGACCACATGGAGTTGAGAGTGAGGGGTTTTTATACCTTCTCTTCGGCTTTGCACTTGAGCTTCCTGTTCCTGTGCAAGAACATGTATTCTGTGGCTGTTGTCAGACTCCCATGGTGCCATGTAGAGGTTATGTAGGGGTCATAGCTGGCTCTATAGGCAAAGTACAAATCCTAGGTGTTTGTCTGAGCTAAGTTTGGTTGACATTTCTGAGGGTGATGCAATAATTCCTATTGTGGTTTTTGGCTCTTGGGTGAGAGTTAATCTGCCTTTATTCAGACTTGGGGGGCAGTGAGCTGGGGCTCTGAGTTTCTGTCTCCCTTAAGATTTTTTATTTCTCTTTTAGGGGAAATATTTTATCCTGCCTTTTTTTTTAAATATTCCTCAAAATATTTCATTCTTCTAGGAGAGGGGAGGGTGCTAACTTTCTACAGCCACAAAGGAATTTTCATGTACAATCTGTGTTTATATATGTTCTATATTCTCAGTATAGAATATCTAACAAAATGATTTTTGAAATCTGCATTAACCTTATTGTACCATAAATATTCATGCCACCTAAATCTCAAGTCAGGTTCTTCTAGCTCCAAAAGCCTTCTCTTTCTCAGCAACATCCACTTTTTCATCCAAACTGAAAAACAAGCTGCAAAGATTAATTTCAAATCAGGGAAACCCAATCCTTCTCCTTTTTTTTTTTTGGCTTCGTGTAATACCTTATGTTTAACCTGATTTTCTTTCCCTCCCTGCCACACAAATTTAGATATATCTTTCTGTCAATGTTTAATTGGTACATCAGTTGTCAAAATGGGTATTTTTGTCTGAAACAAAAAATAACATTCTAATTCATCTTAATCACAGAAATTATATCCAATAATGACAATTGTTATTTCTCCCATCTTAATTTATCTTATAACTTCATTCCATGTCTTAACATTATTATTTTGAAATAACATACAGTTCATATTTGTCATATTAATACCCAAGAATCTTAAAACCCATTTTATCCATCAATTCTGTTTGGTCTTATATCTTCATATTTTTTGTTAAGATCCTTGTCTTCTTTTGAAAGCTGCTAATGCATCAAATTCTTTTGGTTTTCCCATTAATATTTCAATTCCCTTTAAAGGATGTTCCAAAACCAGCACCAAATCATCTGCAAAAGTTATTAACATGTGTCATTCTTAATTTTTACTCCCACAATCCTAACATCTTGTTTTATGTTTCTATTCAAAATTTCAGGAACCCAAATAAACAACAGAGAAACTTTTTGCTCCACTGAATTCAATTGCATAGTGATTGGGGACTTGTAGGGAATTTTGAAATATTGAAATAAGTCTTGCCGTTATGTTTTAACTGATTAGTTTTGCCAACTTGAATGAAAAAGATGGATACATCTGACTGAGCCATGATTTCAAATTCGGAATTATACTTTGGATGTGGCCCAGGGTATTTATTCAACACTCCACCCACTTTTTTTTTTTAATGGACATTCTGCAAAGCAATGACAGGATTTTGAATCAATTGTACCAAACATGGAGTTATTCCCCTTCCTTCTCTCAGTTCTCTTGCCCTTCAGGGTGTGTTGTTTTCAATGGAGTATTGTAAGTATGAGAGGTTTTTCTTCACTGCCTTCCATTCCACATTCACCATGTGTACATTGTGCCACCAGCTCCTATTTTCAGTCAATTATAGATAAGTGCATAGAGGTGAGTTTCTACACTTACATTAATAGCAACACAGCAAGCAGCAATCTTGGTTAAGGGTGTGTAAGATGTAGCCTGAAATAAAATTCACTATTTTTTCATTATTATGCCAAATACACCAG
The DNA here is from genome assembly GCA_003457575.1 of Thermophis baileyi. Classification (NCBI taxonomy): domain Eukaryota; kingdom Metazoa; phylum Chordata; class Lepidosauria; order Squamata; family Dipsadidae; genus Thermophis; species Thermophis baileyi. Next base: position 5,966,162 of record QLTV01002260.1, on the reverse strand, counting down.
AACCAACCTATCATTGATTTACATCCTTCCTTCTTCACTTCACTTTAGATTTCTTTGTTCTAGAAATCGTGGTTAGTTTCAATTGGTATTCTTATTGTTGGAAAACAAAAAAGGCAACAGAGTGAAATAGTTGTAATGGAGACTTTGTAGAGATGAAGTAAGAAATATACACACACAAAAACACCCACCCACACACATATGTACATGTGTATGTGTGTGTGTGTGTGTGTATATACATACATACATATACACTTCTTTCTGCATCTAATAGATTATAGATTATAGATTGGAAGGGAACTTGTAGGTCATCTAGTCCAACCCCCCGCTCAAGCAGGAGTCCCTACACCATTTCAGACAAATGGCAGTCCAATCTCCTCTTGAAAGTCTCAAGTGTTGGAGCTCTCACAACCTCCGAAGGCAAGCTGTTCCACTGGTTGATCGCTCTCACTGTCAGAAAGTTTCTCCTTATCTCCAGGTTGAATCTTTCCTTGGTCAGTTTCCATCCATTATTCCTTGTCTGGCCTTCTGGTGCTTTGGAAAACAGCCCGACCCCCTCCTCTCTGTGGTAGCCGCTCAAGTATTAGAACACTGCTATCATGTCTCCCCTGGTCCTTCTCTTCGCTAGACTAGCCACGCCCAGTTTTTGCAACCGCTTTTTGTATGTTATAGTTTCCAGACCCCTAATCATCCTGGTTGCTCTCCTCTGCACTTTCTCTAGAGTCTCAACGTCTTTTTTGTAGTGTGGTGACCAAAACTGGATGCAGTACTCTAGGCATGGTCTAACTAAGGCTTTATAGAGTGGTATTAGTACCTCCCTAGTCCTAGATTGTATCCCTCTATTAATACATTTTAGGATTGTATTGGCTTTTTTGGCCACCACTGCACACTGCTGGCTCATGTTTAGCTGGTTGTCTACTAAGACTCCAAGATCCCTCTCGCAGTCACTGCTATTGAGTGTGGTTTCACCATGGCATTGAGACTCAGTCATTTGGAATGAGGATAACACAAAGGTTCCTGCTTGCCCACCACCGGCCTTCAGGTATGTTTTTGGGAAGCCTCCTAGCCATGATCTGAAACATACAGCACCTGGAATAAGGCAGACAATGCGACTTGTTCCAACTACAGCTTCAGATGGTGTGTGCCACAATGCAGGAGTGACAGCTCCAGCAATTTCCCCAGCAGGCCATATATCCAGTCGGATAGTGTAGAGTTCTCTGCATGTGTTTATAGATGCTATTGTACCTGTTTCCCCACCAGGTGCTGCCTCAGCATCCATACAATCTCCAAGAAGCACAATAACTGAGGAATATGCTACTGTTCTTCTCCATATTATACAATGTATGCAAG
>QLTV01002260.1:5947248-5964090 GCA_003457575.1 Thermophis baileyi | reverse complement strand
AAGAATCAGTTTGGCATTTCTGCTTTCTCTGTGTTGACTTTTACTTTTTTCTCGTCTTCTCTCTTTAGTGGACCAACTGTTTCCCTTGATTTTTTTCTTGTAATTTATGTGTTGGAAGAAGCTTTTTTAATTATCTCTTCAAAATCTCCAGGAGAACTATTTAACTCTGTTGCCATTTGTGTGTGTGTTTGTATACGTATATGTACACACAAGAAAAAGAAAGAGAGAAAGAAAGAAAGAGAGAGAAAGAAAGAGAGAGAGAGAGAGAGAGAGGGATAGAGGGAGAGGGAGAGAGAGAGAGAGAGAGAGAGATGAAAAACCACTTATATCCACCTTCTTCAGTTTAGTTTGCTTTCTCCAAAAGTATGTACAGTATTTCGTTTCACAGTGCCAAAACCTCACAGGTCAAACTCTACAGCAGGTCAACTTATCACTGAAATTGCATGAGAACTCAAGACTTCATGACTTATTGCCTTACTGAACTGAAAAGAAGACAACCATGAATTTAGGGTGACCCCCTCCCTCCAAAAGAAAAGGAGGAAAAAAAATTACTCACACAGACAAAATTTCTGTGCCATGTCCAGATTCCCTGACTCATCAGCTAACAGTGTGAACTCCAGTTGAAACCAATTCTGGAGATTTTTTCCCCACATCCAATAAATATATGCATGTTTCAGGTGTGTATTTGCATGTGCGTACATTTATGCCAGAAGACACGCTCCAAAACAAGGCTGAACAACAAGGTAATTAAACTTAATTAACTACTTGTTAAAATGATTTTCCTATAAATTAACACATTCAAAACAGTAATTGATCCACAAACCTCTTATACCAGCCGTTCTCATTTACATACATAACTGATATTTGCACAAAGAAACAGACATGTATATATAGATATACATTCCCTTCCCTATTCACTGGAAAAAAAAGAAGCCAAAATCCAAAAAAGAGGTGGTGTTGGAGGAACAGGATGTAGATCTAATAAGCGGATGAGTCAATGGGAAGAGAAAGAAAGAAATAGGAAAGAACAAAAGGGATGGAGATGAAGTGAAAGGAAGAAGCTAACTAGATGGAGAAGGAAAGGAAGGAAAGAGGAATCTTGTTGGGATGTTACAAAAAAAACACCATTAAATGAACCAGACAAGCAGTCTTTCAAACGATGGGCCAATCTTTAAGATGTCATAAAGCTAATCTTCAAGATTTGTCAGCAATGTTATGTGCAGTTGCTTGTACCTCCTGCCCATTTCCTTATTTTCACCATCATCATCTTTTCTTATCACCTCAATTCACAGGTAATTATTTGGTGGGGAAAAAACCCCACCCTCTTCCTCCTATCAGAGAAATATGGTATACTTGACACATGCTATTTGCATTTTGCAGCAGGCATAATTGACACTTCGCTATTGGGACAGCAACGTGAATCATTTAATTGGTAAATTTTAGACAGATTATTTATGCAGCCTATTATTTAGTGCTAATGTTGCGTTGTGCATAACTAATGAATAAGCATATCTAATGCATTCATAGGTGTCTTGTTGGGAAGTCCATCCTTATCATTTATTGCTGATACCATTTTTCTTTTAACCCACAGCAGAGGCAGTGGTAGCAATTCTGAGATCTTTTTCTCATTTTTCCCTCTCAGGAATGTCAGACATAGTTGTTTTTTTTTAAAAAAAAAACAACACATTTTTTCCTTGTCCCCACTCCCCCAGATTTATTTATTTTTTAATATGTCCTTAGTTTCCTCTCTTATTCTTGTCAGAGTCTGGACTTTTTCTGCTTTGTGTATCTCATTTTTGTTTGTGGTCTGTTCATTGCCAGGTGACCCTACAGTACAGTTTCTGCTAAAACAGCGGTTCTCAACCTGTGGGTCGCGACCCTTTTGGGGGTTGAACGACCCTTTCACAGGGGTCGCCTAAGACCATCGGAAAACACATATTTCCGATGGTTTTAGGAACCGAGACACCGCATTATCGCGCCAAAGGGTCGCGGTGTGATGACATCATTGCACCAAAGGGTCGCGGCATTAGGAAGGTTGAGAACCACTGTGCTAAAAGATAATAATAAAAATGCCCTCGAATCAAACTCAATTGCTGGTGACAACATGGGCACATCTATAGAAGGGGTCTACCACTGTTTTCTTCCTGGATGTTTCCCCCCCCCACACTTCCTAGTCTAGCTAACCTTGGTAATCTCTATTCCAAGCACTAACCAGGCTTGGCCCTGCTGACCTTGATAAACCAAATCAAGGTCATCCAGCAGCTGTTACCCTCTGAGTGGTGTGACCACTCTTAGATCAAAAAGTATTTGCTTTTCAACAACTTCTGCAGAAATTCCAGAGGCCACTGTCATCCATCAATCATTACATCTCTTCTAACTTTACACACCAGTCTGCCATACATAAAAGTACTAGCCATACCAGAGCAGTTATCAGATGATGTCATAATCCATTCCAAAGTCTCTTCCCCTGGGTAAGGCACACACATTCTAACATGAAATTTCATTGCCATTTATTCTGTTGACTTCATTGCATTGTCCCCACATCCTGAAGATTTCCTCCCTCCTGCCCAGGGGTGAAATTCAGCAGGTTCTGACAGGTTCTGGAGAACCGGTAGGGGAAATTTTGAGTAGTTCAGAGAACCGGAAAATACCACCTCTGGCTGGCCCCAGACTGGGGTGGGAATGGGGATTTTGCAATATCCTTCCCCCAGGAGTGGGGAGGGAATGGGGATTTTGCAGTATCCTTCCCCTGGAGTGGGGAGGGAATGGGGATTTTGCAGTATCCTTCCCCTGGAGTGGGGAGGGAATGGGGATTTTGCAGGATCCTTCCCCTGGAGTGGGGAGGGAATGGAGATTTTGCAGGATCCTTCCCCTGGAGTGGGGAGGGAATGGAGATTTTGCAATATCCTTCCCCTGTCACGCCCACCAAGTCACGCCCACAGAACCGGTAGGGAAAATTTTTGAATTTCACCCCTGCTCCCGCCCCCATTCTATGTGAATGGACTTTTAAAATCATTTTGTTGTTCTTTTCTTGAAAGGATACTTATAATATCTATGAAGATTCTCAGTCATCCATCCAGATCATAGTTTCCAAAGGTGCTTTTCAAAAGGCAACTGGGTTTTCTTTGTTTTTTGCTTGAAGACATTTCGCTTCTCATCCAAGAAGCTTCTGAACTGAAAAAGCTTCTTGGATGAGAAGCAAAACATCTTCAAGGGGAAAAAAAACAAAGAAAGTCCAGTTGCCTTTCAAAAGCACCTCTGGGATACTTATAATACTTTTTCTTTATTATTTTGGGGTTTTTGAACTTCCCTTAAGGACTTGTGGAGTAGCTTTATTGTTTTCAGTAGTTATTTTCTTAAGTTTCATGGTAATAGGTAGCACTCAAGTGTATTGTGTTTTCTCTGGGGTTAATATTTTAATTTGCTAATGCCTCATGGAAGATATTTTAAAGTTTCCATGGAAACATAAAAGTCTTTGATTTCTTATGGCTCCCAAGCAATAGGATAGGGAACTCTAGGTGCACGTGCTATTAATGGGCTGAAATGCTGCTGGGAAATGTAAGAGAGGAGGACAAGTAGCTGGCTCTAAAGATCAATAAACATGAGGAACATTTGCAAAGTTCAGAAAGCAGCTGAGGGCTTTTGCTACTGGAGAAAGGCTCCGCATAACAAGATGGAATTGGGGGCATGTTAATTAATCTGGTGCTCTAGAACAGGGGTGTCAAACTCGCAGCCCATGGGCCAGATGCGTCACGCGCTGGCCACGCCCACCCCCGGTTTAGCAAAGGGGGGGAAGTCGCGATATGTCACGTGATGACGTGACGCCGTGAGTTTGACACCTGTGATCTAGAAGGTACGACTTTCATTCCTTGTACACAAAATGTACTCTGACCATTATTCATCTGGAATTCATTTCTCCTGTCAACATCTCTTCTTAAATTAGATACTTTAGCAGGAGAGCCATGTAAGTTTTTGGTAGCCCAAATTAGAATCTGATAGCACCTTTTGAGACTAACATGTGTTATTAATAACCCATCAACATTGAGTTCCTTTTTGCTTCCCTGATTCTCTACGGATGTATAGATGAGATGCCTCTTGTTTATATACAGTGTACCTATGAATAGAATCTTTGGTGCAGACCTGAACATGCTTGGTGGTGACTATTCTACAAGTTGCAATTATGGGTCTGTCCTTTGTTATCAGTGCCCTTTTGTTTCCCCCTTTTCCTTCAGCAGCAATAAACTATTAACAGGGGTGGGTTCTAACTTACCTCGCTGCCGGTTCACTTACCTCGCTACCTCGCTCGTGGTAGTGCAAAGTGCAAAGTGCAAAAAAATAACCTCCCCCCCAAAAAAAGCCAAAAACAAGATGGCGACGCATGTGCAGTGCCAGAAACTCAGCTTCTGCGCATGCGCAGAAGAAAAACAACCCGGAAAAAAATCCCCCCCCCAAAAAAAATTCCCCCCCAAAAAATTCCCAAAAAAATTCCAAAAAAAGATGGCGGCGCCCATGGACCGGCACCAACTGAACCGGATCGGTGACATCATCGTGATGTCACCAGAGGGTCGCTACCGGTTCGGGCGAACCGGGAGGAACCGCGAGGAACCTACCTCTGACTATTAGTGGGGAAAAGAATATAAAAATAACTAACCCTGTGGAATTCTGTCTGTAGTCCCTTGGATGATCCTAATGAAAAAGCATACAAATATTTAAATGACATTCTTGATACTCCATATGACATTACTGTATGCAGAAAAAAATTAATATACTTATTAGTAAACAAGTTTCATTTTTTCTTCCTAGCATTTTTCCACAAGTGCAGGGCCTGTTTTTTTTTTAATCAACAAAGTATTGGTCCATTGGTTGTGATAGGAACTGACAAATCAGCTTGTCGCCTGAGAATGATGTCACGGGCTAAGAAAGAGTGCTTGGCCCAAAATCCCAGCTTTCATCTAGGTGGGATTAGAACTTAGAGTTCTAGCCTGGTGCCTTAACCACTAGACTAGACCAACCTGGCTCTCACTTCTTAATAAACAGATATATAAAATAAAACCTGTCATCATTTTTTATTTATTTAGCGTATGGCAAATACGTGGACTTATAGTACTTCAAATGTTAATGTCCAGTCCACCCAGCCATTCAAGGACAGGGTGGTCTATGTTGAAAAGATCAGACATTGGGTGTAAGCTCTTAATGGACATTCGGACACAATGTGATGGATATTTTGTCGAGGAGCACCACAGTCACACTGAGGGGTAGAAACAAGACCCCACTTAAACAATGAGTCCTGGCAGTGCTCTCTCTGGCACTCGCTCAACAGCTGTGTAACAACTTTGACATCAACACACAGTGGAAAGCCAAATGGGCTGCTGAACGCCCAGATACAGGCAGTTACGTAGATGACCCTACACAAAAGGTGCTAGGTTTTGATCTTCCTCGCCAGCATTGGTCAACCTGTCATCAAATATTAAATTATTCATTTCCAGCAGAGTTATCTTCCTCAAGAGGTTGGTTTCAGATAAAAGGGTGGTCTGAGTTTGAATCTTCCAGGTACCCGGTTAGCCTTCAATTTATAAGCATCAGGTCAAAACCCATTTTTGGTTTTCCGTTTCACCTTTTTACTTTCCTTCCTCCTCCTTCCTTTATGAATGAAGCTTTAAAAAAAAAAAAGAATGAGAATTCCCTCCACTCCTCCCCACCCTGTTTCTAGGTATAAGCCAATCATAACAGGAGATGTCCCCTAATTTATCTTGATAGATGATCTCAAAAAAGATTTGATTAGTACTTAGATGGGAAATATCAGTGTTGTAGGTCAGATTAGGAAGTTTAAAAAAAAATCAGAAAGAAGGCAAAAGCAAATTATTTATTTTTGCCAAAATAATTGCATAGATATTATCCCCACTTCGAGGAAGTCCAGACTAAAAAGCACAAACCATGAGTACTAACGCTACCTTTATATAAGATTACAGTAACTGAATCTTGAAAATTTGAAATTATTTCTTCCTTCTTTTACTTTCCAGAAAACTAGAGACGGTCCCTTCTGAGACACCTTTTGTGCCCCTCTTCTTCTGCGGGCTGAGACACAGGTAGTCCTCAACTTACAACCATAATGAAGCCTGCTCTTTACAATCATAAGTTGTGATAGTCATAAAGTGGGTCACCCACATGAGACTAAACCAATTTTAAGACTTGCTTGTGATGGTTATTAAGTGAATGCTGCAGTTGTTAAGCAAACCAATTGTTCTCTATGGGCTAGTTTTGCCAAAAACTGGAAGTAAATGTTGGTTTTCAGCAAAACCAACATAAAACACAGTTACTGCAAATGGTTACAAATGCAGGCAGGTTGCCAAGCACCGAAATGTGGTCAACTGACTGCAGGAGGGGTGGTCAGAATTTCGGTGCTTCAGAACTGGGTCGTAAAACCCCAGGAAGGTCCATTATAACTTTGAGGAACGTCAAGACTCCCTGTCCTTTTGGCATGATGGTTGTCTAATCTTTGGCTCTTTCTCCTGTCTCCCAAGGTCATTCCCACAGACTGTAGGAGATGACCAGGCTGAGTCCTAAGACGGGGTCAAGTGCATTATCAGTTTGGAGTCCCTTCATGTCTACAAAAGATCTAAATTCCTTCAATTCCATTGAATTCAAAGAAGAGGGGCTCAAATTATTCTCCAAAGCACCAGAGAGCAGGACAAGAAACAATGTTTGGAAACTAATCAAAGAGAGAAGCAATTTGGAGTTAAAGGAGAAACTTCCTAACAGTGAGAACAATTAACCAGTGGAACAGCTTGCCTTCAGAAATTGTGGCACTCCATCACTGGATGTTTTTAACAAGAGTCTAGACAGTCACTTATCTGAAATAGTATAGGTTCTCCTGCTTGAGCAGGGGGCTGGACTAGAAGACCTCCAAGGTCCCTTCCAGCTCATTCATTCTATTCTATTCTTATCTACTGCCAATTTCCCTTGACTTTTAATCATTAGGATTCTTGTTTAGAGTTATCATAGAATAAACGTGTACTCATTTTGGACCAGGGGTGGGTTCTAACTTACCTCGCTGCTGGTTCGCTTCCTCCCATGCCACATGGCCGCACCTCGTGGGCGTGCGCGCACCTCGTGGGTGCACATGTGCTTTGCGCATGCGCGCGCATGCACAGTAAAAAAATTAAAAAAATTCAAAAAATAAAAATAAAAAACCGCCGAAAACAAGATGGTGACGCATGCGCAGTGCCGGAAACTCAGTTTCTGCGCATGCGCAGAAGAAAAATAGCAATAGCAATAGCAATAGCAGTTAGACTTATATACCGCTTCATAGTGCTTTACAGCCCTCTCTAAGCGGTTCACAGAGTCAGCATATTGCCCCCAACAATCTGGGTCCTCATTTTACCCACCTCGGAAGGATGGAAGGCTGAGTCAACCTTGAGCCGGTGAGATTTGAACCGCCGAACTGCAGCTAGCAGTCAGCTGAAGTAGTCTGCAATGCTGCACTCTAACCACTGCGCCACCTCGGCTCAGTTTTTTAAAAAATTTAAAAATAAAATAAAAAAAACATTAAAAAAAATTCAAAAAAAAAGATAGCAGAACCCACAGACCGGCACCGACCGAACTGGATCGGTGATGTCATCGTGACATCACCAGCGGGTCGCTACCGGTTCGGGAGAACCGGTCCAAACTGGGAGGAACCCACCTCTGTTTTGGACCTAACCCTGGCTCTCAATTTCTTATGCCTGACATAGACCATTACAGATACTGTATACCCATGTAGTCACCAGGAGTTGAGCTCAACTCTAGGGTGACTTCTACCCTCACAGGATGCTACATGGCTAGGTGGATATCATTTCATACTAAAACAAATAATTAAATATCTTTATAGGCACAGCACATCTCGGCAGTACAGAAATCTTACATACAAGAAAGAACACTTCTCCTTTTTGAAAGCAAATAGTTATTTTTCAGTCCCCACTGTCTATCTTTATTTTTTATTTTTTTTACTGTTGATTCTCCTGGGGTGTTTAGAACAATTTTGAATCTCCTGGGATAATTCCATCAGACCAAACACTCAATTATCATTGGAGATGTGGCAACTTCTTCCACTTGGCATGTGGCATGGTGCTCAAAAGGATGCTGTTTCTTCAGCAAAGAGGTGGAAGGTTAATGGGGAAAAATATTTTCTTTGGGAAGTCTGCTGCTTGCAAGTACTTTTAAACTGCTGGGAGGAAAAGCATGTGGTTTTTGAACAGAAATGTTGACTTTTCAAATAAACTCTCAATTACTTTTCTTCTCTCTAGCATGTGGGCTCTAAGCAGAAATAAATTCAACCCCATCAAACTATTTTTGGAGTTATCCGGGTGACACACCCTCCAAACAAAAATGTAAAATAACAGACAAGGGCATCTACAAATAGCTCTGAGTCAGCCCATTCACCACATGAGACTGAAAAAGATTGTGGGTAAAAGAAGATTAAATGCTCATTATAAAATTCATGGTGGGTTTTTTTTCCCCTCTCTCTCTCTCTTCTGCTCTTCTTTTCAAAATATTCAACCCAGACTGACTGGGTCATGTGCAGTGAACTCTGACCAGATAAAAGGACTACCATGTGCAGATATAGATTTCATTTTCTGTTGTATTCATGGTTTAAACTTATGGGCAACATCCTTCCTATAATGAAACTGCATATGGAATAGGGAAGCATAGGTTTGACTGTGGGTAAAGATTATTTTGAAGCATTCCTGGGGTGGTGTGATCATCCAGGCTGATTTATTAGGAATCCAAGCCATGACTGAACCCTTTTTGTTGGTTCCTTTGTAGCAAAAAATGCCAATTCTCCCTTTGGATCAAAGAAGATCTTTGCCCTGGTCTTTTATTCTGATAGCCCTGATGCACATGCCATTTATTCCCCAGAGATTTAAATTAAGAATGCTGCTGCTAAATGACCTTTGAAACTGATAAAAAATTAGTTGGTTTTCCACACTACATCACAGCTCTTTTCGAAATTCTTTTAAAGAGAAACTAACCCCATTATAGATAAATATGCTGTACCATTGTGAAAAATTTTATTTATTTCTCTCACATATTCTCTTACTTTTTATTGCATTTCCAATTCAGAGACAGGTTTAGTCTTCCATCCTGTGATTACTATGTTTTTTTTTCCCAAGTTTTTGAAAGTTACTGTCAAAACAGTATGTTTAAAATCCAAGATATATTTTGTCCATAACATTGTTCCCATTTGTGTCATCCTTCAGAGATTTTTACAGATTTTAACTGATATATAATTTCCTTTGGCAGAGGCTAAATTAATGCATTTGGGATGTGCTCACAGACTGACATTGTACAGGTAGTCCTCGACTTACAACAGTTCATTTGGTGACCGTTCAAAGTCACAACGGTACTGACTTATGACCATTTTTCACACTTATGACCGTTGCAGCATCTCCGTAGTCATGTGATCAAAATTCAGACACTTGGCAACTGGTTCATATTTATGACGGTTGTATTGTCCTGGGGTCATATGATCACTTTTTGTGAACTTCTGACCAGCAAAGACAATGGGGAAGTCAGGTTCACTTAACAACCGTGTTACTAACTTAACAACTGCAGTGATTCACTTAAAAACTGTGGCAAAAAAAGTCATAAAATGGGGCAAAACTCACTTAACAAATGTCTCACTTAGCAACAGAAATTTTGGGCGCAATTATGGTCATAAGTCAAGGACTACCTGTACATATCTGAATTAAACATGCCTTATTTTTTAGTCATCTGATTAAAAACATAAATTGAGTGGTGGTTGTAGGATATTATAAACTTCCTTAAAGAGAAATGCTCAAGTTATGGACCTTACTGTTAATGATTACATGAGAGAATTTCCTGTGCATGGCAAACTATACCGAATAAAAATTCCTACTTTGCATTAGAGGCTACTCTAAAAACAATTAACTCATTTGGAAAACAAACACAGATCTTTGTCCTCAGAAGGAAAATATTGGTCTTTGCTGTCCTAAATTCTCAATAGTTTTTTTTTTAAAAGCCGGTATAATATTGTGCAAGTTGCTGTCCTGTAATAAACTGCCCAATTTCATGAAGTTATAACATATTTCTCCAGGTTTCTAATCTGAGTTCAGAGCTTTCAGGAGAATGCCATCTGGTCCTGGTGATTTGTTACTATTTAGCTTGCAGATTAATTCTAAAAATACTTTATCATTTCTTTTTGGCGCAGTTCAGATTTACTACCTAAAAAAAAATCAAAACGTTCATGTGTGGAAATCTCAACAACATTTTAGGCAGTAAAGGCAGAGGTAAAGAATTCACTGATGTGCCTTAGCAATTTCCTTGTCTTTCCTGAGTGCTCCTGTTACATCTTCGTCATCTCAGAGCTTCACGGCCTGTCTATCTGACTTCCCATTACCCATGTATTTAAAGAATTTTTGTAGGCTAAATCTTTCTAAATTTAGCCATTTGTTCCTTCAAAATCTCCCCTGATTGTAGCCTTGTGTAAAATGTATTTTAGCTCTTTCTATTTTGCTAATTTAGAGGTGAACTTTCTTCCTTCTCCTGTTTTAGGAATTTATTTTGCTTGGGTGACACTGTTGTTTCATTGTGTCAGTATCTTCTGAGCTATGTTTATGAGAGGATGTTATGTATTTTGTACTATTCTCTGTTCAGTTTTAGCTCAGGCAAAATCCAAAGGGATTCTACAGGCTAAGTAATGCGAAGTTGGTCTTCTCCTCTTCTACATCAGGGGTTTCCAATCTTGGCAACTTTAAGACTTTTCAATCAATCAATCAATCAATCAATCAATCAATCAGAATAGAGCTGGAAAGGACCTTGGAGGTCTTCTAGTCCAGCCAGGCCCCTGCTCAAGCAGGAGACCCTATACCATTTCAGATAAGTGACTGTCCAGTCTCTTCTTAAAAACTTCCAGTGATGAAGCACCCACAATGTCTGAAGACAAGCTGTTCCACTGGTGAATTGTCCTCACTGTAGGGAAGTTTCTCCTTAATTCAAAGTTGCTTCTCTCCTTGATTAGTTCATCCATTGTTTCTTGTCCTGGCCCCTGGTGCTTTGGAAAATAAATTGATCCCCTCCTCTTTGTGGCAGCCTCTCAAATGCTGGAATAATGCTATCATGTCCCCCTAGACCTTCTTTTCTCTAGACTAGCCAAACCCAAATCCTGCAACCGTTCTTCATATGTTTGAGTCTCCAGGACTTCAACTCCCAGAATTCTCCCCAATCAGCAATGGGGAATTCTAAGAGTTGAAGTCCACAAGTCTTAAAGTTGCCAAGGTTGGAGCAACCCCAGCTCTACATGACCTCTATGCGGATCTGTTGTTCCCAGTCCTCCCAGCCACTCCCTTTCCCTACATACTGCCCTTGGAGCCAAGCACATCAATGATTGAAAAGGGGTTATAAAAAGAAGAGGGGATGGGAAAAAAAGCAACCCTGAATTTAATAATGTTATAAGATAACTATAAGATATGTATACAAAATAGTTAATGTATGTATAAAAATCGTAAAAGAGAAATGAACTGATAAAAGTGTGAATGTCTATATGGAAATAAAAATAAAATTTTTTTAAAAAATCAATGATTGAAAATTGAAGAAAGGAAATTGGATTGGGTGGGTGCTTGGATATTTTTTTATTTTTTATTATTTGTATCCCACCTTTATTATTTTTAAAATATCTCAAAGCGACGAATATATCCAACATACCTTCCTTCTTCTGTTTTCCACACAACAATAATCCTGCAAGGTGGGTTGGGCTGAGAGAGGGAGAAAGACTGGTCCAAGGTCACCAGCTGGCTTTAAATGGCTAGGGTGGGACTTGAATTTATGATCTCCTGCTTTCTAGCCTTGTGCCTTCACCACTAGACCAAACTGGCTCTATGCGGCAATTGAAGCTAAGGGCATCTGCAGGGGTGGCCACCTGCCTCCATGTCTTTCCAGAAGAGACTACAAAACAATATTTAGGATTCTCTGGCAAAATGAGACTAATTAAAAATAAATAATGTAATAATTTTTTAAACAATCCATACTAATGTATTTGTTATGTATACCTAAAGCAGCTTTTTCAAAAATATGTGGTTAATCAAACAAACTAATTAGGCTTCTTTTTTTTTAAACCTTTGGCAAGTACATTTATAACAAGGATATTGTTCAGAATCTACTTGACGCACCTTAAATCTTTCAGAATTTTCATAGTCCTTTGGGTTGGTTGCACTGGAATATAAATTTGTAAATAGTTATAAATGCATAGTGTCAATATATATCCACATCAAAAATATTGCAATGCCCTTTGGGGGGGGGGAAGATTACTCCAAACCACCCAATTATATCCTACTCCATGACCATTCAAAGTAGCAATAGCAATAGCAGTAGCACTTAGACTTATATACCGCTTCATAGTGCTTTACAGCCCTCTCTAAGCGGTTCACAGAGTCAGCATATTGCCCCCAACAATCTGGGTCCTCATTTTACCCACCTCGGAAGGATGGAAGGCTGAGTCAACCTTGAGCCGGTGAGATTTGAACCGCTGAACTGCTGAACAGTCAGCTGAAGTAGCCTGCAGTGCTTCACTCTAACCACTGCGCCACCTCGGCTCTTTTCCTTCAGCAACAATAAACTATTAGCAGGGGTGGGTTCTAACTTACCTCGCTGCCAGTTTGCTTACCTCGCTACCTCGCTCGTGGGTGCGCGCGATAAAGTACCTGCAATATGTATGGAAATGTTTTAAATGTTTTTAAAACATTTTATTTAACACAAATATCCAAAAGAGGATACAATACTAGATACAAATCAGCACCTTGACAGTCAAATTACACTGTGATTCCCAGCAAACCTATAATTCTTATACATTTCTTTGGTCCATAACTGGGGGAGGGGGGGGTCAAAAAAGATAAGATGACAGTCACAACAATATGATGCAAGCAAGCCCCACCAATTTTGTATGTGTATACAATATTGACAAAAGTCTATTTGGTATAGTCGTTAAAGTGCTTGACTAGGACTGGGAAAATTTGTGTACTTATCTTGCCTTAGGCATGGAAGCCAGCTGGTTGATGTTGTCTCCTAGTCTCTTCCCTTGCTCCCAAGAAGAAGGCAATGGCAAATTCACCTCAGAAAATGTTACCAAGAAAACTGCAGGGACCTATCCATTTAGCCATCAGGAGTATAGTGTGATTCAAAGGCAAACTGATAGATAGATAGATAGATAGATAGATAGATAGATAGATAGATAGATAGATAGATAGATAGATACATACATACATACATACATACATACATACATACATACATACATACATACATACATACATACATAATCCACATATAAAAGGAGTTGAGGCTAGGCTCACATTACTATGACAATCATCTTCAACACAGATGTATACATTAGAGCACCACTGTGAGTAGTATCTATGACAGGGGTGTCAAACTCGATTTCATTGAGGGCCATATCAGGTTTGTGTTTGACCTTGGGGGGCTAGGGTGGGCATGGCCAGGGTGGGCATGGCCAGCTTGACATCACTCATGCTGGGGTCGCCTGTGGTGGCCCGAGTGCTCTGCCAGCGAAAATGGGCTTCCAAGCTCCATTTTCGGCTGCAATAGCCTCCTGCAACCCTCTGCCAGTGAAAACGGAGCTCGGGAGGGCCACACGCAGCCCTCCTCAGCTCCGTTTTCGCTGGCAGAGGCACTGCAGGCCGGTCCTTTGCTGTTTCCAGGACGGCCCTGCGGGCCAGATCTAAGCAACCCGCGGGACGGATCTGGCCCCCGGGCCTTGAGTTTGACACCCCTGTTCTATGAGAACTAAGTTGAATAAATCTGGTGTTCTCAATAATTCCACCTGTAGGTAGCCCTTAACTTACAACTTACACTTTCTTTTAGTGACCATTCAAAGTTGCCAAGGCATTGAAAATAGTTGACTTACAACCAGACCTTACACTTGCAACCACTGCAGCATCCTCATGGGTATGTGATCACATCTGGCAACTGCCTCATATTTACAATGATTGCAGTGTCCTGGGGTCATGTGATCATAATTTACAACCTTCCCAGACAGCTTCCAACAAACAAAGTCAATGGGGAAGCCACAAGGATGATGGCAGAGGTTGATCCCATGATATCTCACTTAATAATTGCAGCAAAAAAGATTGTAAAATCAGGTGGGGGTCACACGATGCTTCACTTAACAACCGCACTGCTTAATGATGAATCTTACGGTCCCAGTTGTGGTCGCAAGTCGAGGACAATCTGTATTCCTTTTGATTTAAAATTCAGCTCTGTTGGGCTAATTTCACATTGCTTACAAGAGATTTTTTTCATCCCAGAGAGTGTACATTAAAGGAAGAATGGCTAGTCTGAAATGTACATACCTTGAATATTTTAATAACTATCATTCTATTATTATAAGCTGGGCAGGAGGCAATTTTCAACATACCATCCGAAGCCTCCAAGCCTTAAAATCAGTTGTAATGTGAAAAGTTGAGTGTGTTTAGGATACTGCAAGACTTATACTGTCTAAAATTCTCAGTTCCTAGAAAACATGTTCCTCAGATTCCTCCTATTCCCATTGTTTAAAATTTCCATTATAGTTTGGTTGCTGGACAAAATTGTGGATTTTTTTAAATGATTTGGGAATGAATCTGATAAAATATGATTTCAACTCATTCAGATTAGTTAAAGTATTTGGAGCTTGTCTCCCAACATGACACTCCAGGATCAGCAGAACTAGTACTGCACAAATCACCCAAAAGAGGTGGTTTGAAAAGTGTATTGGCAGAAGGGCAACACCCTTCCTTGAAGTGTTATAGAAGCCACATTCTCTGCACAGTTTTTTCAAAAGCCTTCCCCAATGTTTTGTGTGGAGAATAACTAAATATGGAGATTTCCAAGTTACGTTGATGCATTGAAGATTTATAGGAATCATCCTGTCCTCTAAATGTTAATACTATGTGTGCTGGCTTAACAAGGGTTTAGCCTAGAATTAAGAACTGTCTCTTTAAGACATAGCATTCTGGGGAATGTAGTCCATGCCATGTGATCATAGCTGTGTACTCTTATTGGTCATTGAAGTATGCCTGGGGGGCGGGAGTAATTGAAGTACGCTATCCCAAAAGGAAGTCTTTTCAAGCTATCTACTGGGAAAGCATGCCTGAAGAAGGAGATGGGGAAGCATTAATCCTTTTTTACAATATTCGTGATGGTTCCAGATTATGACTGTAGATTCAGAAGAACTTCTACACAACCGTGAGTGATGTCAGAGGATGCCTGAAGAATAAAATATAATCTGATTGAATGTACCATTGCGTCTGTGTAAACTGCCTGATGATAGCACAACCAATCTACGCTTGATTCAGAACAGTAAAAAAGGATTATTGGCCTTGCCTAAATCAACACGTCTATTCAAACTTTTAAATTTTATTGCTCTCAAAAGAAACCCGCCTGAAGTTCTCCTCTCACTCAGAGCTTGTTAAGGGAGGATTAATTTCAGAGACGTTTAAAGGACTTATTAAAAGAAATTTATATGGCTGTCATAAAGAGGCCACGCCTTCCTTCTTCCCTTTGTAAACGAAAGGCAAAGCTTCAGAGAACCTACTGGGGTTGTCCCTAGCAACCTAAGAAGCCATAAAGTGAGACCCAAGTGCCATAAAGTGAGATGGGAGGTTTGTTTCTCTCTGTGTTAAAAGGATTGCAACTGATTCCTTGCCTTCGTTCCACCTAAATGGCCAAGCATTGCTTCACTCACAGCGCCATCTAGTGGACAACGCTGGAATTTATGGAATTAATGCAAATTTTCATAGACACTCTTAAACCAATTGTAAACCAAAGCTGTTCACAGCGCTTGATTCAGAACACTATGTTTTATCAGCTGAGCAATATTGTACAAGAAAAAAATGGAGCTTTTCTCAAGCAACTGGAATAAATTTGGTAGCTGCTTCCCCATTGCTCTTGCAATGTGATGATTGAGTTACAACAATCTTTAAATATTTGGGGGGTACCTTCTACAGTGTTGACTCCTGACGACTGCCTGTAGGAGTATTTTGGCAAGATTTTCAGAAGTGGTTTGCCTTTATCTTCTTCCTAGGATTGAGAGATAGTGACTGGTCAAAGGTCATTCAACTTGTTTTATGCCTAAAGTGGGTCTAGAACTCACAGTCTTCTGGTTTCTAGCCTGGTGCTTTAACACTAAACTGGCTCTTCTAAATATTTTAGGCCCACATTATTTGATGGACATCTGCACTGGTTCGAACTTGCCCATATGTAAAGATCAGCGATGTCTCTGCTGGTAACATGTATTAAGTTAACAGTTAAAGGGATGGAATCAAATGTCTATGGAGATTCTCAGTCATCCAGGTCATAGTTGTCCCAAAGGGGCTTTTTTCAAGAAGCAACTGGACTTTCTGTTTTTTCTTTGAAGACGTTTCGCTTCTCATCCAAGAACTTCATCCAAGAGCTGAGGAAGCTTCTTGGATGAGAAGTGAAATGTCTTCAAAGAAAAAACAGAAAGTCCAGTTGCCTCTTGAAAAAAAGCACCTTTGAGATGGAATTAAAATAACAACCCTCAATGGGACCTCTTTTTACTGTATAATCTACATACAATGTACAGTAGTCAGGGCTCTTTTCTAAGATTTGAATTTCTTACTAGAATCTTGTTGAAAAGGGCCATTTCATTCATAAAGTCCAATTCCATGCTTACCACAGGAATTTTAATTATTGTAAAGAACATCCCAAAGAAATGACTATCCAAGAAGGAGAGCCAATCTCTAATACATATTAATTTGTTTTATTGAAGAACTTCTCTTACTATTAGAAAGTTTTTTTTCCCCTACCACTTAATCAGAATCTGCTCCTTTG
>QLTV01002260.1:5891178-5942296 GCA_003457575.1 Thermophis baileyi | reverse complement strand
AAGGTTGCCGGGCTGACCTCCCCCCCCCGTCCCCGCCGTGGCTTCACAGCCTTTGGGAGACGCTGGCCAGCAGCGGGAGGGGGCCGCTGGCCTGGAAAGCTTCTAACCATGTGGCTGCGAAGGTTGCCGGGCTGCCCTCTCCCTCCCCCCATCCCCGCCGCGGCTGCACAGCCTTTGGGAGATGGTGGCCAGCAGGGAGAGGGGAGCCGGCCCGGCAACCTTTGTAGCCACGCGGCTGCAAAGCTTGCCAAGCTGCCCCCCCATCCCTGCCACGGTTGCAACGCCAGCGGCTTCGGGAGGCGGTGGCCAGCAGGGAGAGGGGAGCCGGCCCGGCAACCTTTGTAGCCACACGGCTGCAAAGCTTGCCGAGCTGCCCCCCCATCCCCGCCATGGTTGCAATGAAAGCAGCTTCAGGAGGCGCTGGCCGGCAAGGAGAGGGGAGCCGGCCTGGCAACCTTGTAGCCACGTGGCTGCAAAGCTTGCCGAGCTGCCCATCTCTGCTGCGGTTGCAATGCCAGCAGCTTCGGGAGGTGCTGGCCAGCGGGGAGGGGGGGTAGGCTAGCACGAATGCTTACCTGTGTGTAGGCAGGAGGCAGTTGGATGTGCGTGGCAAAGGCGAGGCAGGGTGAGCGTCTCAGCGGGGGACCGGTTTGGGGGCATGGCCAGCCAGAGGTCACTACCAGTTCGGGGAACCACGCCAAATTTCCACTAACGGTTCTCCCAAACTGGTCCAAACCGGTAGCAACCCACCACTGCATTTATCCCACACTTAACCAACCTAATCAGAATGTCATGAGATACTTTGAAAAATGCTTCTCTGAAATTAAGATAAATTATAACCATAGCATTCCCATACTCTACTAAGAAAGTTACCCAGCCAAAGGAATGAGATAAAGTTAATCTGGAAAGATTTCTTTATATATCCATGCTGACATCTGACAATTATTTAATATACTTCAAGGTGCTCATAGATTAATCGTGTTATGACCTATGCTAGAATCTTCCCAGGTAGCAATATGAAAGTAACTGTTTTGTTATTCCCTGGCTATTCCTTCCCATAACTTTTTTTGAAAATACATACAACATTTACCCTCTTTTAATTATATGGCACTATTCTCCAGGGTTTCCATAAAATATTATGTGTATGTATCTACACACACACACACACACACACACACTTGTGTGCCGTGTGTGTGTGTGTGTGTGTGTGTGTGTGTGTGTGTGTGTGTATTCTGCCAGACTATCAGCAAGTTTCTTCAATATAGTGGGAAGTAATTTATCTAGCTCATGAGAGTAAACTTCAAAATAAAGAGATATTCCCTTTAGCCCGCTGTTCACAATTGCCTTGTGGAATATATATTCTTCTTTCAGAGTAGACTGAAAGAAATTAGATGTTGAATAGTTCTTCCTTTTCTTTGTTAGCTGTTAGCTTTTTGCCAGCAGCTTATAAGTGGATTCTTTTATCTTACTTTTATTTTGAACCAAAAGATGTTCTTTTTCTATCTCTTAGCATTATTTACTAACCTCTACTAATTTTGAGATTTAGCCTTTCTGACACCGTTTTTACAACCGCAGGCTACCAGTGTATACTGTGGCCTATCCTTATTTCAAATCCCTGTATGTATCCTTTTTTGTTGTTAGAAAATCACTAAGCTTTTTGTGCAGCCACATTGGTATCTTCTGCTGTTTTTTTATGTTTCCCCATTAACATAGTTTGAAATTGTGCTTTTGGTATCACCTTTTTAAGCAATTCAAAGTGCCTTGATCTTTTTTCTTATTCATTTCTCCCAATATGGAATTCTACTTGTTTCTGATTTTTTTAAATGGGCTTTCTTAAGTTCAAGTTATTTTAGATTACATACAGCTTTATTTTCCCTCAAAATCAAGACAAATCTAGCATTACCTTGTCATTTTTCCAAATTGTTTATTTTATTTCCACTTCCTTGGCTAAGTCCTCCCTATTGATTAGTATCAAGACAAGGATATTTATTCTACTTGTGTCTTCCTCCACTCCTTGAAGAAGAAAGTTTCAGCAAGAATACTTAGGATGTTTCTGGAAAAACAATGTTTAGCAGGATTTATTTTCTAACAGATGTTGTGATGATATGAATCTTCCACTGCTACTTCTTTATACCTCTTTGAAAGCTCTTCAGTTTGCTTTATAATCATCCATATCTTCTTCCTGGTTGGCTAGATGATAATAGACAGCGATAATATTGCTTCTATTCGCTCCTCCACTTATTTTAACTCAAGATGTTTTTGCAGTATTACCAAATTCATTCACTTGGGTTTTTGAGCAAGAATGGATAGCTGTAACATACAATATACATTTTTTTTTATTTTATTTTCTTTCTTTCTTTTTTTTGAACAAATTGTATCCTTCAATTGCAATACTTCAATCACAGGAGTCATCTTGCCAGATTGCCATTACACTTATTAAACATTTCTTTACTTGTACTAAGGGTTTAAACTCATTTTATTTCCCACACTCCATACAAAGTTCTTAAATTTTATAAGTCTGATTTTTCATTGAAGGCTTTACAACAACACTTATATTTGTTCCTAAAGTAGCACTAGTCTTTAACTGAAATCCTTTCTTTAGAGCTTTCATTCCCAACACCAGCAAGATTCAGTTTAAAGTTCTAATTACATTTATCATGTTTAGGCCTCAACATATTTGCACTAGTCCTTGTAAGATGCAACCCATCTTGTTCTAGCAGTTCATCCTTCAGTTAACTTACATCAGGGGTGTCAAACTCAATTTTATTGAGGGCCACATCAGGGTTGTGTTTGACCTCAGGGGCCCGGGTGGGTATGGCTAGGTTGGGCATGGCCAGCTCAATGTCACTCATGTTGGGGGCGCCTGTGGTGGCCCGTGCGCTCTGCCAGCAAAAACGGGCTCCTGAGCTCCGTTTTTGGCTGTGACGGCCTTCTGAAATCCTCTGCCAGTGAAAACAGAGCTCGGGAGGGCCGCATGCAGCCCTCCCTAGCTCCATTTTCACTGGCAGAGTCGCTGCGGGCCAGTCCTTCGCTGTTTCCAGGGGGGCCCCGCAGGCCAGATCTAAGCACTCCGCAGGCCCTATCCAGCCCCCGGGCCTTGAGTTTGACACCCCTGACTTACATCAAAATTATAGGTATCCATGGCAAGTCATGATTATACCAAAATGTGGACTAAGACATTATCCCAAAGGTGCTTTTTTTCAAGAGGCAACTGGGCTTTCTTGTTTTTCTCTGAAGATGTTTCGCTTCTCATCCAAGAAGCTTTTTCAGCTCTGATTGAAGAAGTCAGAGCTGAAGAAGCTTCTTGGATGAGAAGCGAAACATCTTCAAAGAAAATCCAGAAAGCCCAGTTGCCTCTTGAAAAAAGCACCTTCGGGACAACCATGACCTGGATGACTGAGAATCTCTATAGACTGAGACATTACAGCACAATTTCTATCTTTCATACTTGTGTTGGGACATTGCATGTAAGGAATGACGTTTCAATCATAATGTTGTGACACACATTTCGTTACTTTCCTGTCCTCCTGAGAATGCCTAAGACTGGCATCTCCCTATTGTTCCTATGCACACAGCCAATCATTCATTTTCAGTATTCTTTCTTTTTCTAGTTCTCTTTCATGAACCATAAGGCTAGATGTGAACTTCCAGAGCCCATAGGATCCTCAGCTTTTTTTCCCTAGATCTCCAAAATCTGTGGTATAAAGTTCTATCTGTTCTTGCAATAACTTCTCTCTCACATGGATTAAGAAGAAGGGTAATTTTCAATGGACTTGGTAAGACCTAGAAGTTGTTCTGCAACAAGCAAACGTTATAAACCTATGCAGATGTGTTTATTCGGCATTCATTTCTTTCAGTTCCTTGCCATTTATTTCTTTTGTCTTTAAATTTTACAGTACAGTTTGCTTATAACCTTATAACCTTGGGCATCAACAACATGAAATCAACAATGAAAAATAGCACACTTCATAATAATTAGCTCATTGCCAACTACCCCGACTCACTTATTTTTTGTCGTCTTACAGAATCCTAATGTGATTTCTCGGCTCTTCAGGAATTCACCATATTTCCCCCCAGAATCTTAGATCCTGTTTCTACAGTGAAGGGCTGAGTGCTATTTTTGAACCAAAGCAATGCATAGTATAACCTGTGTTTTTTGCTCCTGGTTGGCACTCACATCACTGAGCTCTTTCCTTTGTCTTCCTTGTGGACAGTTGCTTCCTCTGTCAACTCCTGTTATTGTGTTTTTCTTTGATAAATCTTCATCCTTCTTCATGAGCTCTATGGCCACTCGCTGTTCCAATCCTCAAGCAGAAATGCAGCAGAGGTAACCGCTGATTTTCTGATTGAAAGCCTGGGAATTCTGCTGCTATCTTGGAGGTAGAAACTTTAATCAAGTACTATCAGAAATGTACAGGCAAAGAGAATTGCTCTAGCAGCAGGCCTTTTACACAGTGGAACAGATTTCTCCTAGACTTCTGAATGGAGGAAGGGATTGGAGGGGAGGAGACATTTTATTTTTTTTACTGTATGCATTTTATTTCCAGTATTTTGACACCACTAGAAATCTACATTTCTATAAACAAAACCCCAGTAAGAATATTAAGATAGTGACTCTCAAAGCATTTAATAAAATTAAAATTAGCCACCCCAAATGGATAGATAGCATAGAGTAGATTTTAATCTCCAGAGATTATTATCCCATTCTGAGCAGTGACTAAACTGCTGGAGAGCCAGATCTCAAGGAGACATATTCCTAAGGCATCATTAGAGAAAAATTGCTTCTGAATCTATGCCTCCTACTGTCCTGGAATATCCTTTCTCAGACAGAACAGACAGACTGGCCTGAGCCAGCTTGGAGAAAAGCGTGTTGCAACTACTAGGACCTTTTCCTTTAAGGCACTAAGAGTTAAAACCAGCATTTTCAACTGTACTATTGCAAGCTCAAATAGCACCCACAAAATAGGCATTATATTGTCTGGAAGTTGAACTGGTTTGAAAAGAAAAGTCCAGTTACCATGACTCAACTTCCAAACAACTCTACCTGGATGATTGAGAATCTTCATCAACATATTGTAGGTATATCCATTTTCTTCAATGGTAGACCCAGGTAATGGGCATTGCGGTAATACAATTTGGAAGTATTAAGGGCATTGCCACAGCTTCTCAGTGAACCAGAGGTGCACCTGGCTCACCAGCCAAAGCTGGACAAAGGCATGCCTGACTATGGCTTTGGAGGAGCGGTTTCGGAAATGGGAAGTTTTCCAGTTAAAGGTCCCCATTCCTCTTTGTCCCTCTATTTAAGGTTGCACACAAGTCATGTTTCCCCACTTCTCTACATTCAGAATGGGTGCATGCTAGTACTAGTGATTTGTCCTTCTGGCATCTGTGAAAACTGAGTCAATAAACACTTCAATACTTAGTCTAAAAAAAAGTCTCACAGTAGAATAGCAGATAACTCATCTCTGAGGATGGTGGGCACAGTAGGAAATCTCTATTCTTATTCTTATTAGGCACTCTCATTAAAAGCATATTTGTTCTGGAATCCATCCTCCCTCCCTCCCTCCCTTTCCTGCCTCCCTCCCTTTCCTGCCTTCCTTCCTTCCTCCCTCCCTCCCTTCTTTCCCTTCCTTTTTATCCACCCAACTCCTTCCTCCCTCCCTTATCTATCTATCTATCTATCTATCTATCTATCTATCTATCTATCTATCTATCTATCTATCTATCTATCTATCTATCTATCTATCTATCTATCTATCTATCTATCTATCTATCTATATCATCAACATTTATATGGCCGTCCAACTCACTCTCAGTGACTCCTGGCAGGTTGCAAAGATAAAAACCCAATATAAAAATAATAAAAAACAATACTCCCCTCCCCTGGTGACATCACTCACTCACTCCCTCACGCACTCACTCACTCACTCACTCCCCTCCTCGCTTCCTCCTTCCCTCCCTCCCTCCCTCCCTTCTTTCCTGCCTTCCTGCCTTCCTTCTTGACAGAAGCAGAGAGTTTATAATTCAAAGTCAGTAACTAAACAAAGCTTTTAAAAACATGAATATCTTCTCTTGACTGACTCTTCTTCCTTCCAAACTGGAGGGAAGAAGAGCAAATGAGCAAATGAGAATGGCAACTGAGGCTTATTGGCAAGAATGAGCTTGACTATAAGCAAAAGGGCAACTATGAGGGAATTGTGGGATATAGGTAGACCTCAGCTTACGACTGATTGTGACTGAAGCTAACAATGGACTCTGGAAAAGGATTTATGACCTGGATTTAAAGTGCTAGTGAGTGTGGGATTTACTCCCTGTTTGATGGCTGATCCATGTAGTTTATCTCAATATGTTCTTTTACATTCTCTATGAGATGTATTTTATCTCTACTGTATGTGACTATTAATGACTAATGTGTCTATTGATGGCCATCAATAGATAGATAGAATTAAACCACATTTACAAAGAAGGAAACAAAAAGACCAGAGCACATTCTCTACAGATCCACATCCAGGTAAGCAGAGATTAATACCAAACAATCAGGCAGAAAATAATACCATAATCAAGGAACTACTAAGGAGGAAACCACATCTCTACCAAAACTGGCAGGGCAGCCTATGACATATAAACACTAACTAATGTTGCCTAATCTGGTGCAGGTAATCCTCAATTTATGACCATAACTGAGCCTGGAATTATGGTTGTGAGTTGTGCTGGTCATTAAGCGGGTTATCATGTGACCAACCAGATTTTACAATTTTTTGCAGCAGTTGTTTAGGAAATCACCACAATCGTTAAGCAAATGCCAGGTTTGTTAAGCAAAACCATTGTCTGCAATGGGTGTTTTTTTTTTTTTGCTGGAAACAAGAAGTAAATGGTGGTTTCCACCAAAAAATGTCATACATTGTGCCCTCGTGCCCCCACGAAGTTGCAAATGGCCCAAAATACACCCAAAATGCAATCTGTGACTGCAAGGTGGTGGGGCGGCCATCAGAACTTTGCATCCCAGTCATAAGTATATTTTTTTTTGGGGGGGGGGAGGTCTATGTAACTTCAAATGGTCACTAAGCAGCCAATCATAAATAGAGAACTACCTGTAATGAAATGCCTACAAGCAAACAACCAAGCTCAGAAAGGGCCAATGACTCCATACAGAATATTATTTTTTTGATTTAGTTTGATATTGGGGGGGGGGGAGGGAACCTTTGGAGACCTGGACTATTTGCATAAAGCAGTCTCCTCAGTTTTATACACCTATACAAAACTTAACCCCTGGTCACTACCAGCTTCGGACTCTCCCAAAATCCCCACCGCCGGACGCAATGGGACCCAACTCAAATGCAAAACCTGTAGGAGCTGGGAGCTTTTCTGAAGGGGTAGTTGTTGGTAGGGCGGGGGGGGGCGTGTCGTTCTTACAGGTTCGTGCGGACTCGGGGGCGCGTATCGGTGCTCCCCTTAACAACCGCTCTGCTGAGCCCGACGGCACAGCGGACCGGCGGCGTGTCTGCCTTCGCAGAACGCGCGTCGGGCGCTGTTGCCGGCGTGGGCCACTAGGTGGCAATGCCGGCCTCTCTCTTTCTCCGCCTATCCCTGGCTGAGGTTGCCGCCGATCCTGGCTCTGCTGATCCTGGCTCACTCCGCTGCCGAGCCAGGAGCGGGAGGGTAGCAAACGAAGCGCGCCCGCCGGAGAATCCCGGAGTCTCCTACCCTGGAGAGAGAGACGCCCGGGCGGTTGTCTTCCAAACCCAGGCTGGCTCGCCTTCGGGATGTTGGAGAGAGGCGAGAGCGAAGCAGCCCGCTGCCTCCGGCCATGAGAATCGCTCGGGAGGCGAGTTGAGGAGGATTCGGGGAGGGGAGAAAGCCCCCAGACCGGATTCCCCCTCCCCAAAACTTTTCGTTCGGCCCTGGACTCCAGCCGCGGCGTTTGCCGAGAGAAAACTTCGCTCCTCCCTCTGGGATTTGGTAGGTGTGACTGTGGATCTCTCGCCGCCGCTACCCGCTCGCTCCGCACGGCTCTCCTTTTCCAGAAGCCTCCAAGTATGTTTTGAGCAGCTCGCTCGGACGTCTGAATAATTGAGACTTCTCCCTTCTCTCCCCCCCCCCCCGCTACCGATCCACCCTGTTGAGCCTCTGCGATCCCAAGGACGCGGCGGCGTCGCCTCCTTCTCCGCGGCTGCTGCCGATTCTGCCCCGCAGTGCAGGATCGTTTTCTCCTTTCTCCCTTTCCGCCAAGCCTTTTGGAAGGATGGCGATGTGGGGTTGATGACCGATGTCGCAGTCTCCCGTTCTTCCTCAGACTTTGAGGAAGAATTGATCGGGGAAGAAGGGTGACCGGGATTAAAATCGCCCTCTCCCCCGATTCGCTGAGCTTTCTTGGGAATGGAGCGAGTGTCTAAGGCGATCTGGCCAAGAAGTCAGTAAAAGTGAGAGGACGGAAGATCGCTACCCCGTCGCAAATCTTCCGGCCCATTTTGGAAGGCAAGCAGGAGCGAAACACGGGATTATAGGTGGACAGATCTTTCACAAGACCTTCCCCAAACTCGAGAAGTTCTCTTCCATCCTCAGCCTTGCTCCGCCTCTGGGAAACCATGGCCGGGATTGGCAGCTGCGGAAGGATACTGTGTGGCGCGCTCTTCGCTCTTCTGGGCATCTCTTCGGTCAAAGGCCAAGGTAATCCGAGGGATATGTCTGGTCACGGAGTCCCCACGGACTGTTTTTGTCTTTGTAGTTCCGGGGAGGGGGCTGTGGGTGGCAACACCGAGGGAGCTGCTGGATGGCAACCGACGTGATACTTCGAATGAGGGATGCGTTTGACTTTTTCCAAGGAGTTAAGCGTAATGAAGTTGATCGATGCCTCTCTCTCTCTCCCCCCCCCCGTTTGTGATTGGTTAATGGAAGGGGCGAGGTGGATAAAAGAGATCGTGAGGACCTGGGAATTTAAGGCGACTCCCCTCCCCCCAAATTTGGTCCGATCTGTGTTTTGACGGAGGTGAGGGGGTGGGGGGAGCGGTGGCGATTTGTTTTGACAATGGAGGGTGCGAGTGGCGAACGAGGAGTCGTGGGGAAGTTTTGTGCCTGGTGATTTGCAGGAATGAAACGTTTATTCAAAAGTAATCAAGAGATCAAAACAAAGTGTGGAAGAGAGAGAGACGAGGAGAGAGGCAGACGCCAGACATTTAAGGAAGATAACAAGATCTTTAAAAGGAAACGGGGGTGGGGGTGGGGGGGCTGTAGAGTAGAAAGAGCAACGCTCTTGTGTATTGGTGTGTGAGTGTATGCATAGTGGGTATACACTATGTAGTGTAGACACTACAGTTATTGAAAATAACTGGTGTTCGAGTTTACAAAAAGGTGAAACAAGACAGCCCCTCAGTTCATAAGGAAAAAAAGAAATCTGAAATCTGTTGTTGGATGGTATCTCCATTAAAACCGAACACAATGCAAAACTCACAGTGAGCTTCGGCAGACTTAATCCGAGTAAGCGCGAAAGCGAGTTGTTTTATTTTCTACTAAAATACACAGGATTGGGCTGCGCAATTTCTGAGGAAGAATTTGGCTAGGCTAAAAAATGTGTATCCTCAGGGTGGAAGGCTTTTTTCTAAAAGCCCGAGCCGTCTCCGCCTCGGGAGAAACTCGGCGGCTTTTCCTTCGCGAGCAGCCAAAAGGCTTCCGCGGCGGCTTTTTCCGAGGAAGATGCGTTGCCTTTGTTGGTGTGCTTCCGTGTTGGGTAGCGCGTGTATGAGAGGAGTTAAATATCATACTATGAAAGCCGGCTGCCGGCTGGGATACCGAGAACTTCCCGGGGTACAGAATGCAACACGTGGGGCATTAGCCCTTTACAGATGTGTAGAAGAGAGAACGAGGCGGAGAAAGACCCATTCCAGCCTCTCCCGAAAAAAAAAACCTGAGGGGAAAAACCGCCCGATGCTTCTGGGAAGGGGAAGAGAGACGGGAATCTCCTCCAGACGCGCGCTCTCTCCCTCGCCAAAAAATAAAGCCGCCGCCGCCGCCGCCGTGCTGAAAAAGGCGGGAGTGAACGAGGTTGACCTCTTTTTCTCTCCCCCCACCCCCACCAGTGCGTTGCCTGGAGAAAAACGCATTTCAGACGCCGCTTACAGGTGGGCTGGCCTCTAAAAGCAGCCCGGAGGGGCTGCGAAGTAGGGGGCTCGCCCGAGGGGCGTAGTTGCGCCTCCGCGCCTCAGGCTTCTCTCTCTCTCTCTCTCTCTCTCTCTCTCTCTCTCTCTCTCTCTCTCTCTCTCTCTCTCTCTTTTTCGGAGGCATTCCGGCGGGCGGGGCTGGAGAAACCGAGACCTGCCACATTCTCTTCTGGTTCCCCGTCCCTCCCTTGAGAGCTCCAGTGTTTCACGGCCACCGATACTGTACCCGCAAGCCGGAGGCTCTCCGGGGCCCTTGGGACTACAACTCTGATTATATCCCAGTTTTTGTTGTTGTTGTTGAAGCGCTGGGGGGGGGAGGGGAAAGACAGGTTGCCAAACAAATATGTGGACAGGGGATTGTCTTTTGCAGGTCTTTTTTTTTTTTAATCCACTTGTTAAAAGATCTTTTAAAGGGTATGGTGACTTGCAAAAGGAAAGGGGGGTGTTGTTTGATATCCTCCAGAAGGAAAAAAAAATGAAAATTGTTTAGGGGGTTGGGGAGAGAAAATGAAGGAGAAAAAATTAGAGATTTTTAAAAAAATTTTTTTTTTATTACATATGATATTCTTGGTACCCAGCATGAATCAGAAAGATTAAGTTGGCTACTTTATGGAGTTAAATTTCATTTTTACCTGACTAGTGGCCACAATAAAGATTTGATTTGTCTTATGTCCAATTCCTATAAGCACCCTTTTTCTCTTCTCCTTTTACAGTATCAAAACCTTGGTGGTCTTAAGACTTTCTGAGGTTTCCTTGCTGCCCCCTCCTCCCTTTTTTTCAAACCCTTTGGGCTGATCCAATATTTGGTTAGTTATCCAAATACTCGCTTTAAATAACTGGAGCAGGTTTTACAATGTGCGTATATCTCATCCAAACACCTTCCTCGCTCCTCATTTTCTGTCTCTTGACCTGTCAAGATAACAATAAAGCCATGAATAGAATTTATTTACAGTCACAAGACAGGAGGATGGACCTGTTTGAAGCTGCTGGTGCTTGCTCTTGAAGACTACAAGGGAGTTTGGAAACAAGGGAGGATCACAGGAGCTCTTTCAGGACCCAAGGTGATTAATGCATTTCCGAGGCTCCTTATTGCAAAGACTGGAAAATTTGTTACCAAAGAGATGTGTTGCAAAATGATACACAACTTCTTTCTTGATCCTCAATTCGGGGAGGAAAAAAAAAAGAATGTGGATAAGGAGGATGGCAGAAGTCTCAATGAATGAAAATACATGATTGGATTTGTAAGCCATGTGCTGTTTTTATTCCATTGAATGATTGTATTTTGCTGCTTTACTAAAATCTGTTTTCTTATTATATGATTATATAGATTTAATGTAGTTATCCACTCCAGTGAGATGATTTAGAATACCTCTTCCAGCAAACAATCATTTTACCAATCATTTGGCAGAGTTACCAGATCTAGGCTTCAAAAATCTGGACAGCCACTTAGATGGCAGTTAGATTTTTTTGTATTTCGCTACTATCTAAGGATCCTCAGATGTTTGCATCCCAGTCCTGGGGGGAAGGTCAGGTAAATTCAAATATTAGTTGCTAAAATCCTTCCTCTCTTCCCGTCCCCTCCCAAATCACCAACCACAGTATTTGATACCTTCTGTCCATTTTTCTTCACCCTAGAGCTGGTTGGAGCCTTGTTATCAGTAGTGTGAGTCAAATAAGTATGTCATTGAGAAAAGGTCATTGGAGACTATCCTTCCATGACAGCCCATGAGTTGGCAAATGCCACAAACTACCTCAGAACCTACTGATAAGCTAATTGCCTCTGGAATGCTCTTATGCTGTGCAGACTATTTTCAGCTACTTCTGTTATCTGAATGAGATACATAAATAGACTCCCTCTCTAAGCAGAGACCATTGATTTGGTTGCACAAGCCAATGAAGCCTCTTGGAAACATCATATGATGTGAAAAGGCAAGAGGAGGAGATGGAGAATGCTTTCATTTTATGGCATACTTTGGGGATGCAAAAGAGTTTCTCTTGTGCAGTTGTTTGGAGATATCCTCTTACCTTTGCGGTGTTTATATGTGTTGTGAGTGAAGAACAGTTCTATAAGAATATTATATCTGTGTCCATATTGTGCATTCACAGAGAGGGGGACCAGCAATTGTAATTATGCTATTCGCATTTCCCCTATTCCTTAATAACTTCCAGAAATGTACCTCTCTGACTTCTGAGGAAAAGGTCCAATTTTAGCAATAGCACTTATATACCGCTTGCAGCCCTCTCTAAGCAGTTTACAGAATCAGCATATTGCCCCTAACAGTCTGGGTACTCATTTTGCCTTGCAAATAATGTCAGAAAATATGTAGTTTTAGAATGCCTAGCCATCTCTGTCCAGTATCTTCGTGATGTTTGGGAGCGTAGAATTAACACATTGTTTCACATCTACTACAGATAATTCAATAATGTCACCAGAGTTTTAAGGGATGTGTTATTTAACAGCAGAAGAACCAACTTTGGTTTCTACTGGTCATTTTCCTATGTGTTAATATTAGTTTGACCTGTAGAAGATAGCGGTGATAATACTGTATCTCCAAGTTATGAACAGCTTTACCTGCTGATTTAATAGGTTGATCTTCAGAATGAAACTGGAGAAAATATGACCATTGTTTTCAGACAACAAACCTCCATGTCGGCACATCTCCAATTTAATAAAATATCAGATGGAAGAAAATGAGAGTGGGTGGGTGGGGGTTCTGCCTGAGATTTTGGAGGGCTAGAGTCATAGGAGACAATATTGAACTAAGTAGGCAAATAGTCTGACTTAGTATAGCACATTTATTATGTTGTTTATAGCATGCTAGTCCACAAATTATGTTTATCTAAACATCTAAATAAACATCTAAACAATGTATCTAAACATCTAAATAAACCATATGCAGTGTGAATCTAAATAAACATCTAAAAATGTACATATGGTGCATTCACACTGTGTTGCAGATATGAAAGGAAAGGCTCAGTGGAGGAGATTAAATTTTTCATACTCAACATCCCGCATACAACCCAAAAAATGAATCTTACCAAGCATAGGCCTGCATTTTGGCAGTAAGGTAGGCAAAGCTCTACTCTGGAGGTGGTATCAGATTAAGAGAAGATCCCATCTGTCCCCGTGTTCTTTGTGCTCCCCCCCTTATTTTAATGACAAGTTATTATTATTTATTGTTTTGAGAGAGAGAGAGAGAGAGAGAGAGAGAGGCAGACGTTCAAAGTTCAGGTTTTAACTGCTTTTATAGGGCCAGAATAGGACAGTTTCCAACAAGAAATTCAACAATGGGAAACCATGTATGATATGCCATGCACTAAATAAATAAATGGGAAACTATTCAAACTATGTTTAATGAAGCTGGATTGCTTAGTATAGTCACTTCCACATTGTTATTAAATGGCAAGATGTAGTTCTAAAAAGTGAATAAACAAAATCAGGGCATGGGAGCTCAAAAGAAGGGCATGGTGAAGGTTGCATTTATCAGACAGCCCAACTGGTGAATTTGCAGCACCACTAAGCCATAATAACCTAATCACATAGGCTGATTGCCACAACGTGATATACTAAAATGTAGCCATCAAATTCATGTATCATTCAAGCATTGTGTATCACGTGAATATAGTGCGGTTTTCCCCAGCCTGGAATTCTCCACATGTGTTGAGCTTCAGCTTCCATCTACCTGATATGAATTACAGGAATCAATTCTAGCTTGTCTACAAACACCAGGCATAACATCCAAATCCCGCAACTGTTTGTACAACCAAAAACTCTTAACACAGATTTACATGTACAAATATGTGCTTGCAGTCATAAGTCAAATAAATGTGCAGCCCAATTTTTGAGTAATTTACTCAGAAGAAACAAATGTTACCGTATTTAGTATTCACAGTTCTCTCAGGCAAATTTGCAAATAAATCTAGTAACCCAATTCCTGTCAGAGAGATTCACAAGGAACTTGTTCTGAAATATCCTTATAGCAACTCTTAGGCTTTTTCAGAAAGAACCTACCATAGTTAGGACTTTAGAGTTTTTTTAATGTCTATAAAATGAAGCTTCAGTTATTCCTAAATAAGCAAGAACTGTAGGTTTAAGGGGTGGAGAATATATGATAAAAGAGATTTAAGCAGAGTAAGTAGCATGATAGCTGCTGCAACACTTTAGTATAATGAACGCTTTTGATTCCTTCACTACGAACACTACATCTTCTGTAGGAATTACTCCAGTTGCTGTGTGTACTGCCCCCTCCAGGTTGCAGGGAAAAGCTGCTTGAGGATTCTCTCAGCTGATAATGAGTCTTTGAATTACAATCGCTTTTAATGACTTTGATGCTGTTGAGGAACAATATTTGTGCCAGAAGGAGCGTTTGCAAAGAAATAAAGGCCTTCCTTTGATGAGTTTGGTAGGGAACCCAGAAGACGAGAAAGAGAAGCAGAGAGAAAGGCAGAACGGCAAATGTGCTACAGTATTTTGTTCTGTTCCAGTGACCTTGGCACCGTAAGTGCTTCAGCATCTGCTTGCAGTTGCTCTCAGAATAAAATGTCTATTTCCTCACTCAGGTATGGATCACTTTCCACACATGGCTATTAAGTTTCTGGTTATGACTCACCCTGTTTCTATATTTCAGCTCAAGGGTAGGTATCTGCATGGGGCACTTAGTCCTCTGAAATTGCACCAGTAGTGGGTTCTAAAACCCTTTATTACCGGTTCGCATGCGCAGAAGCGTCCCGGGCAGGTGGGCGGAGCCTCCCACCGCCACCGCTACCGGCTCTAAGAACCGGGCCAAACCGGGAACAACCCACCGCTGAATTGCACCACCAACATTCAGCAGCAAAATGGCCAAATTTCAGAGCAAAGACCAAGATATATTAAGCAGTGCCTTGCTAGAAGTGAAATGTCAGCGGACTGATCAAGAGCGGGCCTGTTGCAGCTCCCTTCTCAAAGAACGTGGGGTGAGGGGGATTAGGAAGTAGGCCTTCTCAGTGGCAGCCCCTATTCTGTGGAATATTCTCCCCACCACCCCTGGTATGAATGACCCCAAGCAAGATAAAGCACTTTTGATCTAATGTGCATTTGATTCTAAGATAAGTTAATTCAAAGGCTGTCTGTGATATTTAATAATAATTATTAGTTTAAATTTATTGCCCGCCCAACTCCAATAGACTCTTTTCATACTGCTTATACTAATTGTTCATACTGTTTCATAATCGTTTGTTCATTTGTATTGTAACCGCGTTACTATTTTAATTTGTGCTGAGTTTTTATATTGTTGTCTTTGACCTTGTGGTGTTCTGCCCAGAGTTTGCCAGGTTTTTGTTATAAACATTGTAAAATAAAATACTGTAATTAATGGCTGTAGCTATTTGGAAGTTCAGGAGGCTGACTCAGCCCTCAAATGTTGCCTTCCTTTGCTTTGCCTCCTACAGTGCTAACCCCCCCTCCCCCCCTTGGGAACATCATTCTATGATTATGGGAGAGTCTGGTTCTTTCCCTGTGGTTTAGAATATCCAAGGCACACATAACAGCCTACTTCCTCTTCTCTAAATTTATAGCTGCTCAGACACTGATGAAGGCATAGCCTTCTCAATGCCCCTGGCTCTAGCTGCTGCCTCTTCTTTGCACCTAGGCTATAATTTCTTAGTAATTTAAGTCCAGAGCATAACAGATAAACTTGCAATATATTTTCCAGAAGGGCTCTGTGTCAGAAACTATGATGGTCTCTTTGATTGATTCACTCGTGCTTGCTGAGTTCCTTTTTCTTCCTTACCTGATTTTTTTTTTTTTAAATTCCACTGTTTTCACTGTCCCTAGCATTATGCTTGCCCTCAGGTGTTAACTACTCTGTTTCTCCTACGAATTTTTCCCCCATTCATTTTGCAAGCTTCCATCTCTGCTGACTTGGTTTAAAACATGATTGTTTGTTTTGTTAGAAAGACCGATGTTAGTCTATAGGAGGAGGATTAGCACAAAAGCATTTCCCTGGACTTGTAGATGGTTGAACAAATCACATTTGTGTGTAACTACTGCGCTGTTGTGCATAGTTCAGAAATTTTAAAAGCACACAAAAGGAATGGGTGAAATGGTGGTGTAGCTTGGAAACTAAATTCCTTAGTCTAAAAACACACTTAGAGACCTGGGACCTTAATTAGATGCTATAGGAAATGTATAGTACATTTTGGATTGGAAAGTGGTATTTTGCAACATTCATTTTATTTATCCAATTTCGCCCCCCCCCCCCTGACGCCTAACTGACTCTGGGTGGCGTACAAGAAAACCAAACAATATAGAGAACACAAATAGTACAATGTAATAACAAGGTAAAAAAAGGAGAACAAGGTTAAAAAAAAAAGAAGAAGAACAGATGGTGAGTCTGGCAAGTCCCCCCCCCTGACGCCTAACTGACTCTGGGTGGCGTACAAGAAAACCAAACAATATAGAGAACACAAATAGTACAATGTAATAACAAGGTAAAAAAAGGAGAACAAGGTTAAAAAAAAAAAAAAAGAAAAGACAGAGAGACAGGGAAACAGCACAGNACACACACACACACACACACACACACACACACACACACATATATGAATATATCTAATGAGCCCAGAAACCCTAAGCAAGGCTTGGGAGAACATCCAGTTCTTCAGAGCTGCCCACAATGCTATCAGAATGCTATTAGGTTGGAAGCCATACAGATATGAGGGGGGAATCTCATTTTGGAGGGCAGGCAGGGTCCCAGGGAAGGCACATTTCCTGGATCTCAAAGAATGACAGTGTTGAATTGAAAAGACCCAAAGCACACCAACTCTCTCTGCTTGTACTGGACAGGCAGACATCACAGGAAGTAAATGTTCCCTCAGATAACCAGGCCTGATGTTGTTCTGTGCAATGCTTTACATATAGTCCTTGACTAATAACCAGTAGTGGGTTCTAAAACCTGTTGCTACCGGTTCGCACGCGACGCTTCTCCGCATGCGCACAAGCGTCCCGGGCAGGTGGGCAGAGCCTCCCGCCACCGCCACTACTGGTTCTAAGAACCGGGCCGAACCGGGAGCAACCCACCACTGCTAATAACCATTCATTTAATGAATGTTCAAAGTTACAACACTGAAAAAAGTAACTTATGACCATTTTTCACACGACCGCTGAAGCATCCCTGACACAATCAAAATGTGGACGCTTGGCAACTAGCTTGTATTGATGATGGTTGCTGTGTTCTGAGGTCATGTGATCACATTTTGCAACCTTCTGACATGCAAAGTCAATGAGAAAGCCAGATTCGCTTAACAATCATATTACTAAATTAACAACTGCAGTGATTCACTTAACAACTGTGGCAAGAAAGATCATAAAATGGGGCAAAGCTCACTTTCTTGCTTAACAGTGGAAATTTTAGGCTCAACTGTGGTCATAAGTTGAAGACTATGTGTACTGGTCATAATCAGCACCTTGAACTGTGCCCAGAAGCATACTGGTAACCAATGTTCCCTCTGACATTGAAAATCGTTGCGCGGCAGTTGGAAACTGCTGCGTGGCGATTTCCTGTCACGTGCGCAGCCGCGCAGCTTAGAGGGAACATTGCTGGTAACCAGTGCAGCTCACATACTGTAACATACTGTAGGCCAGGGCTGTCAAACTCCCAGCCCGCGGGCCAGATGCGTCACATGCTGGCCACGCCCATGCCCGTTTTAGCAAAGGGAAAAAGTCCCGATACGTCACATGATGCCGCCATGATGACGTGAGTTTGACACCCCTGATGCAGGCGTATCAAGGCATGCCCATCACTGCTCCAAATACTGCATTCCAGATCCATTGAAGCTTTCAAATGGCCTTCACCAATTAGCCAGAATGCAGACTTCCAGGATTCAATAGAACAGCTGCCCCTTTAATCCAGAATGAAATGTTTATATCAGGGAAGCTACTTTCTGCAGCCATATAATCTTGGAAATAGATGTGATTGCTTCAACAGATTGTAGACTGCATTGCATTTGCATTTCTGTGCTTTCTGAAGTACTCTTTTCTACTCAGAACTGAAGGGCTGCAAAGCCTAAATATATACAGTAGATGTCTTCTCAATTCATGTCTTCTTCATGTGAAACACATAATATATATTCCTTAGTGTTTGGGTTCACTCAACACTCAAAAGGTTTCTCCCGTGCAACTGCTAATCATGGATGGACAACACTTCAGCAGTTGCATTGAGAAGATTTAAATAGACATAACCCTCAATCCACCCACATTTTGGTATGGAGACAGCCTGCAATTATACTTTCCTGCTCCACTTCAAAAAAGATGTTTCCCAGCTTGCTTCAGCACAAGTCCAGCTGTGCGCTTCTCCACTGTAATTTAATTCAATCTTCTAGGCCATGTCAAAGCTCTTACTTGTAGCTGTATATCTGAAGATTGAAATTCAGACAGCAATTTCTTAAGCTGGCTTCATTTTCAGCCTTTTTTCGGGATGAAAGGCGAGCAGTTTACGGCTACCATGTGCAAGACTGCCCTAAGTCATAAATTATAAGTTTGCCTGCTAAGCCTGAATAAACAAACTGCATCATGGTTTAGGGTTACATGAGAACTCAGCTTTTCTGTGATTCCATGGTCTCTTCCCCCTCCCCCCCTATTCAGTGAGTTAACTGCCCACTACTTGCAGGGATAAAGAACAGAACATCCCAAATATAATAAAGTCATGTTAGTCAGATAATTGTTTTTACAGTACCGGGTATGTAATCTGCCATTTATCAGTCAATCAACTAAGACATTTTATACAGACTGGGGGGGAAATTGCATCCATATAGCCATCATCCACTTTTGACCCTTGAGATAGCAGTACGATTTATACACTGAGGTGGGCAGAAGTATTCTGAACAAATAGCTTTTTGGATTAAACTTGCAAAATAGCATATGAGGAAACAAAAGGGATATGTAAATTGGCAATAGTTACTTTGCATTTCTCACAATGTCTTCCAAGGCCTGTCGGTTTTCAAGGCTGATGAAAGGAATATTATCTTTGCAAAGTTGTTCTTTCCTTGGTCTATATTCCAGCTCACATAGCAATATTCTGGACAGTAAGGTAGTTCTGTATTTATTTTGGGTCCTCACTGGGGATTTAGGACTATGTGGTACTACAAGAAGTCATTCCAATCTAGCCATAGAGTTGCATAATGTATGGATGTTGGTTAGTAATTTAGAAAAGGAAGCAGAAAGTGAAATATAGACACCTTCCTTCCTTTTAACGTCTCTCCTGACTATTCATGTTATATACAGTCAGCCAGAGTGAAGTGATGGTATCTCACTCATTCTAATAGAATCCGAATGAACTCAATTTCTCTTTCCAGCCTTAAGCATGGATTGTAAACTTCTGGTAAATAAAATAAGGCTTTTGAATGGAATTGGAGACATTCAGGTAAATCATCAATTGCTGCTATTATGGGTATATTTTGATTGTAGCAAGGGAAGGTCATGTTCTTTCCTTGAACTGATTAAGTTGTCTAACTTTTCCCTAAATTTTTCTTCACACATTTTTTTCTTTGCACATCTTGTCTTGTTTTTTCACTTAAATCTTCATCCCACAGTCAGATTGCATTCTACCTTCCTGTATGTTACCATGTTCTGGCCACTGGTTGGTTACGCCAACAAATGCCAGTCCTAACAGTTCAACCATGACTATATATTTCCAAGCTATTATCTCAAAAGTTGGAGATGATTGATTCACTTCTTACTTTTGAACATTTTATTTGCGCTGTTTCTCTCCAGATGTTTACTGAAATATTTTTTTTCCTTGTTGCTTTCTGGATGATATATTGGAGGACAGAGGGCTGTTGGTTTTCTCAGGTGAAAAATAATAACAGCCACATGATGTGGTCCATTTTCTAAGTTAAAATATTGAGTATAAATGCAGCCTAAATACGTTTTATTAAATAATTATGACTGGCTACAGCTACCAGATTTGCCTCTGTCTGTAATGTTTCAGTGGTTCCCAGAATGAAGCACTATACAGGCCTCAGCTGACATAGCTGACAAAGCTCTGGATCACAATTACCCTATGTGAAAAAGGGTTTAAGTGAGGTTTGTAGCTGAGAAAATCTCAAATTAAGATTACTTTGAGGTGGCATCCATCTTAAAAATATCTTTATTAAGGAGGAAATTGGTAGATTCGGAAGATAAAATTTGGCCCTGAAATAAATTCAGGCCATTTTAAAAATTCCCTTTCATATGATTGCCTCTGCAATTTGACTCTCATCAATCCAGTGACTAGAAGTTAAATGTCAGCATATTAGAGTAAAAAAAAAAATCCTTTGTAATCCAAATTGCACTTATTTTGGCTGTATTGTTTGGGAAAATTGAGATGTTAAGAATATAAGAGTGTAATGTGTTATTACAGTATTGCTGCAAAAATACCACCCTCCCATTGTACATTTAAAATACTTTCTCCTGTTTCTGGTCTGGTTTGTCTTAAAAAGTTCCAGCTGGGATTGCTCTTTCCAGAAGCTTATGGGGCTGTACTTTGGGAGTCAGGAGTTAAAATAGCTTGTATTTCCCTACAAAGTTTGCAGCCAGTGTCTTTTGTTGCATGATCAGCTCTGCCAACTATAGAAAAGCTGATCAATAACAGCTTGAGTAGTAGAGAAAATAGGAACAGAAGAATGAAAGGGGGAAAAAAAGTCAAAAAGAGAGAGCCAGTGTCCTAATGGCTCATCTTAGGTAGAAGTAAAAGGTTACTTGCAGTGGTTTATATATAAAGTTGAAATTACAATCATCAGGAAGGAGCACAGAGAGTTTAATTATTGTAGACTTGGCACTCTGTAATTATTAATTACTCAGGACAAAAAATAACTTATTGATTAAGGCTGATTGCTAATTATCTACTGAGAAATGCAGTACTTATCAGGGACTAATGGTGTATATGTCTTGAGCTGGGCCTCAGCTGGATTAACTTGTTAACCTATCCTCTTGTTTTCTGGCAGGCTGGACAAGTTTCCAAACGAAGAGAATATAACCACCACCCCCATTTTCTTTCTTTCTTTCTTTCTTTCTTTCTTTCTTTCTTTCTTTCTTTCTTTCTTTCTTTCTTTCTTTCTTTCTTTCTTTCTTTCTTTCTTTCTTTCTTTCCTTCCTTCCTTCCTTCCTTCCTTCCTTCCTTCCTTCCTTCCTTCCTTCCTTCCTTCCTTCCTTCCTTCCTTGATGGCCAGTGGTAAAACACATATAATGGCAGCCAGCCACCCAGTAACTAGCCTACATCCTTCCATTTCCCCGCCCCCCCAATCCTCTACAGGGCTGTAAAGTCACATCCTGAAGGAATGGGTGGATGTGGGAGGTAGCAGCAAGACATCACATCCACTTTGATATGTTGGGGTGGGGAAATTTCTAGAAGATAAGGGAGCTCTGCTATGGGAGATTGCTACCCCATGTGTCAGAGGAAACATGTTCTTCTCTGTATTATTTCTGAAAAATAAGATGAACAACACTATAAACATTGAATTTGCATCAGAGTAGGAACAATAGCCCTTGTATTTGGAAGGGGCTTATGCTGTGATCTAACCGTACTAACAAGAATTTGATGGAGCTGGAATCATCCTTGCTGAATAATTTTTGCTCCTTGTGCTTTGAAGTTTGGGAACTAAAATCAGAACCAGACTATCTAACAGGTGGCAATCAAGGTAACAGAATTCTTAATGCTCCAATGCTAATTGATAAACACGAGAGTCTATGAAAGGAACTTTTTACTTTTTATAACAGCCCTCTTGCCCTTTCTCTTTATAAAAAAGGTTTTGCAAAGTATTTGCATGTATCAGGCAAAAGAAGGTGCTAATGCTAAGTAATTTAAAAGATGAAACACAATTCTTTCCAAAACTTGAACATGTTGAATGTGTGTGTTGCAAATAGACAATCTCTTATACCAATGCCAGTTTCAGTAAGCCTTTTGACTTGCATGCAGCCGGTGAGCTTCTAAATTTGAGATGCTTATAATCAAAAGTATGAAAGACTTGCATGTTAGAGGCATTAGTTCAGCAAAACCGCAAAGCAAACTTCAAAGGCCTTTTTTAAAAAAACATTATGCCTGCATTTTGGCAGAATATGCTAATCTGATGGATGGTATACACAAGGATGAATCTCCTTTCCCATTATTATTTTTTTCTAAATCCATTAGAAGTGGAGATCATCATAAAGACACTATATGTTTAAAGCAACCATGCACTCCAAAGTTTCCAGATTGATAGAGGATAAAATTCCTTTCCTTGCAACTGGACTTTGAAGACCAGCTATTTTTTTCTTAACCAAGACCATGCTTTCATAGCAAGTCTTTCATCCAAAGTGTTTATAGCCACACAGCAAATGTTTGGTTAGCCACCATATTACTAGACAACCAGATCTGAGCTGTAAATTTCCAGATAAGTTGCTGTTTTATGTCTCTCTTTACTCCTTTCTAGTCGTTGTCCATATTTGTTCAGGCCAGACCTACTATTCTTAGCTACTGACAAGAAATTTTAAACTGTATTGAATAATAGTGCTCCACATTGTATATGCAAGATGTATGATGCAATTAATAATTTTACTAGTGCCACTGACTGGCCAGCTCAACAATTAGTCCTTGTCAACTTAAAAAAAGCATTAACACACACACACACACACACACACACACCTTAACTTTACATAACATTAAAAACACATACCTTAACTTAAGACATAAGACAAGCACTCTGCCTTATGTCTAAAGCTAAGGTCCATTCTCTAAGCTTTGCTTAATAGCACTATAGCAATAGCACTTAGACTTATATACCGCTTCATAGTGCTTTACAGCCCTCTCTAAGCGGTTCACAGAGTCAGCATATTGTCCCCAACAATCTGGGTCCTCATTTTACCCACCTCGGAAGGATGGAAGGCTGAGTCAACCTTGAGCCGGTGAGATTTGAACCGCCGAACTGCAGCTAGCAGTGAGCTGAAGTAGCCTACAGTGCTGCACTCTAACCACTGCGCCACCTCGGTTCTTAAGCCTTACTAATCTTGGTTTAACTTCACATTAGACCAGGGGTGTCAAACTCACGTCGTCATGGCGGCGTCACCTGATGTATCAGGACTTTTTCCCCATTTGCTAAACTCGGTGTGGGCGTGGCCAGCACGTGATGCATCCGGCCTGTGGGCCGGGAGTTTGACAGCCCTGCATTAGACTATAGGAAGACACTATAATTGTTTGACGAACGACATTAGGTGACTTTTATGGAAAGACAAGAAAACATGTGCTTGTTTAGGATTAATTGACGGTTCCTTGGAGAAAACTGCCTCCCTACTTTGAGTATTCTGATTTTAACATAATGCAAAAGGAAGATGCTTTGCACAGCAGTTGTGTTGACTTAGATTAATGTTTACCATTAGCAATGCCCATTTCAAATAGCTAACCATATAGACCTAAAGAAGGTACATCACCAGTCAAGTCAAATGATCACAGCCTTTGCTTTGAGAAAAATTCAAACTCTTTGAAGCTTTTAATTAGAATAACTCTGCCTGCTTAAATGGAAGAGATGAGTTTTGTAGCTTGTATAGTGTACTATCTGGGCGTTGAAGCCTCCATCTTACAAACGATTCAGATGGAAGTTCTTTTGGGAACTCAAGGTCACCCACCGAATCAAGGTGATACTAGAATTTAACAAAATAGTCTACTTGGTATATGTAGAAGAGACCCTTCTCTTTTCCTAGTGACGTCATATTTTATATCTCCACTGTGTAGCTTGAAAGGTGTTCTGTCCTCCTATCTTCCCCTACCACCCCTCCCCCCCCCCGTAGAGTAGGATTCCAGCAAAATGCCCTTGGGGCAAAAAATGATGTTTTCCTTCCTCTTTTGTCAGCTCAGTTGTACCACAACTCAGTCTCCCCCCTTTTTTTTAATCCAGCACACACAGAGTGGCAGTTTTCCTTCTGGCAGGGAGCAGGGGAGGGTTGGGGAGGGAAGTTCCTGAGGAACAGACATTTTCCTTCCTGGTGATTCTCCCCTTCCGTATTCAGCTGACAAGAGTATCCAGCTCAGCAGTAAGGGACAAAGGACGAAGGGGCATCAGGAGACAAGGGAAGCAAGTACGTAGGACTGTGATCCCCTGCTGGCCTGCTGGCCAGAGGTTTCCCATTTCTGCTTTAAACAGAGGTAATACAGGTTGATGGTGGTCTTATTAGACATGATAATTAAGATAACTTGTCTTTGCAGAAATACACATTGCATAACTTGATTATGGATAGGGATGAAGTTTGAGGTATTAGCCACCCCACTGCATTATAGGGCCGCGGTGGCGCAGTGGTTAGAGTGCAGTACTGCAGGCTACTTCTGCTGATCACCGGCTGCCAGCAGTTTGGCAGATCGAATCTCACCAGGCTCAAGGTTGACTCAGCCTTCCATCCTTCCGAGGTGGGTAAAATGAGGACCCAGATTGTTGGGGGGCAATATGCTGACTCTGTAAACCGCTTAGAGAGGGCTGTAAGGCACTGTGAAGCGGTATATAAGTCTAAGTGCTATTGCTATGGGCAGAGTTCAGATCCCCTTCCTAA
This sequence comes from Thermophis baileyi, assembly GCA_003457575.1. Classification (NCBI taxonomy): domain Eukaryota; kingdom Metazoa; phylum Chordata; class Lepidosauria; order Squamata; family Dipsadidae; genus Thermophis; species Thermophis baileyi. Next base: position 5,917,615 of record QLTV01002260.1, on the reverse strand, counting down.
TACATTATTCCCTTATTCCCATAATAGTCAACTCTATCCCCAATTTCTAGTCTTTCCCAGCAAGACCCAGTTATTGCTTTACCCCTCACTTGACTGTTAGGTTTAGGAGGAATCAGGGACAAAGAACATGTGAATATGCTGTAGAGGAGGAGGAGGTGGAAAGAGGACGATTAAAATTTGATATTTCTTAGAAAGCCATTAGTGGCTTAGTGCAGCCCTGAAATTGAGATGATGGGATAATCATAAAGAAAGGAAGTATTATTTGCTGTAATATAAACTGTCAATGACTCTGGCAGGGAGCTGTGACCTGGCAAGACAGATGGCTTTTGGGTGTATTTCCATGTGTGGTAGCATACATGAAACCTTGAGAAGCAGCTCTGAGGTTGGATTAGTCTGATTTCTTCCTACGTGTTGTGGGGGTGTGTGTGTCTTGATTTGTATTTTGTCCAAGAACCACAAAGACAATTAATCTATTCTTAGTTTGCAACCACTATAGGCAGCAGCTCAGATATTGTCCTGGATAAACAAACAGCCTTTGTTATGTGTTCAGCTTTTGGTTTGGTTTGTTTTCATTTAGCCCCTGAAAAACATATCAAAGTCCACAAGAAACTCTCCAGAATGCCACTTCTGGCCCTTCAGCTAGAAGAGTGCAGATTCTACAACATCTTCTCCGCTCCATTTCCATTGCTGTGAGGCACCTGCCCTTTGACTGTGTGGTTTGTGATAGAGGAAGTTGATTTTAGCCTTGGTTTCTTTTTTTAAATGGAAAGATAAAGATATCTGACACTGAAAGCTTGTAGGAGTTCTGGAGAAACAGTAGAAGAACGAGGAAAATACACTTGCTTTGCTTTTGTTTTTAATGGGATCCACCAGAAAAAGCCATCCTGACTTATATGGGAATTGCCTGTCTGCAAACCATGCAGGCGCCAGTGATGGATTTTAACCCTCCATGTAAAAATCATCCTCCCTTATTCCTTCTGTCATGGGTACTAAAGCAGTAGATAAGAAAAAGGAGGAAAACGAAATGGGGAAAAAAACATCCAAAGATAGATAATTTGGAATGGGTGACCTCAGTGGTGAAATCCAATTTTTTTTTTACTACCGGTTCTGTGGGCGTGGCTGGGGGGGCGTGGCTTGGTGGGCATGGCTTGGTCATGTGACTGGGTGGGTGTGGCCAATTTGATTGGTCTCACCCTTAGGAAATTTCTCCTTAGTCCAACGCACAATAAAATAGCACGATAAAATAGCACTTCCAATATTNGGATATTGCAAAATCTCCATTCCCACCCCACTCTGGGGCCAGCCAGAGGTGGTATTTGCCGGTTCTCCAAACTACTCAAAATTTCCGCTACCGGTTCTCTGAACTACTTAAAATTTCCGCTATCAGTTCTCCAGAACCTGTTAGAACCTGCTGGATCTCACCCCTGGGTGATGACCTCAGGCTAGCAGCAGTGTTCTCTTAGGGTAATCCAGGGGTGTCAAACTCGATTTCATTGAGGGCTGCATCAGGGTTGTGTTTGACCTCGGGGGGGGATTAGTACTTGAGAACCTTAGACTTATAAAATTGATGTCACTCCCAGTGGGTAGATCACACCCCAAAATCAACTCTACTGGAAGACTAGAACCAATACTCTGTTGAGATAGGCTATCATAACAGAATCATGGAAGTCAAATTGTGCTTTACCTCTCTTCCTTCGTATTCCCTGGTGTGTGAGAAAGGTGTTAGCCTGAGCTGTTTCTGAAAATTATCATGCTTCCCAGGATTTAATTAAAGAATGTTTCAGCTGCTTTTTTTTTTTTTTGTTTTTTTTTTTTTTTTTTTGCTTAGGTAGTACTTCTTGCAAATTTCTGCCAAGGTCATTTTCCTTACTTTTTAACAGAACCCAATGGATCCAGTCATGTTATACATTCCATTTTCTTACCAATAGCAACATTGTCTTTGGTATTGCTACCACTCTGCAGACGTTTGAATGTACAGTCAGGAAATACATGGACAGGAATGGGCAGGTAGGTGAACTTGCAAATGGATGGCCGGATGGGTATATCTATTTACTACTAAAACTCTCATTGTTATGACCTTTAACTGGCCAAAATGGTGCATAACAGGACAATAATTTTTGAATCAAGGTACCTCAAACGGGCTAATTTACAGAATGTGTCTGAGACCTGAGGAATTAAATTTGGGAAAGTTGTGGCTGCTTCAGTGCTATTGGTCGCTGCTGCTGCGGTCACGTGATCTTCATTTTCAACATTCTGTGACAGTTTTCCAGCCAGTCTCTCAATCCTTTGCTCTCTCCCCTGCTCAGCTGCAGCCACTGTCCTGCCTGCTGGGGGGGGGGAAATGTCTACCTTCTCACAAATACAAAAGACCTATCTCTTCCCTCATCTAGGACAGAGAGGCAATTTCCAGGATTTGACCTAAGAACAGTTTTATTTAGAATAGCTTGCTTACTTGAATAATTTATTTAATCTGCATTTGTTCAAATCAAATCTATTTGTGTACAAATTAGCAATTGTTCTTTTTTTCCCCTTTTCTCTTTTAAAATTGTATAAACTTTAAATTGTATAAACGTTTCCAGAAAGATACCTTCAAGTTCGGGTTTCCTGTCTTTTCTCTTCAACACTGTCTCTTGAACAATTTGAATCACTTAAGACACTTACGATAACTCTCAAAAATGCTTGATATTTTGGTCACCCTAAAACAATATGGGAAATTACCATAATTGGTATAGATATAATGTTCATAGTTTTCTAAATATGTTTGACATATGAAAAGAGCTATTCTCCACCTCATGTTTTTCTATTTCCCATCAATGTGCCCTTTCTATTTTTCAGAAATAGCCATATATTAGCATTGCATCTGCATTGGATTTCCAATGTCCTTATAAAATCAAACTGTGATAGAGTGTCTGATATTTTTGATGAATTAGGGACAGAGTGGAGTTATGTTCCCTCTAGGTCTTGTAAATTAGGTGTGAGCTGCTACTTCTCATCTGATACTCACGGTAGCTTAGTAGAGGTGGGTGACAAATAGCAAGTTTCCCAAGGCTACCTTGTGAGTTCATGGCTAAATAGGGCTTTGAATTTGACTTCTAAATCCTTCACACCCCCACAGGCTTTTAGGGATCAATGGCAGGGTTAAATTAGAAATGATAGAGCAACTAGCCAGATATCTGTGAATAAATCCATCTGACATTTTGGCTTTGGCTGAAATTGCAAGATACTTTCCTGACACATCCAACTTATATCTCCTTTGAATTGTAATGTGCCATTTGAATTGTAATGTGCCAATTCTAGGTAGATCAATGAGCAATTTACAGGTAGACAGGGGTGAAATCCAGCAGGTTCTGACAGGTTCTGGAGAACCGGTAGCGGAAATTTTGAGTAGTTCGGAGAACTGGCAAATACCACCTCTGGCTGGCCCCAGAGTGGGGTGGGAATGGGGATTTTGCAATATCCTTCCCCCAGGAGTGGGGAGGGAATGGAGATTTTGCAGTATCCTTCCCCTGCCACGCCCACCAAGCCACGCCCACCAAGCCACACCACGCCCACCAAGCCATGCCCACAGAACCGGTAGTAAAAAAAATTGGATTTCACCACTGCAGGTAGACCTCAGTTCATAATCATTCATTTGGCAACTGCTTGAAGTTACAACAGGACTGAAAAAAGTGACTTATGATTTGTTCTTGCAGCATCTCCACGGTCATGTGATCAAAATTGGGGTATTTGGCAACTGGCATTTTATTATTTATTTATTTAGCACACGGCATACAATGTCAGGGAAATCTACACATGCTAGCCACACAATGCAGTCCCGACAGCCTAGATTACAAGTTCATTCTGTTCGGTGCTTGCATGACTATCCTCGGTGCATCGCAGGGTGTCAACTAGCTTTACATCAATTAGCTAGCAGTGCTCAGGTTGCTGGCTCTTCTAGGCTCCTCTGCCAGTCTTGCCTTGCCTCGCGTCGTGATGCCTCGCATCCGGCCAGATCCAACTCCAGCTTCCCCACACATGAAAGCAGCTAAGTTTTTTCCCACCAAAGTGGTACCCATTTATCTACTCGCAATATTGCATACTCTCGAACTGCTGAGTGGACGGGAGCTAGGGATCAAGCGACAGAAGCTCACTCCGTCTCATGGAGCCGGGCTCGAACCGCCAGAGTGCAGACCATTGGCAGTTCCAGCGTCATTAAGCCACTGCATGTATTTATGACAGTTGCAGCATCCCGTGGTCACATGATTGCCATTTGTGACCTTCCCAGCTGACTTGTGACAAGCAAACTCAATGGGTCATAGGCAGGGGTGGGTTCCTCCCAGTTCGGACCGGATCGCCCGAATCGGTAGCGACCCACTGGTGATGTCACTGAAGTGGATCTGCCGGTGCAGGTCTGTGGGCGCCGCCATCTTTTTTTCTGATTTTTTTGCGAATTTTTTTACTGTTTGGAAGGTTTTTCCTCTTCTGCTGCTTGAAAAAGGGCCCTCCCACCCGCCCCCGGGTTTATACTGACCTTTATCCCTATGCCCGAAGCACAGCTGATCAACTCCTCAGCTGTGTTTCGGGCTGATTGCAGCTACTGAGCATGTGCGGAAGCAAAATTGTGCGAGGGAACGAGCGCAAAATGTCGTGATGCGAACCGGTGGGGAAGGTAAGTGGAACCCACCCGTGGTCATAGGCATGTGTCAAATATACTTATTAACATTTCTTGCTTATTTTGTTTTGTTTTATCTAGGAGCTCAAGATCTAGCTTAAACTATATTAAAAGAAAAAAAAGTAGCTAAGACAATACTATATCATACAGTGCATACAGTAGGAACACTATTTTTTTTCTCCAAATGGCATTAAGAAAGAGGTTGGGCTGAAATAAACTGACTATCCCAAAGTCACCCAGTGAGCTCCCTCTCAAATGAAGACTTGAATGTGTATACAGTATTCCTGATCTTAGTCCGTTGCTCCAACCACTATATCACACTAGCTCTGCTTTAAAATATACTTCATGCTAGTGGCCTAGAATACTCAGAAGTAGCAGTTCACAGTAGCTAAACTATGAAAACTCTACTCTTCAAGTGCATTCTTTCATTCTCTATACATAGCCTTTGGGAAGCCTCATTTTACCAAATAGGAAGAAATTGCTATCATAATGTTAAGAAAGCCTCTTTAACCCTATTTAGTATTTAGAAAATAGGTGCCATTGTCTAGCTAACAGATCTTTTTATAAAACTGGAATTTAAATGTTATAGAATCTATTTCCATATAGACTAATTAATTCATTAGTTGAATAGTTTGCTTGATTAAGATGTTGCATGTAAGATTGCTCCTTGACTAAAAAGCATTTAACTGGCTGAAAGCTTTGCGTATTACAGAAAGGATTAAAACATTTTTATGTACTGCTGAAACAGAGATGGGAGTAGGGGAAGAAGGTAGATTGCACAATGACAGTTGTTGTTATGAATTAGCTGTTCCCAGTCTAGTCCCCTTTAGAAGTGTTGGTTGACAACTCCCACCTATCTGCAGTTAGGGCAGTGATGGCTAACCCCCACACATGCGCGTGTGACCCCCCCCCCACATGTGACCCCCGCACGTGCACCCCACACACCCGTGCATGCGCGTGCGTCTCCCGCATGCCCCCAGTGCATGTGCGGCAGAGACCCGAAAACCAGCTGGGTGGCGGGAGGCACGTGCGCATGCGCGGTGGAGCTGAGCTGGAGCAATGGCTCGCGTGCCCGCAGAGAGGGCTCTGCGTGCCACCTGTGGCACGCGTGCCATAGGTTCGCCATCATGAAGTTAAGGCAATGGATGAAGAAGACACCAGAATTTAGATGTGATATAAGTAACCCAAGAAAAAGAAACTCAGCTTTACTTGGACAAGGTGGCTAAATGTCATTGCAATACAGCATCAGGATGTGCCACAGCCCCATCAATATTGACTTGACCTCTTGAGTTGTATTTAATGGGATATGTTCAAGATTTTTTAGAATGGAATTGTGTGACTTGCAGCCATTTCTGCCACAGGCAAAGGTTCTTTTCAAGCTAAGCGGGGTCAGGCACAACCAGAGTTGGACAAGGGGACTTTTAAAGAAAACGCTTGAGTGCTGGAGGGGAAATTAATACAGCAAAACTATACAGCTAGAGGCAAGGTCAGCTTCAGAGAAGAACAATACCTACGTCTGGCACTAATTCTCTGACCTTTAAATGCTAGAGGTCAAATAAAAATGGCGGCTTGTGTATGGTTATGTATTGTTTTTATCTTCTTTAGAAATCTTTTATTTTCTTCTTGACCGGAGGTGAGGACAGAGAGGGAATTCTGATGTATAGAATAATTACCTGATATATAGAATGTTGGAATTGCTCAGAGAAGCAGCTACAAGACTAAGCTTTATGTTACTTAATTTTTTTAAAAAGTCTGCCGGCTTGGAAGCTTATTCCTTCCATCAACTTATATATAACTCAAGAGTTTTCATGCTGGATTATTTAATGAATGGCTCTTGATTTTCAGCCTTTGTTTTATGTCATGTTATCTTTTCTTTGTTATTACTAAGTGCTTGCTGGTAACTCTTAACCATCTCATAGGTGAACTTTCTCCAGGATTATCTTCCTCAACCTGGCCTTTTACGTTTCTCAATGGGGCATTCATTGCTGTTGTAATTGAGTCCATCCATTTTGCTTCCGGCGGTCTCCTTCTTTTCTTTCCTTCCACTTTTTCTGGTATTATGGACTTCTCAAGCGGACTGGGATTTCACATAATATGTCCAAAATATAATAATTGGAGCTTAGTCACTGATTAATAAAAACTGGGTTGATTTTTTTTTCCTGATGAACTTTTTGTTTGTTATTATAGTTATCCATGATATTCTCGAGGGTCTTCTCCAGCACCAAAGTTCAGAAGTAACAATACTCTTTTTACCTTGATTTTTCTCATTCCAGCTTTCATTTCCATAGAGCATCACAAGGAAAATCATTCCCTGCATGATTCTGATCTTTGTAGATATAGACATATCCCAGGATCTAAATATCTTTTTCAAGTCCTTCATTGCTATTATACCATATGTGTCAGCCTTTCTAAGTAGACTAGATAGGAAACATGACCAGCTGAGCTAACTCTACTTTATGGTAAAGTTCAGGGGTGGGTTCCAACTTACCTCACTGCCGGTTCGCTCCCTCCTGCGCCACGTGGGCACGCCTCATGTCACGTGTGCGCGCATGCGTAGTAACAAAAAATCCGGGGGAAAAAACAAAGCTGAAAAAATGATGGCGACCGCATGCACAGTGCCAGAAGTCGGCTTCTGCGCATGCTCAGAAGGAAAAATAAATAAAAAATAAATTTTGAAAAATTCAAAAAAAAAATTCAAAAAAAAAGATGGCGGCCCCCACGGATCCGGTTTGGTGATGTCATTGTGACATCATCGTGATGTCACCAGCAGGCTGCTACCGGTTCGGGAGAACCGGTCTGAACCGGGAGGAACCCACCCCTGGTAAAGTTACATTAACAGAATCTTGCACATCTGAAAGTACTTCTCTCCCCCACTCTCTTTTACAGACCCCAAAATAGGGAGAGGCTAAGCTTCCTTTTTGTCTGATTGTTCCCTTGGCTGTGTTTTGTTGTCGTCTCCCAAGGTCATTCCCATGTACCATGATAATGTGCTATGTCAACCCTGGAGCCATCTTTGACATGCTAGTCTGCAGCACATTTCTTAACTGCTGGTTCCTTCAGTGTTAATAGTTGATCCTAAAAGGAAGAAGCTATTCACCATTTCTGTAGTGTCAATCTCTAAATGCTGGTTCCTGTCCCTGTTGTCATTAATTTAGTCTTACATTTAATCTTATACCCGTTTTTTTCACTTCTTGTGCTTCTTGATTTTCATTATTATAGCTTGCAGAAGATATTCAGTTATCAGGGTAATGTCATTAGCACAGTGCAAGTTATTGATCATTCTTCCTCCAGCTTTAAAACTAAGCTAAACATTTTCCAGTTCACCCTCCCTCAGTACATATTCAAAATACAGGTAAGGAGGCAATATATAATTGTCTCATTCATTTGCCAATTCGGAGACAGTCTGTTTCACAATGTTCTGTATATTTCCAACTTTGACATTCCAGCTTCCAAACCCAAATTTTCTGTCCTGTCTGTAGATTTCATATGAAGACAGTGGGACATTCTGGAATTCCCATTTTCCTAAGGACTTGATATTATTGACATAATCAAAAACCTTTCTATAGTCAATGAAGCCCATATTGATTTATTTTTGCTATTCTTTTGACTTACTCAATTATCCAGTATGCAACAGCAATAATATCTCTTGTTCCTCAGGCTTTTCTAAAATCAACTTAAACATCTGGCATTTCCCTTTCCATGAAGGGCTGTAATATAATCTGCATTGGATGAGCCTAACCTTTAATGATACTTCTTCTGTTGGTTGCCATATTTCCATAGATATTAAATCCATTTCTTTAGCTTTCTAGCTTGGTAATAACCAGAGTGCTGATCTGACTTTATATTTTAGTACAGGTAGTCCTCGACTTACAACAGTTTGCTTAGTGACCATTTGAAGTTACAATGGCACTGAAAAAAGTGACTTATGACCATTTTTCACACTTACGACCATTGCAGCATCCCCATGGTCATGTGATTTACATTCGGATGCTTGGCAACTGGTTCACATTTATGATGGTTGCAGTGTCCTGGGGTCATGGGATCCCCATTTTGTAACCCTTCTGACAAGCAAAATCAATGGGGAAGCTAGCTTCACTTAACAACCGTGTTACTAATTTAACAACTGTAGTGATTCACTTAACAGCTGTGGCAAGAAAAGTCATAAAATGGGGCAAAGCTCACTTAACAAATTTCTCACTTAGCAACATAAATTTTGGGCTCCATTGTGGTTGTAAGTTGAGGATTACCTATACTATAAAGAACATCTTCTAAGTTATCTTGGAGGTTGACATCCTTACTTTACAGAATTGTAATATTACTCCTCCCATCTGTTTGTTTTATTTGAATTGGTTACTTATCCACTGGCATCCTTCAATTTGAAGTTGGAAATTCCTTCCATCTTTGGAGATCTTTTGGAGTTTGGTTCTTGTGGTTTTTTTTTTCATTTCTGCTTCCATTTTTAAAGTTTTTACAGATGTTGAGTGTCATCCAGCAGAGGGGCCAATCATCTGACGTTATATCAGCAACCTTGTTTATCCATGTGATTTCTTTGGCAAGATATAAAACTTCATGGGATTTGCTTTGCCTGATAACAGTATGAAATGATGCCTTTTTCATCACTAAAGTGTGATCACCCATCTCCAGCACCTTCCTATATTGCTGATGCCAAATATAGGTATCTGCTTGCTTTAGCTGGGCAGCTGGAATGACCTTCACACCTTGAGTGACCTTGCTGAGATTATATACTCTTGGCATACAGTCTCAAAATTGTTTGCTCGTCACTCCCAGGAATAGAATAGTAGGACTTGTGGGGAGTTTTTTGGGTTTTTTTTGTTGGGAGTCATCAAAACAGCTACAAATAGACATACAAAGCATTGTCTGTATTCACACCTGTGTCGGCATTTGCACAGTGTGAGAAGTCTGGGAGCTGCAGTCCCAGCATGTATGGAGAATCCCCAAGATGAAGAAAAGATTGCTTACTCCCTTTTTAAAAAGGATCTTCATGCAGTTTCAAACAGCTTAATCTGGAACAATACAAACCTTGGTCTTATCTAAGCCATCATCTTCCATAGAAACAATTCTAAATGGCTTTTCATATACTTTCAGTGCATTTCTTCACATGATGTGCATGTAGCCAGGCAGCAATTGTAATTAACTACTGGGATGCAAAGACACAAAATATGTGACTAGTGTAAGATCCGTGCCAATTGGTGATATTTAATTATACATAATGGGGAAATATTACATTTCAGAATTGGAAGGGAATGGAGCATATGCCAAGTCTCATCTCCTCTGTGGCTCCGAAGAAGATAAGTGATCCCTATTTAATTTTGGACTAAGATGACATTATTAAGGTCATACTGAAGACTCAAATTAGAAAAAGCTATCTCAAGTACTAGCGAGCTTACACAATAGATGCGACCTATACACAATTGTCAGTGTGTCCTCATCTATTTTTTCCAGAATAGTCTCTCGACCTAGTTTCTTCCATATTTGTTGGATGACAGTTTCCAGAATTATTAACTGTATGAGAATATCCTTCCAATACTTCTGAAAAGATAACCTTGGAGAAGATTGATCCAGAGGTATTTAAAAATACCCGGTCCTTCTGATTTTAAAAAAAATATTGAAAATTTCTCTTTTGTTCTTCCCCCTCCTCCTTTAATATCCTATCATCTTCCTCTCCTAAATTACCTTGCAGGTAGTATTCCACTTAATATCATAATTGGGGCCAGAATTTCCATAAATAAATGAGGCAGTTCTTTAGTGAGTCTATGCTTGAGTTTATGACATTTTTTTTGCCACGGTTGTTAAGCAAATCACTGCAATTTTTAAATGAATCACATGGCCATTAAGCAAATCTGGCTTCTCCCATTGACTTTAGCAATAGCAATAGCACTTAGACTTATATACCGCTTCATAGTGCTTTACAGCCATCTCTAAGCGGTTCACAGAGTCAGCATATTGCCCCCAACAATCTGGGTCCTCATTTTACCCACCTCAGAAGGATGGAAGGCTGAGTCAACCTTGAGCCGGTGAGATTTGAACTGCCGAACTGCAGCTAGCAGTCAGCTGAAGTAGCCTGCAGTGCTGCACTCAAACCACTGCGCCACCTCGGCTCCGACTTTGCTTGTCAGAAGCTGGCTGGGAAGGATGCAAATGGCAACCATTGTAAGTACATGCCGGTTGCCTGAATTTTGATCATATGATGATGGGATGCTACAGTGGTTGTCAGTGCGAGGACCAATTGTCCCTGCTGGACCTATTTGGTTCCCGGGGGGGGGGGAGTTTCAGTGTCATCATAACTTCGATTGGTCATTAAACAAATGGTTGTAAGTCAAGGGCTACCTGTACTAATTCTCGCAAAGATGCTGGAGAATCCTAAAGTAGCTTTCGCTATTAGAATGGTGATATTCTAATCCTGCTGTTATTTAGATCTGTTCTGTATAAGCAGCCAACTCCTACTCTTAATTCTGGAGGCAATGAAATGATTGCTGTTCATCAGCAGGAGGTAGGAGTGTTGAAAGGCATCTCCTCTGTGGACTCTCACAGTTGAAGCTACAGCCTAATGTGACATGCAAGCTGAAACCAGGTTTCTGTTCAAACAAAACACTTTTGAACAGTTGGAAATAGCTTTGCTCAGTTTAGAAAACACTGGTTGGGATTCTATTTCTCTTTGTATTTATGTGTGTCTGTTAGAACATCTGTCTCTGGATAACCCTTCCTCCCCAAAAATTTGTTGCCTAATCCATTCATACCTACATATTCTTTAAAGCTGGAATTGTTCCAGTCTTAGTATGTTTTTTTCTACAGTATTTTTGCTTCCAAGCAACCTTGGTATGGTCAGCTTTTGAAAATATAAAAGAAGCCTTAGGTAAAGGTAAAGGTCCCCCCGTGGTCATGTGGCCAGCATGACTAAATGCCAAAGGCGCACGGAGCGCTGTTACCTTACCACCAAAGTGATCCCTATTTTTCTACTTGCATTTTTTACGTGCTTTCGAACTGCTAGGCAGAAGCTGGGACAAGTAACGGGAGCTCACTCCGTTACGCGGCACTAGGGATTCGAACCGCTGAATTGCCAACCTTCTAATCAACAAGCTCAGCGTCTTAGCCACTGAGCCACCGCATCCCCCCCCCCCAAAAAGTAGCCTACATGTATATATATTTAGTCTAATATGTGAGGATTCAACCTTGTATTCTGAACAAATCAGGATACAGGGGCAAAGCATCTGTTTTATACTCATCATAGCTGAGCACCTGGAAAGATACACTGTCTAAAATAGTTATATTTACCAGCTCACATAACAATATTAAAAATAGAAAGGTCTTTTTTTTTATTTGTCCTAGAATCTTCATTAATACCTCTTGTTTGAAAATGTTATTTGACTGTATCCTATTTCTAGAAGTGGGCAGATGTGAAGCGTGTGGTGAAAAGAAGGTGGCACAAACGATTTAAATCTTTGTTCATGGCTATCTAGCAAAAAAAAAAAACTTCTTGAGGACAAACAGTCATTAATTCTTTGTGACATTCAAAATTAATTGCGTGAGTCTGAAACCATATTTAATGTACTGTGAATGACAACGGGCCTAAATAATAATCCGACTTCCCAGGTATCTCTTATGTTTGCTAAGATCTTCTTCCCCAAGAAATGTCTTGTAGATACAAAGGAAACTGTGAAGCTTAACATTTGCTTTGCTTTTTCATCCCTTCCTTTTGCCAAGCTCCTTTTTTGCCCCATATCTTCTGAATTACAGTTTGTTTTAAATTGCAATGGATTTTGCAGCACTAAAAACAGGCTTTAATCCAGATTGCTCAGCAGGGGATTGTTTTAAAATATAGTCAGTGATGGGTGGGAAGTGACATCCTTGATGAGAGCAGTAGGCACAGCAAACAGTATTCACAGATTGCAGAACCAGAAATAATTTCAGAGTACAAAGTCTAACTTGCTATATGTTGGGAGCTTGCAGGTTGCCCCCATTACTGCAGTGACAAGACAAATAACTTGTATATAAACAACATTTCTTAAAACAGTGTTTCCAGTGTTAGACTCCTTAATAACCTGAGAATAATTTTGCTGCCAAAGAAATCCCCATCCCACCTAGCTCAATTCAAATTTTGTTGAATTTACTTTGTTGTCTATATCCTTTTCTGCAATGATTGCAGCAACGAGCCTTTATTGTATTGTAGAACTGATTGAACTGCAATGCTCTGAGATGAATTTGTAGAGTCATAGGCTGATATGGATACCCCCCCCCCCACACACACACCTCTCTAAGTGGACGTTACCAGAAATACCTGTGCAAGGTGTATAATAGGGAAAAGAACAGAAAGCCAGAAGCCCATCTGTGGCAAATGCAATTATTTATTGAACTGTATGGTCAACCGCATCATTGCTAGCACGCTCACTGCAATATATCTCAAGTGGGTTTGGGGGCAAATACAGGTAGTCCTTGACTTACGACCACAATTGAGCCCAACCTTTCTGTTGTTAAGCGAGACATTTGTTAAGTGAGTTTTGCCCCAGTTTACGACCTTTCTTGCCACCGTTGTTAAGTGAATCACTGCAGCTGTTAAGTTAGTAACAAGGTTGTTAAGTGAATCTGATTTCCCCATTGACTTTGCCTGTCAGAAGTTCGCAAAAAGTGATCACATGACCCTGGGACACTGCAACCGTCATAAACATGAGTCAGTTGACAACTGTCCTGAATTTTGATCACAGGACCATGGAATGCTGCAATGGTTGTAAGTGTGAAACCTGGTCATAAGTCACTATTTTCGATGCTGTTGTAACTTGAACTTTGAACGGTCACTAAACAAACTGTTGTAAATCGAGGACTACAGTACCTGTATAGCTCAGTTATGATGTACCGAGCTGAAGCTGCATTCATTGTTTGGGGTCTGGGGATATTTTTATTTGAGAAGAATGATCGGCCAAGGGAGCGGGGGTTACTGCCTGTTTTTCTCTTGCATTTCAGACTTTTAACGTGGGTGGGGAAGCCATCCAACTGGGAAGTTGTCTCCCATTTGTATCAAAGAATTTCCTAAAGAAAAGTTTAGGCTCAGTATTTTCCATTCACATCTGTCATCTGCCCCTTTGCTTCCACAGCTGCTGTACCTGTAGGTAGTTCTTTATGTTTTGAGCTCACCTTTTGACTCAAGGAAGTCTTTCAGCAGGACTAGAGGAAATACTTAGAGTAGCCCATGGAGAACAGTTTTTCATGTGAGTGGCTGATGGCAGCATAGAAACATTAAAAACACACACACACAAAGAGGATGTATTTCTATAGAATACAGCTGTGACTACTAGACATGAGACCCATCCATTCACTCAGCTGTTCACGGACCCAAAGGACCATCTCCAATTATTTTTCTTCCTCTGTGTGTGACAGATTGCATTTCTCTCTCTCTATCATAGACAGATTTCTAAAATAGAATTTCTGTGGTAGATATTTTTCTTTCCTGATGCCATTAGGCAACAGTTCACTATTTCAGATTTGGTTCCAGAAAGGTGCTTCAGAAATCTTAGGAGCATGAACATAGAATCTGCTTGCAACTCTTTAATGCAGCCATGATTTCCCAGGATCATAAAGCTACCCATTGCAAATGATCCCAGGAAAAGATACAGCTGTTTTAAAGGATTGGAGGCAAGTGCTCTATTTTCATCCCCCTGTACTCCAGAACATCTTTTTTTTTTTAACAAAGCATCCAACAGCCTTATCAGTCAACATTTGGTCAGATCTCCCTAATGACTATGCAGGAATCTGGCATCTGGATAGCCCAATTAGTCTGGCTATGCATCATTTACGGCTCATTGGATGAGGCATACCAGCTTGGCATTGTGTCAGGAGGAAGTCATAATGTAAAAATAAATGTCTAGGGAATGCATTTCTCCATCTCATCCACAGTTGTAGACACCAGGGTAGAGAAGGCTGGCCTAGAAAAATAGCTACAGAATTTTCAGATCATAGACCCGCATTTCAGCCTCAGGAGCATTAGACACCCACATCGTAATTTTTCTATATTTATTACTGTGGCTCCCTTCGGTCAGACCAGGAATTTTTAGTCCTGATCTTCAATGTGAAATTTAAAGGTAGATTTTTAATTTAAAATTCTCATTTTAACACAGAATCCTAGATCAGATTCCATGACTACCGTGTTTCCCCAAAAATAAGACATCCCCCGAAAATAAGCCATCCTCTGAAAATAAACCCTCCCCAGTCCCCACCATTTCCTCTGGTTAGGGTTAGGGAGACAGAGCTGGAAATCAGGTAAGATGGCAAGAGGAGCCCCATCTTGCTCCACGCACCCCAAAATAATACCTCCCCAAAAATAAGGCCATGCGCTTATTTCGGGGTTCAAAAAAATATAAGACAGGGTCTTATTTTGGGGGAAACACAGTAGAACTTGTTCTGTATTTAAAAAATTCTTAGTGGTTGCAGGTTTAAATTATGAATCCAAAGCTAAATCAAGGCCATTTCTGAAAAATAAGCACACAAAAAAAAAAACCCCACCCTCTTAACACATGAAACTACAATGTTAGAAATAACATACTTTTAATCCTTTTTAGGGAAAAGGGAAAAAACAAGTGGGTCATAGGCTTCTAATATCACTTGTATAAAAATTGTGTATGTATTCATGATACCACATGGTAGAGAGTGCATTGTTACCACCTACTTAAAGAACTTGTGTGCATCTGCTCCTCCTTCCAATATGCTACATTTAGATTAGCTATGTTCATTTCACCTAGATGATTATTTTTGAAAGCCATGTAAAACAATTCAAAAGTCCTGATAAGGGAAAAGTTGAAATTCCCAAGAACAATTCCAGTCTGTAGTCAAAGCTGAGTTGGAGACTTGGACTCCAGAAAAAATACCCATAACATGGAAACATCAATAGGCAGGTGGTGTTCCTTTGTCCTCAAGTTTCATGCTTCAGCTGTAGATTTACTGCACATTCTCTAAGCATGTTTAAAATGGAAAGAGGTTAATGGGTCCTCCTAACCAGCCTCATTTGGAATTTGGAATAATTGTCTTACTGGGACAGAAGGGAATTGGGTTGGGAAAAATGCTGTCTGCTGGAGTATGCCTTTCTAGGCAAGATGAATGATACTATTGGGTACCTGCTTAGCCTCTTGCTGGCAGGCTTCTGCAAAGGTCTCAAAGTATGAAAGTGATGTATTAATTATCTGTGAGCTAATAATTAAGTTGAACTCCCATGGAGACCACCATTGCCTTGATATAACCTTCCCTTCCACCATCAATGACTATTAGTCTTACTGGTCTCATCCTGTACCTTCTCTAGGTAGATGCTGGCACTCTGTAGACCCACCTATGCATTTCTGCATATGCAACCATCTCTGAAAGACCTTTGAAAGGTCAGGTTCCTTGCAGTGGCATCAGTGGAAAAAAGATATAACTAGATCTGATTCTGTGGTGTGTGGGCATAATAAAGAGTGTTCTATTGCTTGGCCCTATATATCTTGGCATAAGATAAAGCATAATATTCTTCATTCCTTTACCTTTCCAGTTTTAAAGTAATTGGGGGAAAAACTTTTATGAGATTATCAAGGCTTTCAGCCAGCTTTTTCTTGAAGTCTGCATAGCTTTTCATGTTCTTGGTTAGGGAAGGGATTCTGAAGACCTAGATTTAATTCTTGCACATGGCCATGAATGTGGTTGGAAACATTTCCCTACTATTAGGTGTGGAGTCTTGTCTCAGAGACGTGTTGTGTCTGGATCACTGGAATATTTTTTTTTTAGTTTGTTAGAGGAACATCTGCATTCTCTGAATAAGCCCATCTGGGAAGTAACTACAATCTCTAGGCGTATTTATCTTCAAAAATATGATGGGGTTGCCTGAAAGACTTGTTCTCGGAAAATGTATGCAATTTAATGGGAAAGTAAAATGTCCAACCTCTCACTTTGTCTTGCTGAGCTTCTGTAAAAAAAAAAAAAAAAATGGTCCCAGATTGGTACTAATCAATTATGTCTCTAATCATGAGCCTCTCTGGAACAATTAACAGCAAGATACTCATGGAAGTAGGTTTCTATCCAATGGCAGTAGAGAAATGATCCACTGCCGGGAGAGGTCATCCAGATCAGCCTCCCCCCAATCTAATTCCTTTCAAATATAATGGACTTCAAATCCCATGATTCCCAAACCTCCCACTGCAGAAACAAATTAAAGTTAGAAACCAAACAGCTTTTAAAGCTTTTTCTTTTTTTCATTTTTGCCTTTCCCCCCCCCTTATATGTTTGTACAATAAGTAACAATACATTGGAGACCTTAGTATTAAGCTTATGATAGAAACCTTTATTATATAAGAAATGTAAACATTTTGCAGTCATTTATCAATGCTACACTCAGCTACAGATGTAAAATTTAAGCAACCTTAATGACAGGCTCCAAAACCCAAGAAAGACACACTGAGTTTTTTTCTCAGCAGGTTCCTTTATTGTTCTCCACCTATAGACAGAAATCTTGCAAAAGCAAGGCAACTATTTGCACCAGGGGTGGGTTCTAACTTACCTCGCCGCCGGTTCGCTTCCTCCCACGCCGCGTGGCTGTGCGCGCATTGCGTGCCACATGGGCGCGCAGCGCGGGCGCATGCGCAGTTATGAAAATTCGCAAATAAATTTCCCCCCCCCAAAAAAAGCTGAAAACAAGATGACGGCGCATGCGCAGTGCCGGGGACAGCTTCTGCGCATATGCGGAAGAAAAAAATAGCAAAAAAATTAAAAAAAAAACCCTCCCCCAAAAAAACATTCCAAAAAAAAAGATGGAGGCGCCCACGGACCGGCACCGACAGAACCAGCTCCGTGACGTTACCAGTGGTTTGCTACCGGTTCTATAGAGCCGGTGCGAACCAGGAGGAACCCACCTCTGATTTGCACCATTAAAGATATATCTTGAGAACTTCAAGGGAGGAGCAGACTTGACCCTCTGGCTTCCAACCAAACTATCTAAACCTCGCTGTGTCTTGGTCCTCTGGATATAGCTCCTTCTTTCTCTGAATCCGGACTACATTCCAACACACCTAGGCTTATCCATTTAACATTTTAGAAATTATAGCTATTAATGACATAAATCCTATTTTCTTTTCTTTTTTTTAAAATAAGTTTTTATTGAGTTTTTTACATTTGAAATCATAATACCACATTTACAGCTTTCTATTATCGGTATCTATCCTGATTTACATTTTCCATTCACGCTTATTTTTTATACATTTTATAATTTCTTTTGTTTATACATTTAAATCTCTAAAATCTGCTTTTTTGTTGTTGTTGTATAGTCCTTCACATTATTGTAGATAAAACACTAATACATCTATATTCCTTAATATATATATATCTAGTATAATACATATCTATATATCTATCTATATATCTATCTATATATCTATCTATCTATCTATATATCTATATCTATATCATATATCTATATCTATATCTATATCTACCGTATATCTATATCTATATCTATATCTATATCTATATCTATCTATCTATCTATCTATCTATCTATCTATCTATCTATCTATCTATCTATCTATCTATCTATCTATCTATCTATCTATCTATATATATATAAACACATCCTTTAGCATCTTTTATCATATTCATCTCTAAGTATAAATATATACATTTATGCTTTAATATTACTTCTATATACTCTTTATGTGTTATTTTTACTTCTATTTTCAAGCCAGTCGTACCACTTATCCCATATCTTGTAATACTCTGATTCCTCTCTATCTTTCAATTCCATTGTTAGTTTGTCCATTTCTGCACAATCGAGCACTTTTTTTATTATCATAGTGTTTGAGGGAATATTTTCTGATTTCCAGTTTTGGGCAAATATAATCCTGGCTGCAGGTATTATATGGCGCATAATGCGGCATAGAAATTTAAATAATAAAGTATTGATTTTTTTTACATATATTTCCTTTTATGATACCTAGTAAAAACAACTCTGGTTTCATCTCGATTTCTTGTCCTATAATTTCCTCCAACCATTTTTTGATTTTCATCCAATACTTTCTCGCTTTTGGGCATGTCCACCACATGTGATAAAAGGTCCCTTGATTGTGGCTGCATTTCCAACACTTTGCCGATATATTGGGGAACATTTTGGCCAATCTTGCCGGTGGTAAATGCCAACGATAAAACATTTTATAAATATTTTCCTTATAGGCTGCCGACAATGTTAGTTTATAGTTTTTCTCCCATATTTTCTCCCAATGTTCTAATTCAATATTATATCCAAAGTTTTTGCCCCAAATTATCATCGTTTCTTTCACTGTTTCCTCTTCCAATTTATATTTTAACAGGCAATTGTAAGTTTTTGTTATCATTTTTTCTTCCGTCCCTAATAATAGTTTATCCAATTCTTGTTGTTGTTTTTAAAATCCATATTTTTCTAAGTCTTTTTTATATCTTGTCTGGATTTGTACATATGGCTACCAATCTATTTCTATTCCTTAATAATTTTCCAATAATTTACCCTAATGTGTTAGATTTAAATAAGGTGGTGATCTATAAAGAATTATTGGATGAGCAAGAGAAACTTAAAGTGAAACAAGAATTAAAAATTCTATTTTCTTTATCTTTAAAGGTTCAAAGTATCTGAATCATCGGAGTATCAATCATCTCTTGTCAACATTGTACAAATACCACTGTACTCAAATGAACAAAGTAAAAAATAAAAGAGAAGCAAAGTGAAGTGAAGAGCTAAGCCATTCAGGTTTTCAGGTACAAGTGTTGTTCAGATGATAGCTGTACAGTTCAAATGCTCTTTTACTTTCCCAGTGCATTCCTCATACAAAATAAAGATTCAAACGTATCACTCCCTCGGTACACTCATGCACTAATTCCCTGTCTGTGTTTTTCTATGGCGCTTTCTCATCTTTTTTTCTCCACTTCGTTCCAGCATATATGATACTTCTGCATTGTTTGAGCAGCTGAGGAAGGCAGAGGACACCCCCCCCTAGCCATATGACTTTTTCCGCTGGCAACCAAATAGGTCCAGCAGGCACAGGATGAAAGAGTGAAACCTGCTCAGTCCCTGGAGGGTTCAAGGGCGAAGAGATATTAAGTTCTTGCTAACATGCCATTTTATGCCTGTTTTGCTCCCTGTACTTACTAGAGGCTGGCTAATGCTTGCATATCCCAAGTGAAATGCTGGAGGATGGAAGTAAGGAATATATAACTGGCATCCAAGAAGCGCAACTAAATATGTTCTACTATTTCCAGCACAATAGAATAGCTGGGTCTTTCCCCTTAATTGAATCCCCCTCATGCCCTGCATGCCTTCCTTTCAGACTTTAGCCACCATAGCCGGACAGAAGCCACCTGTTCTGCAGGCCTTTTTTCCCCCATGGCTCTCTCCTAGGAATACTTTGCTGAAATTTGGCATGCTGCCCTGTTGTTAGAGAATTTAGTAACCTGATGCTGAGAACTGCCCGTTGTTTGGGGAGGGGACAATATTCCAGGACAGCAACAGCTGGTAGGTTGCTCCTTCCTACCACTTTGCATTTTTCCTGTTGTGAACAAATAAAATTAGCCATGATAGAGAAGCTCTGTTCTGCCATCTTGGATATAATCCACCAGCTGCATTTCAATACAGCATCTTGCCATTTAATGGGATCACTTTTTCACAGGGGGAAAAAAATTCTTATCAGCTGCTCCTTTTAGCAGCCCTGGTTAAAGTCAAAACATGCTTCAAAGAAAAGATGCACAGTCTATATAAAGACTAATTTATATAGACTTTGGAAGTTATATAAATAGACTAGGTAGCAGACAAGGAGAGCTGGTTTGCTGTTGTGGTTATGGTTATGGCACCAGGCTAGAAACCAGGAGACTGTGGGGTCTAATCCTGCCTTAGATATGAAACCAGCTGGGTGACCTTGGTTTCTCCCAGCCCTAAGAACAAAGCAATGGCAAATCACTTCCAAAGATCTGCAGGGACTTGTCCATGTAGTCCAGGGGTGGGTTCCAACATACCTTGCTGCCGGTTCGCTCCCTCCCGCGCTGTGTGGGCACACCTCGTGGGCGCGCGCGTGCTTCACGCGCTCACGCATGCACAGTAACAAAAAATCCAAAAAAACAAAATAAAAACCAAAGCCGAAAAAAAGATGGCGACCGCATGCGCAGTGCCAGAAGTCAGCTTCTGCACATGCTCAGAAGGAAGCATTGCAAAAAATAAAATTCTTCAAAAGCTCAGAAGGAAATAAAAAATTCAAAAAAAAAATTCAAGGAAAAGATGGCGGCCCCCATGGACCGGCACCGACCGATCCGGTTCAGTGACGTCATCGTGACGTCACCAGCG
This sequence comes from Thermophis baileyi, assembly GCA_003457575.1. NCBI lineage: Eukaryota > Metazoa > Chordata > Lepidosauria > Squamata > Dipsadidae > Thermophis > Thermophis baileyi. The sequence continues at coordinate 5,896,637 of QLTV01002260.1, read as the reverse complement.
GGTCGCTACCGGTTCGGGAGAACCAGTCCGAACCAGGAGGAACCCACCCCTGATGTAGTCGCCAGGAGTCGACCGTCATTTGAAGGCTCAAATACACCCAAAAAAGAGAGCAAGCAAATAATCCAAATGGCTATGAGCAGTCACTTGCCTGAAAGTAATATTACAGTTACTTACTTCTTCAGACCCTGACTTACTGACACACCGAGGGCCTGCAAGTAAAATAGAATCACTCAAAATGGTCTCTTCCCAGCACCAACACTGACACCTTCCAGATGATAATTGAATCACCAGGCAGAAGAAAGAATTAAATAGTCAGCCCAAGCACCATGAAAATCAGTCCTTGGTTATCCAGCCTTCCCCATTACTTAATATAATTTGCTGAGAGTACAGTGTAAAGGTTAAACTGCTAGTTCAGAATTAGGGAGGATTGCATATAAAAGTTCCCTCCTCCATGAAATGAACTGGGTAATCTTGATCCAGTCATTCTCTAACAAGGTGGTGGAGGGGATTAATGCAAGGAAAGGAACTTCACACATCATTCTGATGCTTAAAAGGAAGACAGAGATGAAAACCGAATGACCAATTCAGTGGAAGGATTTTATCATAGACTACTACTCTGGCCCTGAATCTTGTAGTGTTTTCATTCCCCAAAAGGCTCCTTTTAACCACAGCAAAAAGCATAATTTGCTCCATCATACTTTGTTAAATTAAATCAAATCTTAATTGCAATCATAGATCAGCATAGATTTTTATTAAATAAATCAGAATTGGTTGGACTTGACTAAGAGGCTGTAAACTGTGATTTACATGACACCCTGCCTGAATTCGTACAAATGAGAAATATGAATGATTGTGGTCTGTGGATTCCATTTTGTGGTTGCTTTGTTCTGAAGGCAGATTTTCCAATGTATGTTTTTCTTAACCCTTTTTGTAGTGCAGGAAGGCAAACAAATTTGAGAATATGTGTGGTACCAATGAGTGCAATAGATTTGGTCTGAATAACTTACGTTCATCTAGCTTCAAACTTTAAAATACTTAAAATACTTTCTTCCATTTCTACCTCTTCCTCTTTTAAGCTCCAGTATGCAAACAGATCCATGTAAAATATTGAATAATTTGACATTGAATAATTAATATTTTATGGCTTTTACTCTTTCAAATAACCACTAAACTGTAAACATAGTCCAAATCTAGCACTGAAAGTAAGTATTTTCTTCCCAATTCTAAATATATTTCCTGGAAAGCAAATCTCATTGATTTTAATAGAATAGTTTCTATATGTGGATGCCCTTTAGATGTTAGAGCAGCAATGTAATGTCTGCTATAGCAGCATTGTCCTGGGGTGTTGCTGTAACATTTAAAGACCTTTCATCAGCTTGGCCTGGGCAAATCCTGCTATTTCTTTTAATTTAATTGTTAAATTGGCTTAGAAAGAAATGGAAAAGTTGCTTCTACACCACTAGTAGCTTCTAAAGGGCACCCTTAGAACTAACCTTAATGTTAGTTCTTTAAATATGATATATTTCTTACAGTATAAACTTGGTTTTGGAAACTGGTTTTTCTTTATGCTTGAAAATAGCATAGGAAATGGAATTTGAACAGTTGCATTTGAATTCTGTTAATGGCTGTTAGATAACCAAATCTGAATGTTTTGGCTTTCTTAAGCATCCAAGTTAAGTAGGACAAAGCTTAGAGTTAAATCAAATAAGATGTGGTTTTTTTTAAAAAAAAAAGTATAATTGGAGTAGTAGATTTAATACATTCAATTCTGTTCAGTCTAGATTAAAAATAAACATATCTAAATTTAGTATTGACATTGTTCAGTAATTAAGATTTCAACCATGCTTGCATTCCTGTCAGAACTGCACCTGAAAAACAGATATATTTGTTTATATGTGATAATTCCAGTTCAATTTTATACTTTGAATGGAAGACTTTTGTAAGAATATGAAACTCTGTGAATTGTAATAAATAGGGCTGAATTTCTTCAGAAACTAAAAACTCATTTTATGTGAAATCATGACAAGTTTCTAGTTCTCATGATTTCATAAGAAAACTTAAAAACAAAGATTTTCACTGTGGCAAATAGGGTTAAATGGACTGCATAAATTTTCCCTTATTCACTTTCAAAATACTTATTCACTGATCTTATGACATCATGTTCTTTTTAGTTTTGTAGTTGTAAATTTTGGACCACCATGTGGGGATGGGGAAATAGGGTGGGGATCATGAGTACCTTTGAGGTACGTTTTATGAAAAATTTTAATATCTGATCAGACTTATGCATACAGGAACACTGTCAAAACTCACTCCGGGCTTCCCTCAGTGGGCTACCTGCAATGGGCTTTTGCTTGGGCAACCTGCAGTGGCCTACATTGCTATACTTGCAAAATTTGAGTACTCAAATAGATTAAAAAAATATTTAAAAATATATGCTTATTTTTACTCAACCCTAACCAATGAAATCATTCATTTTATTGATGGGAGTGGAGGTCACCCCAATTCATCATCTTAAAAGTTCACCATATTGCAAAATTTGAGAACCACTGGATTATTATTATTATTATTATTATTATTATTATTATTATTATTATTTCAAATTCCACTTGGGGTGAATGCCTACAGATTGAAACAGCTTCAAGAATATAGGTCTTCTGTTTCAATCACCAAACAGAGACAAAATTGAGCGGAGCTGATATTCTGTCTGTGACAGACAACCTCTGTAATGAGGATCAGAAATATTATTATTATTATTATTATTATTTATTAAATTTGTATGCCGCCCAACTCCCAAGGGGCTCTGGATTAGCTCCTGACCCTCTGAAAACATTAACCTTGAACTCAAAGGGAAAGACTGAAATGAACTAACTTATGGCAAATGTTTCTCTCACTGTAGATTAATGTGTGTTTTATGATCTCTTTGCTTCCTTCCACCCAATGTTGAGCAAAACAATGGTCACATCTATTTTACAGGTGGGGAAATTGAAGCTGAAAATCCTAGATCAGCTGATGGGTCCATGGCTGAAGTAGGATTTGAATCAAGATTCCCAGCAGCAACATTTGGTTAACTGGAAGCACACTGTGCATAATTGACTCTAAAAATAGTAATTGGGTTTTCCAGTTGCAAATTGTGAGAGGGTTTTAATGCATTATACTTTAGCTACCACTACTGTGACAATTAAGCAATATCCCTTTTTTTCTTTTGAAAAATCCTCTGATTTGCCTTACTCTTTTGCACTGAGGAAGCATTAGCTGTATCACCTTGATGGTTTAAAATGCTTTTTATTGTTCTTGTAAGGATTATCATTATAGACTGCGTTTAAGCTTTTAAAATATAACTAGCAGTTTTCGTTCTTTTCACACATTCTTCAAGCAAAAAGTTTGGCAAAACAAAAGTACGAGGAAATTTGTGGAAAATAAATGTATAGTATCAGTGCAGCTTTTTGAGCACAAACATGGGCCAAAACTGTCAAATATCCTGTGGCAGCAAAGCAAGAAAGCAGGCATTAAACTGTGATGGTTGAGTGGCAGGCCCATTGGGAAAGCAGAAAATGACCGGCAGAAGATCTCTTTAATTGCAAAGATGCTGAACCTTTAAACTGGACCTATGGAAGTCTCTGAAGGTCTTCTTGCCTCTGCTGCTGTTTCAGTGGAATAATTCTACAGATTGAATTATCTCACTCAAGCAACAAAGTAGTAGCTACCGTAGTAACGTTGGGGGCACTGAGGGATGTGCCTTACTTTTGTTTCCTCCTCCTCCTCCTCCTCTTCCTCCTCCTCCTCCATAATCATCATCATCATCATCACCACTACCCTATCTGTTATTCTTGTTAAGTCTCTGCTTCCTTTCTCTGTCAATCTCCTTAGGGTCACTTCACATGGTGCACCCTGAACATTTACTTTTACCAGTAATGTGCAACTCCTAATTTCTGGAGTTGGAAATTAGAACACAGTTAGTCCTAGACCTAGATAATACTTGGGAGGGAAATCTGCAGGGAATTGCTGAGATTGGGAAGTCAAGAACATCTTGAAAAAAGGCAGTGAGAAACCTTTGGACAAGAAACTTGTGTGGTTGTATCCAAATAGTTATCAGGAGTTTAGTTAAATTCAAGGTCCTGTTACTGTTTATAGAAGTACATACTGTATACATTTGCCAAGATAGGTGGCAGCACTCAGCCAAAAAGCTAATTAAAAATTAAAAAGTCAAAAAGCTAATTAGAGTCAAGTCTGGTTAGTACTTTGATGAGAATCCACTACCAACTACTAGGCTTGTAAGTTAGACCAGGAAGACAAAACCTATCCTAGAAAAATGCAATAGCAAATCATTTCTGATTTATTGCCAACAAAGCTACAGGGGTGTATCTATGACGTCACTAGAAGTCAAGCTCAAATTGAAGGAAACTAAAAGTAGCTACTATCTAGCATAGCTCCCCTGCTTATCTCTGTGTTAGACAACCTGCATTGATTCCATGTTAAAATTCTGTGCTTATAAATTATAAATCAGTTTTTGTTTCAAAGCCAAGTTGCCCTTTGCATAGTAGCGGGCATTTGTGTGAATACGTAAGTGCTTTTTCTGCCTTTGAGTTCTTCAAAATGTCTCTGGGATGGTGGAGCGTATTCTGGAGGGCTATTTTCTAGTGAATGAATGGTTTTGTGTCTTTCATACTACTTAGTCAGCACAGAAATCCCTCATCATAGCCTTTGTGTGAGTTTGCTGACCATAACACTTCCCAATATTTCTCCAGTCCTAAAATGTTAACTGCTTCTAGCTTCCTTGAGTTCTGGCATGAGATACCTGTATTTTTAGTGTTGTTCATAGGACCAATGAGGTCAAAGAACACCAACTCTTCCCTCCCTCCCTCCCTTCTCTCCCTCCCTTCTCTCCCTCCCTCTCCCCCCCCTCTCTCTCTCTTTCAGAAACCTCCCTTCTATTCACCCCATTTCATGTATCTTCCTACCATAATCTGAGAAGAACCAAGGATATCTAACTTCCGTCAACTCCCTGTGTTGGGAAAAGAAACTAGAACCAGTCCACAAATGCAGCAGGCATTCACTGATTATGGTTTAGGCTCTAAAAACTGTTCTTGGAGTTATACCATATCAATTCTGGAAGCCAAAAGAAGACTTACACAGATTATCTTTTTCCTAACCATAAACAAAACAGAGGTTGAAACCAGTGGTGAAATCCATTTTTTTTTACTACCGGTTCTGTGGGCATGGCTTGGTGGGCATGGTGTGGCTTGGTGGGTGTGGCTTGGTGGGCGTGGCATGGGAAGGATACTGCAAAATCTCCATTCCCACCCCACTCCAGGGGAAGGGTACTGCAAAATCTCCATTCCCACCCCACTCCAGGGGAAGGACTCCAGGGGAAGGGTATTGCAAAATCTCCATTCCCACCCCACTCCAGGGGAAGGATAGTGCAAAATCTCCATTCCCACCCCACTCCAGGGGAGGGATAC
>QLTV01002260.1:5840505-5875108 GCA_003457575.1 Thermophis baileyi | reverse complement strand
ATATTAAGTCACCATGTAGAGCTAGCCCATTAATTTTATTTGTAGCTAAAGTTCAACCATATTTCCATTAAATTCATGGATGACTGGTAAATTGCTTTGGAATACCAGATGCCCACAAAAAGAGTCGCTTTGATTTAATTAGACAAGACAGTCTCCAGAAGGAAGTTGAGATATCTTGGAAAACTGAGAACTGTAAATACAGATTCAGCAGAATGAGTGGAAACTGAGCCCTGAGCTATAGGCTGGATAATGAAGAAAATAGGTAGGAACAGAGGCAGGATGATGAAAGATGATCTGGGGTGCCTGGAAGCTTGAAAGCCCCCACCAAACACACACACACACACACACACACACAACACACACACACAAGCACACACACACACACACACACATCTTGTGATTTAAGTTTGGGAAATGTGCAGCAATTGCTGTCTTGTGTTTTCCTGGGCACGGAGGTCTAAGAATGACAATCTACCCTGGACTAAATAAATAAATCAATAAAATCCCCCATCTTCCAAGTAGTGCTCCCCACATTTCAAACTGCATCTTTCCTCCGAGAGGGGAAGAGTGGAATTTACCTGCTATTCCCCCCCCCCCGCCCCCAGACCTGGCTTTCTTTAGCAACACATTTGGCCAGGAACTGAAATACCAAGGGGGGGGGGGAGAGACCCATTTTTCTTCCTTTTGCTGAGTCATGCTTGACTCCTTTTGCAGCTGTGAGGCTGTTTGATTCTGCATATGCTTCTGTGGTGGGGATCTGCAGCAGCTTAAGTGGATTGATGTTTATTTTGATAATGAGTCTCAATGTGTTCACAAACTAATAAAATCAACTCATTAGGACGAGACATGTTTAATTCAGGAGTTAGCTGTTGGGAGAATCCCTAGCAGTGCCTGATGGGTGATTATTTTAGCACCCTTGCCAGAGAATAAAATAGAGTCAACACAGACAGTCTGAACAATATTGGGCAGAAAATTCAGTCTGAGTCCCTTATCCAAATACAAGAATGGTCATTTTCAACATTTACCTATGCGGCTTACTTCTCAAGATATAGATGGGAGATGCCTTCAATTTGCCTTCAATTTACCAGATTTGCTGGCTAGGAAACTGCTTCATTTAAGTGAGTGAGGGAAGAAGAGGAGGGGAGAAGTGGGGGAAAACTTCATTTGAAATCAGATGATGAAGTAGTAACCCAATCTCAATCTCAATCTGATCTGAAAATAAAAATACGTATGTGTAGTGTTCACTCTTGAATCAGATGGAAACAAAGAAGAACTTACCTTACATTGATGATGCCTAGCCTTAAAATTCAGAACTTTATAATAAAACCAACGGATTGGTGAACAAATAGTGGTTTTAGCAGAAATATCACCCAAGAGAGAAATTACAGAGATGATACAAAGCTTGCATAAGAAGACTGAATTCAATTCTATGACTTTGCTCAAATCCCTTTAGCCAGAGAGGAAATAGGCATGCCTTATTCACCCATTTGACTGAAAAGCAATATGAGATCTCCAATAAAAGAGAATTTATTTCCCCCCCCCCCCTAACATCACATAGCTGAATCAAGACAAAAATGGCTTCCGACATTATGGCATATGCCTAATGCCACTGTTGTTGGAGCTGGGTGGCAACAGCTCCATTAATGGATCTATACGCTTCTATGGAAGAGCCCCAGCATTTCAAACACTTCTCTGGCATAAAAGTAGTGCTTGTTTATCTGCATTTTTTTTAATAGTCTGAGGAAAATTAAAGAATCCTGCAAACATAGAATCGGAGTTAGTTCTCTATTGTGTTGTTATGGTTAAGAACCTGAGCTTTAAAAAGAAGAATTGATTAGTTTGAATAACATATTATTAGGTCTGGTGGGAGAGGTGTGCTCCAAATCCCATTCTAGGAGTATAGGGGCTCAGGAAGAGGGCCTTTGCTGTAATAGCGCCCACTCTTCGGAATATCATCTCCCCAGAGATTGTCCTTAACCCTACTGGCTTGGCTACTGGGCTTGAGTATTTGGGTGCATGGTAGAGCCTGTACTCTGCTTATAATAATAAAATCATAGAGTTGGAAGAGATCTTTGATGTCTTATAATCCAATCCGCTGTTGGGCTATCAGGAATCCTGATACCATCCTGGACAAATGGCTATCTAGTCTTTTCTTGAAAACCTCCAGGGAGGTTTTCAAGAGCATCCACCTTGTGTGTTGTTGTTGTTGTTGTTGTTGTTGTTTAATACATTGGCTGTGAATTGGGTTCTATATCTTTTTATATGGTTTTTATGTCTTACAGAATTTTGTTTTTATATTGTTTTTAATTGCTGCAAGCCACCCAGTGTTAATGTATTTGAGACGGGCGGCTATATCAATCTAATAAATAAATGTATCTCTTGTTATGATATTTGGGATTGTTACCACCGCAAAACATTTTAAACAATTGAAGCATAGTTGTCCATGAGAGGGACAGGAGCAGCAAGTGATGCTATATATGCACTGTTATAATCATACCAGTGCAATGACCTAATTGCAACAGCTGTGTGTTTAGGGCATTGTGCACATGAGGTCCTTTTGGATATCATTGTGGTTGACTGTGGATCCTGCTGGTTGAAAGCCTTGTTACCTTTATGATTATTAATGTTTATTATTAAATATTTGTTTTAAAGGTACAACATGGACATTTTTAATAAACTGTGAACCTGTCTAAAGTTGTTGTATTAGTCATAAAACATGTGCTTAGGTCATATGATATAATGGGTTCTGTAATATATTATAGTTCACAAATATTGATACCTGTGTTTCCCCAAAAATAAGACCGGGTCTTATATTAATTTTTGCTCCAAAAGACGCATTAGGGCTTATTTTCTGGTTAGGTCTTATTTTCTGCGAAATACAATACTAAATGCATCCGTCTGGCTGACGATCTTGCACAGGGCTTATTTTTGGGGTAGGGCTTATATTACGATCATCCTGAAAAATTATGCTAGGGCTTATTTTCAGGTTGGGTCTTATTTTCGGAGAAACATGGCATATACTGTAGTAGGTATAGACAAATTAGTACATATGATAGGCAGGATTAGGTGGTGGAGGTTTTTTTGTTTATAAATCTTTATTAAGGTCATAGACCAGCATATATATTGAAACAGAAAGTATATATAAAAAACAAGAACCTAAAGGGATCTAAAGAGGGGTAGGAGCATTACGTGAATGTAGGGGAGCATAAAGGTTAGTACATGGCAGACTATATCAAATGACAGCACTCTAGTATGGTGAGTTAGATGCTCACTAAATCTAGTTTATAGCACAGGTCATCATCCAATGAATTTTAAGCCCAGCTGCACAGCACCTGGCAACATTACAGGTGGCAGAATTACTATCTGAAAGCATCAGGGAAGTGTAGAATTATACTGTGCACTCTGGGTATTTATGCAGTAATGGTGTGGTGAGACTAGTGTGAAGGTCTCTGTAATGCAGGCACTGGAGAATCAGATGCTGTATTGTTTATGTGTGTCCAAAGTCACAGGGGCATTGTCTCTCCAAACAAGGAATCTTCCTGTATTGACCTTCAGGGACAACTAAAGGGAAGGCATGACATCATGCCAATGTAAAAGCCTTCTGGTGACCAGATACTTTGTGGTTGGTTATGTAAGTCACGGGAGAGGCAGAGGTCCTGTTGGATTTACTGGCAATAAAGTTTGGGCTCCTGGTTAGATTTCAGTGGCACTCTAGGTAATGAGTGTTTTGGCTTGATCATATCCTATGCTGAGTAGAAGACCTGAAGAGAAGCTCAAGGATGAGACTTTAGTTGCCACTGCCTGTTTCTATATGAATTGAGAATCATCACTCGGAGTGATTGGATGGATGGCTTTTTCCTTGAAAGCTCCTCCAATCACATTTGGAGATGTGCTATGTAGCGCATATATAGTGTGATCCAAAGAGATCTATAATCAAGACTGATTCACCTCTTAAAAACTTAACATTATCTCAGCTGGGTCATAAAATATCAACAGAGGCAGAGGTTTAGAAAAATCAACTCAGCAGTTATTGGATAAGCCATCCTCTTGTGTTCATTTAACAGAATGTTGCAGTCTTGGAGGTTACATGAGGGACTTGTGATATGTGGCTTTCATTCTCCAACAGTCTGAGCTGAATGTTCTCCTTATGCTTTTCAAAAAGTCTCTTCTTCCTTGGTTGCATATAAAATTTGACTTTCACAGTATCCCATGGCAACAAGTTCCAAAGAGCATTTATTTGTGTGGAATTTGCCACCTCTTAATTTTTTTCCAAATGTCTACTATTCTATGAAACATTTGCATGTTAGAAATAAATACAGTAAACTGTACCGTTTATTGTCATGAAAGGTGCACACAATGATGGTGGTACTTACCTAGCATCCTCTTAGAGCAGAGAATATTGTGGACTTTTCTAGCAAATTAATGAAATTTAAAACTACAAATAACTAAACTGAAAGCAAATTTCTGTTGGTCTAGCTGAGAAATGTGATAGTTACTGTATATTAGCCTCAGCTTGTAAGTGTTAAGGAGGATGAATCTTCCATACTCTGCAAAGTTGTTTTATTTTCTGCCTTTATCATATCTCTAAAAAATAAAAAAAGCAAAGTTTATTTGAAGTTAATTTCAATCACACTGACAAGTCAGATGTTGGGTGGCTGCTTCTCAGTGGTGAAATGCTACCGGTCCGCTCTTACCTGTCGGTCGCCGTAGAGCCAGTCGCCAAGGTAGCGCGAGGTGCCGCCCACCCACCCGGACGCCGCCATTTGAGTTCTTTTACCCTCTGCAAATGCACAGAACGCTTTGCGCATGCGCAGAGGGTAAAAGAACCTAAATGGCGGCATCCGGGCGGGTGGGCGGCGCCTCGCGCTACCTTGGCGACTGGCTCTACGGCGACCGACAGGTAAGAGCGGACCGGTAGCATTTCACCCCTGCTGCTTCTGAAGTAAATGAAACCAGTGTCAAACTTTGTTGTTGTTTGTTCAGACAGGTGCCTTTTCTTTATTAAAGGACATACTTTAAGCTTTGATAATATTCAGTGGCAAAGGTATGTAAAAAGTTAGGAAACTTGAAAGGAGGCAAATACATTTCCCCAGAATGATTAGAGTTGTTTATATATATGAATGATTAATTTGAGAAAAATCCTTGTGCCATAAACTAGGAAGTGATTTGAAAATCTTCACCATAATTCTTGGAAAGGAGTACCATCTGTGTTCATTTATTTCCATTTAAATGTCTGGAAACTGACTGATTTTTAACCTAGATAAAAACATTCGAAACCTAATCTATGTCTTTTGACCTGTGTACAATCTTATTTGGCTGTGTTAGAGTGAAATGAGAATAGGTGCTTCTCTCTGGCAGCTAAATTCATAGCAGCTTGATGACAATACAGTGCTAAATATGTTTTAATTCAATAAAGTTATGAATTAATTAGAAATATATCTTGCCAACTAATTCTTAAAAATCTTTAAAAAAAACCAACCAGGTATATCTGACTGTATCCCACACAACACACTACCATTTTGCAAGTTGATTAGTCTGTACTTATTGGTTTCTAGAAGATTGACACTCCACACCTATTTATTGCATTCACATGTTATAATGCATTTACCAACACCTCAGTGTTAATAAATAAGGCAGTGAGACACCTTGGTATTATATTACATTTTATATAATATTGTGATTGTTCTATCTTGCTCCTCATCTATAGCTGTTACCTTTTATAATCATGCAGACAGTTGACACATGAGTCAGGGAAAAGGGAATCATACCAAGCTTAAAACTGTCCAACTGAAAACTAGAAAACTGTCCAACTCTTTATTTCTCCTCATACTTTTAAAAAAAGCTGTATTGAAACTGAGCCACCACAGAACTTAAAGATAATGCAGGTACTGTAGTGATTTAGAATAAAAATGCCAGCTATAGGTTTTGGGCCAAATACTGTTATTTAAAATAGGAAGACTGATCTAGTAATAATGAGTATAAACAGAAACACTCTGTTAAAAGATTGTACTATTTTTCAATTTGCCCACTTTTCTTTGTGGAACAGAAAGCAAGAAGAAAATTCAGTTGATTTAATTCAGTTGATTTTGAGCCACAACTCATGAGTGAACAGTTTGTTAATCCACAGCTTGATGAGGGAAGAGAAAGCTAATTGATTTTTTTCCTACATTAATGAACAACTGCCCCATGATCTAGGGCTCAGTCAATCTTAATCAGCATAGCTGGAACCATTTACTTCTATTATTTGATCTAAAAGTTGGCATCCATATAGCTATTAAAACACTGAATCAGTTAAACAGCTCTGTGTTTCCCTTAAACTTTTGTTTAAAGTACAAGAATATGTTCTGCCACTTTCTTTCCTGTTTTGTAAGAATCATAGTTTGCTGAGATTTCAAAGCGAGGGAGTAGTTACTGAAGCAAAGATGGATTTGGAAGGTAATTCTTAATTTGTGCAAATGTTAATTTACATACTTTAGATACCAGAAAGAAACTACTGAACACCTGGAAGACTTTACAGGCCTAACCACCTGAAACCTCTCTGTAATTCAAAGCCATCCTTAGCTCCAACACTTCTGTGAATTGCAGAGGACAAAACAGGCACAGTGTAAGATATTTTTTTATCTCCGTGATTAATAGCAGTTGGAACAAATTCATGTTGGGCCAAAGAGTTTAAGCCCTCTGAGGCAAGATCCTGATTCCAGTCACCATTGCTGTAACTCAATTTTTAATGCTTCTTTGTTTTGTTTTACAAGAAGCATTAAGAATTCCAGGCATACCCATCAAAAGCTATATATATCATATCATATATACAGTATATATGTTTATGATGGTTGGATTTACAGAGGTGTCAACCTCGTGTTGTCAGGGGTGTCAACCTCGTGTTGTCATGGTGGCATCACGTGACATATTGTGACTTTTTCTCCCTTTGCTAAACCGGGTATGGGCGTGGCCAGCGCGTGATGCATCTGGCCCACGGGCGGTGAGTTGGACAGTCCTGGTCTAAATGATTCAGAGTACAATTGTCTTTGAAGTACATAAGTTCATGACATACATTATATAAACTGATTGTATTTGCAAATCAGCTTCAAAATGGATGGTGAATGTAATGAGCTGCACTTGTAGGAGAGCACGGGAGAGTAGAGGGGCAGATGATAAAACATGAACCAAGACATCATGACAGAAAAAAGTGACTAACAGACTTGCAGCAGGTATTGGAGCCTAAGTATGTAAGGGCAATATTTGTGTCATGATGTCTCTGGACAAAATGTTACAATATTTTGATTCCATCTTGGCTTACTATGGATACCTATGGCTCTCTGTATAGAAATACTTCACTAAGTTGTGTGGCTTATATATGATGTGGCTTATATATGATGTTCTTATTTCCAGTCAATGAAGAGGTAATTAAAGTTACCTCTTTAATTACCTGGAGATCAAAAGTGATAAGTACAGTTTGTGTCATTTTTATAACTAGTAATCACTATAACTTGACAGTGAGTCGTTTCTGCAGCCATCAGATAAACAGCAAATTTCAAATGTAAACTACACTTTATGAATGTTTTGATTTGACCTCTGATGATTATGATATTCTGATTTTCTAAGCTCTTTAGAGCTTTGACATTATTCTTAAAGATGGGGGCATAATATGGGAATTACTAAAAGGAGAGGCCTGCCAGAAACAGGAGATTCTTTTGGCAGAGAAAAAAATGCACTATTTACATGTCATAACTGGTTTTCTCAGCATGAAACAGCTTTTTCCTATAATTTGGCAGTCAGGCAGAACTAATTCTTGGCTATCGGACAAATGTAAAAATGACAATTGGGCCATTTTCAGCATGAAATTTAAACTAGTGCATAGCAGAGAAGAGATGAGAATTCCAACGTTTAGGGATAACAAGAAATTATCTGAAAGACTGAAGACATTCAGACCAATGTTATTACTTTCTTTGTCAATGTGACTAGATTAGTGGACAAAGGGGACGCTGTGGATGTAATGTAGTGCAATTAGACTACAGCAAGGCATTTGATAAAATTGATCATAGCCTCCTTCTTGATTAACTGGAACAATGTGGGGTGGATGATTCGACTCTTAAATGGATTCATTATTGGCTGAACAGTTGCAGAAAATGTGTTGCCCTTAGTAGATCTATGTGTGCACATGGAAGATGAATACAGTTAGACACCTCAAGATTGTGTTCTGGGTCCAGTACTCTTCAATGTTTCCATGAATGACTTAGATAAAGGAATAGAAAGGATGTTCCTAAAAGTTTTAGATGAAACAAAGCTAGGGGAATTGTTAAAATCCCCAGAAAACAGGCCCAAGATTCCAAAAAATCTTGACAGATTTGAATATTGGGGCCTATCCAAATAAAGTTCAGTGGCGAGAAATGAAAGGTTCTGCACTTAGGCAGAAAAAACTAGATGCTCAGGTACAAGATAGGCAGTACCTGATTTAACAGTAATACTTGTGACAAGGTTTTGGCTATTTTGACAGACCACAGATTAAGCATAAGCCAGCAATGTGTGTTAGTCCTGCAAGGTAGCTCAGACAAGAAGCACAATTAAGAGTACTATCTCTATTTTTATTATAGATTATATTAACAAAATCTTGTAAGATGGATGATACTTCTCCCCTCCTTTCCTTTTACTCTCCGGAAAACATCTGAAACATTTCCCATGCCATCCCCCCTTCTGTGGGCTGAAATATCTTTTACATGCTGGTTCTCCAGTCTGTGGTTTTTCCTCCTGTCTCCCAAGGTCATTCCCACGTACCATTACAGTGTGCCATAGCTATCAAAAGAGGCAATTCAGTTTTAGGCTGCATGAATAGAGGTATAATATCAAGTTTATGGGAAGTGATTGCTGCACTGGTCAGACAATACCTGGATGTAACAGGCAGTAGGGAAAACCTTGAGGAACAAGAGAAAGAGGCCCAACCAAGACAATGGCCAAATAAAAGAAATCTGAGCCCAGGACAAAAATGTAATTTGAATAAGCATCTCAAACATGACCCTCCCAAGCAATGTTCCCTCTGACATTGAAAATCGCTGTGCGGCAGATGGAAACTGTTGCGTGGTGATTTCCTATCACGTGCGCGGCCGCGCAGCCACGCAGCCGCGCAGCTTAGAGGGAACATTGTTCCCTAGTTCTCATGAAGATAAAGGAAGGGGATCAGGCTTGCAAGATTCTGTTACTGTAACCTTATAATAAAGTCCTATTAGCAATTATAACTCTGGTGTTCTAGTCTGATCTACCTTGAATGTCCAGTTGTGGTCACTGTGATAAAATAAGGAGGCTGAGGAACTGGAAAGAGTGCAAAGAAGAGCAACCCAAATGCTAAGAGGCCTGGAGATTAAAATGCTCAAAAGAGTGATTAAAGGAACTGCATATCTTTAATCTAAAGAGGAGAAGGCTAAGGGGAATCACGATAGCAGTCCTCCATTACAAGAAGAGATTTCATAGGGAAGAGGCTGTGGATTTATTCTCTGTGCATCTAAGGCAAGCTAAGGTAAGACAAGGCAACTAGTGGGTGGAAGCATTACTGAGGGAGATCCAAACTTGAGAGACAGGAGAGGGATTTCCCAAATGTGAGAGCTATTAAACAAGGGAATAACCTACCTCCTGAAGTCATGGATACTCCATCTAGATTGGACAGATGTTTGTCTAGGACAGAGGTCTGCAACCTGCGGCTCCGGAGCCGCATGTGGCTCTTTGGGCCCTCTGCTGCGGCTCCCTGTCACCCTGTCGCAGCAGAGGGATGAAAGAGCCATCATCCTGTCATGGCAGTGGCATGGCTGGAGCCTTAGTGCAGGAGCGAAGTGCCCCTCTACTTGCCTTTGAGCGGCAACAGCATTCCGCCTTCATTGTAGTACATTTGCTGTTGCCGCCAGCAAAGAGGGCTGGGAGAGAACAGCAGGGACAGATCTTGTGGGGTGGGGGCCATCCCCCAAGCCTGGCCTTCCTCCTCTCTTGTCGGTAGGGCCAAGAGAAAGAAGGGGCAGCGTGGGGAAGTGCTCCCCTCCCCCACCGAGCACCGAGCACAACAGCCCAGAGAGAGAGAGAGAGAGGAGAGGGAGAGAGAGAGAGAGAGAGAGAGAGAGAGAGAGAGAGAGAGAGAGGGAGGGAGAGGGAGAGGGAGAGGGAGATACCTATTTCCCATAGAAAACAAAAGATGGGGAGCCACAAAACCTGGGTAGGTGTGGCTGGGGGGGTCATGTGACTGGGTGGGAGTGAGTGACATCGAGTTGGCCACACCCACCCAGGTTTTGTGGCTCCCGTTGTTTTGCTTTCTGTGGGAAACGGGCCCAAGTGGCTCTTTGAGTGTTTAAGGTTTCAGACCCCTGGTCTAGGGTGAGGATTCTGCACTGGGCAGAGGGTTGCCCTAGAAGACCTCCAAGGTCCCTTCCAGCCCTATGAATCTATTAATGCAATTACAAGGGACTTAGGGATTTTCCAGCCTCATATATAAGAATTTGTAGATCTGAGTAAAAGGCCTCTCAAGAATGTGTACAGCAATACCCAGGATGTTACCTTGTTTAAATATTGGACAGAGAGACTAAAATCACTGGGCTTATGAAAAGTGGGCCTCATAATGGGTATCTGTCGTCATCACCAAGCCAAGAAGCTGGAATGTCTCATATACTGCAATGAAATCCCCTATCAAACTTTTCACATCCTGTTCCCATTTATGCTGTTTATTTTAGCATTCTCTGTGTGGATTTATGCCCCCCTCCTTTTCATTACATAATGCCCAAAGAGGCTAACGACAATAAAACACACACAAAGAAAAGAAATGGGTAAAATATCAGCAAAATGATGCTGATAGAGTGTTACTAACTGGCATAGTATTTGAAAACTAACAGGACCAGAAAAGAAATAAAAATAAAAACAGATTGTAGTTTTCTGAGAGCTTAAATCTAGTTTCTGGTGTTGATGGAAATAACAGAGAAGAGAGAAATAAGAATATAATATTAGGTGATGAATAGACACCAACAATCAAGAGGTACACACACAGATAGGTTTCAATAGAACTCAAGATAGGTTTGAATTTCATCATGCAAATAGGTTTGAGGAGGCATGGTGAAGTTGGCAGTGTTTCTGGTTGGCAGTGACTCTTCTGTAAGAGTCCCAAATTAGGCTGCAGATTTTGCCAGAGTAGGCACTTCAACCTGAGAAGTTCAACGTACATTTCTCAAGTGACAATAAAAGAAGGCCTGTTCAAGCCTGATAGAAGAGAAGTCGCATCATGTGGCATTAGCTAAACTTTGAATAGTAATGAGAGTAAACCTATTGTCCGAATTTAAATGGCAACATTGCCCTAAATACTTGGAGATGCCATTTGAAGAGCATTAAAAGCTGCTCAATTTCTCAGTGCAGTGGTCATCCCTGAAGAAGCCTATTGCCATTTATGTGAGCTACCTCTGCTGTTAACCCTCTTGTCCAGAGGTGGGTTCCTGCCGGTTCGGACCAGCTCTATAGAACTGGTAGCGGGAATTTCCCCCCGCTTGCCGAACCGGCAGCGATGGCCGGCTGGACACGCCCCCGAACCGGCTCTCTCGGCGGCACCATAGGTGCTGCCATCTTGTTTTTTGCTTCTGCGCATGCGTAGAAGCTGATTTTTTAGCACTGCACATGCGTGTGCGCCCGCACATGCAGCACGTGAGGAAGCAAACCGGCAGCGAGGTAAGTCAGAACCCACTCCTGCTCTTGTCGTCTAACCTTCTCCATCACTTTTAATAAGCATCACATGCAGTTTCATCCTTCTTTTCCTCAAGCATTTATTGAAAGGGAGAACCCAGCCAGAGAAAGAAATAGGAACTCTTAGACTGATTGGGTCTTAGTTTGACTAGTTCTTTCCCAGGTATCACTTTAGCTCAGGGGTGTCAAACTCAAGGACCAGGGCCCAGATCCGGCCTGCGGGGTGCTTAGATGAGGCCCGCGGGACCGCCCTAGAAACAGCAAAGGACCTGCTCACGGTGCCTCTGCCAGTGAAAACGGAGCTCCATTTTCACTGGCAGAGGGTTGCAGGAAGCCATCGCAGCCGAAAACAGAGCTCGGGAGCCCGTTTTCACTGGCAGAGCACTCGGACCACCACAGGCGCCCCCAACATGAGTGACGTTGAGCTGGCCACGCCCAGCCTGGCCACGCCCACTCTGGGCCCCCAAGGTCAAACACAACCCTGATGGGGCCCACAATGAAATCAAGTTTGACACCCCTGCTTTAGCTGGAATGGAGTGGGCCCCCAGCAAAGCAAGCACAGTAACACTCTCTTTGTGGGTTTTCTGAAATTAATATTTTTAAAATAGCTACTTACTTTTTAGGTAAGGTAGGAGATGTACAAAAAAAGCTTGTGGCTCTTTCTCTCTCTCTCCTTCTTTATTAACTGTGTAGTCTACTAATCAAGGAGACTCCCTGATCTATGGGGCCAGCCACGTAATCTTTGGCCCTGTGCAGGAAGGGTCCATGAGAACAGGATACAAATCCTGCTCTTACATATTTACGTCAAACATCAAGATAAAAGTTGCAAGTTTTGTGCCATGCCATCCTAAGAGAACAGAACAGATTAACAGAGTTGGAAGGGACTTTGCAGGTCATCTAGTCCAACCCCCTGCCCAAGCAGGAGACCCTACATCTGCCTCTACCTAAGTATACATTTTATCACTTGGCCTCCCTTACCATACACCCCGCCTCCCCAAATCCCTTTCCTGGTAAATGCCCTTGTATTTAGCTGTACACAGTAATAAAGCACTCTGTCAGCCATTTTTAAAAGCTGTTTGCCAGCTAGCCTTTATAACTAAAGTAGTTTTTACCGAAGAGGAGCAACTGCAAATGAGTTAATCATTTATCAATCTTAGCCTTTTCCATCATGATATGATATCATCATGACAGAATAGTGGTCTTCCAATAGTTGAAGAGCTGCCACAAAGAAGAGTCAACCTATTTTCCAAAGCACCGGAAGTCAAGACAAGAAACAATGGATGGAAACTAATCAAGGAGAGAAGCAATCTAGAACTGAGGAGAAATTTCCTGACAATCAGAACAATTAATCAGTGGAACAACTTGCCTTCAGAAGTTGTGGGTGCTTCATCACTGGAGGCTTTTAGAAAGAAACTGGATAGCCACTTGTCTGGAATGGTACAGGGTCTCCTGCTTGAGCAGGGGGTTGGACTAGAAGATCTCCAAGGTCCCTTCCAACTCTGTTATTCTGTAAATCACCCGTTCCTAAGAGGTCTGTAAGGGGCTTGCATAAGCGCACCAAAGTGCCTACCGTCCCTGTCCTAATGTCCCCATGTATTTGTAACCATGTTTATACATTCATGTATTCACAATCATGTTTATACTTTCTCTGTAATGTTATATATGCTTGACAAAATAAATATTATTATTATTCTCATCCTGCTATCTACTGCAGATGTGCTGAAGTACAATTCCCTGAATCCAAGGCTGTCTGGGAATTCTGGGAATTGCAGTCCAACATAAAAGGAAGAGGCACTTCATTAGAAAAACTTATCTATCTTATGTGAATCCTATAATTCTTCTGACTTGTTACTTTTTATATATCATCTTAGTAACTTGAAAGAAGAGGGTTTAATTGCAGATCATCCAAATGGAACAATTCAAATCCACATATTTACGATCTTCATCCCAACCACCTAACTGTAGCTCTCACATGGCAGAATATTGAGGATCTGATGTACCCGTAGTTCACGGCAGCTTGAGGAACAGAATTCAGAGTTAAGTGTACATTTTAAGATGGAACATATCTCAGCATTAGGTACCCTAAGTCACAGTTGTGACCTTTGAAAAAGCAGAAATTTTGAGATAATGCAGAGACACTCCTGTGTATGTTTGTATTAGAGAGGAATAGTTTCAAAGATTTTATGAGCATATGGACATTGGAAATATATTGTCTCCCTTCTCTGTGCATTGAAAATAAATGTTTTAAAAAAACATGACTTTAGGATTGCTGTGTATCAAAATGAGTGTATCTACAGTGAAGTATTAATTAAGCTAGCATAATAAAGATGACTTTGCACAACATTGTTTCATATCAAAGAAAGAGCTAGAATACTTACAAAAATAAACTACAGCTGTTTGTAAGAGAATTGATGATGCTAAAACCAATGATTCTCACACCAGGCAGAATCATTATATAAGCATAGTATAGATGTCTCATGGAAAAGAATGCCCCAAAGTTCACTAATTCAGAATAATAGAGGAAAAGATTTAAGATTTCAGTGGTGAACCTGTAGAACACTTGATTTCTGTGTTTTGCAGCAGGCAGACCTTCTACATTACTGTATGTATGATTCATTTCTTGTCTGCATTAAAGCAACTTATCTAACCTTGTTGTATCTGAGGCACTTGTGCTGATAGCTAATTACAGAATGTGGGGTTGATTGCTAGAGAGTAAAAAATAATAATGTGTAAGCCATACTTGTTTTGAAGCCTGACAAGCTGCTGAAGTTTGACAGGATATGAGTTGTGGGAAAGAAAGACTTCCACACATGTGTTAATACGGCAGGAAAAAATGAGTAGATCTTAATGGGGTCCCAGCTGAATGCATGTTGTGATTTGTAATAACTCACATCTCTCCTTCATTTTGCAACTTAGCAGCTCATTAAACAAAAAAGAAATAATGAAGAATGGTGATGAGGTTTAAAGTCTTCCCTTGATCCGTAATATGCCCTCCCCAACACCAACACCACCCCCGGTGAATTCAGAATGATAGATGTAAAGGAAGCTGCCCGATATCACAAACCTGGATTTCTAGAATAAGAATATATAGAGTAAATGAAGCAGAATACTTTGTCATGAGAAAGAAAGGAAAATAACAGGATGCTCTTAATAGTGTTCAACTATAGAGGGGGCATTTATGTTAAATTCATGTTAAATGTACAGTAGAATTATGAATTTATATTTATCAAATTTAGATACCGCTCTTCTCACACTAAAAACAAAGCTTCCACAAAAAGACAGCAACTTTTAAAGCAGGCCAAAGGCCCAGAATGGTGGTGGTGGTGGTGGTGGTGGTTGTTGTTTTTAAGAAATCTAGTTACAGAACTCACTGGATAACTTGAAAGTACAAGTAGTTCTTGACTTACAACCATGACTGTTCGAAGTTACAACGGCACTGAAAAAAGTGACTTATGACTGCTTTTCACACTTACGACCATTGCAGCATCCCTGTGGTCATGTGATCAAAATTTGGATGCTTGGCATCCAACTGGCATGTTTTTATGACGGTTCAAGTGTCCTGGGGTCATGTAATAACCTTTTATAACCTTCTGATGAGCAAAGTCAATGGGGAAGCCAGATTCACTTAACAACTGTGTTACCAACTTCACAGCTGCAGTGATTCACTTAACAACTGTGGCAAGAAAGGTCATAAAATGGGGCAAAACTCACTTAACCTGTCTTGTTTAGCAACAAAAATTTTGGGCTCATTTATGGTCAACGACTACCCGTACAGTAGCATTTTGCAGATTTCTTGCATTTGGAGCGATAGACAGCTTCTCCTTTTAATGTATAAATCACAACTTTTAAGAGGGGAGTGTTTCCTCTCAGAATCCCATTGTGTTGCTGTTTGAAGCTGTTCTCCTGAACATTTAACAGAATTGCCACACACAGCCTTTCTTTCTGTCTTATTGTCTGGTATTTACTTACTCATCGTTCGAAAGCATGTAAAAAATGCAAGTAGAGAAATAGGGACCACTTTGGTGAGAAGGTAACAGCGCTCCGTGCGTCTTCGGCGTTTAGTCATGCCGGCCACATGACCATGGAGACGTCTTCAGACAGCGCTGGCTCTTCGGCTTAGAAACGGAGATGAGCACCACCCCTAGAGCTGGAAATGACTAGCACGCATGTGCGGGGGAACCTTTACCTTTACCTTTACCTTATTCTTTTACAAAGAGTATCAGAATAGAAAGCATTTGAAGCCTGAATAGAAAAGTGGCAAAATGGTGATGGGCAATTAGGAGAAGGTTGAATTGTTTAATGCCTACATTGCATCTGTCTCTGCACAAAAGGAAAAAGGGGCCAAAACTGTTAGAAGTTGGGGGGAGGAGAAAAGGAATGCAGATTAAAATAGGTAAGAATTGGTGAGAGAGCACCTAGGTACTTTGACTGAATTCAATTTTCCTAAACCAAATTGATTATATCCCAGAGTAATAAAGGATGTCAGATGTCATCTCAGAGCCATTAGCTGAAATCTTTGAGAAACGTAGTATACTAAGACTTCAGCAAGGCATTCAATTAAAATTGACCATAGCAGCCTCCTTGATCAACCGGAACAATTTGGAATGGAAGATCCACTACTAAATGGATTCACAATTGGCTGAACAACTATAGCCAATGTATGGTTTTTAATAAGGCTGATGTCCACCTCGAGGGATGTATTGTGTGTGTGTGTGTGTGTAGGGGGAGGGGAGACTTAGATATTTGCCCTGGGCCCAGTAATCTTCATTATCTTCACAATCAATTTATATGAAAAAAATAGAAGGGATGCTTATAAAATGTACAGATGACAACAACAACAACAACAACAACAACAACAACAAACCTGGGAAGGATTATGAGCACTGCAGAAGGCAGGCTCCAAGTTCAAAAGATCTTGATATATCTGTACATTGGGCCCTATCCAGTGGTGGGTTCGGGCCAGTTCGGACCGGTTCTCCCGTACCGGTAGCGGAAATTTGCATCCGCTCGCCGAATCGGCAGTGATGGCCAGCTGTCCACGTCCCTGAACCAGTTCTCCAGTCGCCACAGCTGGAAAAGAACCCTCTGCGCATGTGCAGAGGCTTCTGCGTATGCGCAGAGGGTCATTTCCACATTGTGATGTAGGCGCGCTTGCGAGCGAAGCGAGCACGCAAGTGCAAAACGCGCACTTCCGTCACGATGCAAACCGGTAGGGAAGGGAAGTGGAACCCACCCCGTCCAATAAAATGTTCAGTGGTGAAACATACAAGATAGTACATTTAGGCAGGATAACTTGGATGAGCAGGTATAAGATAATATAAGATATGATTTTAAAAAAGGACCTGAGTATTTTGGAAGATCACAGATTAAGCATGAGCCAGCAGTGTGCCACAACTGTCAAAAGACCCAATATAGTTTTGAGCTGCAGCAAGAGAGGTATAACATCAGGCTCACAGGAAGTTATAGTAGCCCTCTAAGAGGTACTGGTCAGACAACATCAGGGATACTTTGTCCAGTTCTGGTCACAAAACAAAATAGAGGATGAGGATCTGGAAAGAATGCAGAAAAGAGAACAAAGATGATAAGGGTTGTGGAAGCTAAATCTTACAAAGAACAATGAAAGAGACCCAGTATGTTTAGCCTACAGAAGACAAGTCTAAATTGAGACATGATAATAGTCTTCCAACACATGAAAGGGTGCCACAGGGAAGAGGATGTGAATTTATTCCCCAGAGTACCCAAGAGTAAGACAAGAATCTGTGGGTGGAAGCTTTAGAGTAGGAGATCCAAACTTGGAATAATTAGGAATTTCCTGACTGCCAGAGCTATTAAACAGGAGAGCAACCTCTATCCTGAAATCATGGATCATGAGTTATCATAGGGAGAATGATGACTCATGAGATTACCATAGAACGCTGGGTTGCCATTCACCAGGCTCTCATTCGAGACTCATTGCAGCTGGGGGCAGGGTGAGCTCCGGTCACACGTTTCAGCTCCTGCCGACCCAGCAGTTCAAAAGCAGGTGACCGTGAGTAGATTAAAGGGTACCCCTTCGGTGGGCAACTTTACAGTGACACAAAAGGAGCCCCCAACTGGGTGTCCCCTGGGCAACAGGGATATCACTGGCAAATCCAACACACACAAAAAGTCATCATTGGGGGTTTTCAAGAAAGATTTGATAGCCATTTGTCTCGGATACTTTGAGGATTCCTGCCTGGGCAGAGGGTCAGCCTAGAAAGTCAGCCTAAAAAGCCTAGAGGGTCAGCCTAGAAAGCCCATGGGACAAGAAACCCTGTGGTTCTATCAGGCCTCTTGCAAAACTCCTTTTACAAAATTTCTATAACACATCAGCCTCTTTCCAGTCATTAATTCCTTCTTCTTTATCTTCTACTTTTCCTGTTGCTTTAGAAGCCTTAATAACTCCCTGTATATTTGAAAGGACATCAGGCAAAGGATGCTATTATTAAACTGTCCTCTTGTAGCAGGTGCATTGAGTCACTGGCCAATTAACCTGTAGCAGCTCTCAGCTCTGCAAGCAGGAGAGGCTATTTAAGGACACCGAGCGCGCCTTGAAACTCAGATGTATACAGGTCAAGGTTATAAGCCACACTTGGCTTGCACTAGCGTGACACCTTTTCTGTTTGCTGCGAGTTTACCAATTACAGGAATGTGAGGGTGAAAAAAAGCTCCTAGGGGTGGCACTCTGCCATTATTTGTGTAGCAGCTGGCTTTCTCCTTGTACCATCAGGTAGTTTTTTAAATCCACTTTGGCAATTTTGCTACCTTATAACAGGTTGCTCGCTTATGTATGGTTTCCAGGCAGCAAACCGTGAAACTCGTCTTAGGACTCTCTCTCTCTTTTTTTTCTCTCTCTCTTTGTGTGACAAGTTTGACCATAGGGTAGGTAGAAGGAAGTATCCATCGTAAAGCATGTCTGCCCCGTGGTGTTGTAAACATAGAAACAGCGGCTTTATTGCTTGCCTCTACAAAAGCACGAGTAAATCCAGCAGCTGCCAGGGATGTGGTTCTATACCCTCACACAGAGCGTGAAAGTCTAGTTTCGTTATCAGAGGTGAAACTCTTGAGTTCCCAAGGCAAAGTCCATTATAGGAAGGGTTGCCAAGGATCCCAAACAAAATGTTCTTTGGGTAGGCATTTTAAAGTGCATAAAATAACCCAATTAGCCTACAGTCAGAATGGTAATCCTCCCAACCTTGTCATCCTTGTACAAAGCTTATAATGACGTTCTTATTTATGTTTGAATGTCTGTGCATGGTATAGTTCTTTGTCATCTGGAATCTAGAATCTCCTTCAGGTTCTAAAATTAACTGGCAGGCTTTCCATCTTAACAACATAAGAGCCATGTTAGAACAGACTAAAGAACTCCTGTTCCCCAGGACAGGAAGGCATTACCAACCCTATAAAAGCCATAATTGAAAATCAACACCCACATTTTCTCACACATTCACATAGATTGTTCTGCTTACGAAAGCAATTTTCTGATTCTGGCCACTAATAAATCCTTCGCTTTTGGGAAAGAGTAGTTTTGCTCTAGCAAGTGAATATTTCTATTATTTGAGAGAAGTTTGGTGATCATCTCAATTGCCCTTTTTGTTCCCTTCTTCAACTGGATTTGCAGAGTTTATAATTGCCCCTTAAAACATGATGGCGAATTATACGGGACAACAATTTCCCCCCAAAAAACTTTTGCTTTTTGAAAAATGTTCTTGAGAAATATGAAATTAACTTAATGATTATAATGTATTTAATCACATAATGTTTCTGACACACTGCCCGAGTTCAACAAGGCTAAAAGTGTTTTGCTGCTGATTTTTGTTTGTACTCAGTGTCTGTTACATCTCGCTGCAGTGTTTAACAATAGTCATCCAGCATTGATGCATTTCAGTTGCCCTGATATCATTTTTCCATTGTGGCAATGTTGTTGTGAAACTTTTCACCATGTTTATCTCTGACTGCACTTGGATTTTTTGGGAAAGAAATCCAAGTGTGAATGCAGAAAATCAGTCTTCAAGTGACTTGTTGCACTTCATGGTCTTGTATGCTATAAGAAGTCTGTCAACCAGCTCAATGTAATTTGGTGTTCTGTAGTTGCCAAGAAAATGCTCAGCAACATCCTTGAACATAGCCAATTTTCCCTGGCCCAACTAACAGAGCTTTGAACTGCTTCTCGTTGATGACATATCTGATTTGTGGACCAACAAAAATGCCTTCTTTAATCTTGGCATCAATTATACTTGGAAACATCTTTCTCAAATAACGAAAAACTTCACCTTCCTTGTTCATCCCTTTCACAAAATTTTTCATCAGTCCAAGGTTTATGTGAAGCAGAGGCAAAAATATTTTTGTCAAGTCAACAAATGGTTCATGTACCACGTTTTTCTGTCATCAAATCAAATTCTTTCGGAGTGGTTATTTCATTTTAATCTAATACAACTCTCTTGCATGGCTGTGCCATTCACATATATAACGTATTTTCTTGGCATTGTTTACTGGATAAAGAAAGAGTCAAAGTTCAGCCCCAAAGCGCTCTCATTACACTGCAGTTATGCAGGCAACCACCCCTCTCTCTCTCCCTCCCTCCCTCTCTCCCTTTCCCTCTCCCTCTCCCTCTCTCCCTCCATCTCTCTCTCTCTCTCTCTCTCTCTCTCTCACACACACACACACACACACACACACACACACACACACACACACACACACACACACACTACTTGCTGGGGGGAATGCTAAAAGGGAGCAAGCCACTTTCAACCTCAGAGTTGATATTTGCCATTCAGCACTTTAAGAAAAATAAGACAATGCCATTTCCTATATCAACCAAATAATTTACCCACACTCATGCCTGTTTATGCAGCTTTGATTCTCCTTTTGTTTTTTTACTGCTAAGGTTCCCAAAAGCGAGATCAATAGATTGTCTTTATCCAGTTTTAGTTTAAGGTAAGAGAATCCAAACCTTATTTACAGAAGCAATTTTCAGTATTGATTTAAGGACAACAAAGGCCAGCAACTGCTTAGAAGAAATGTTTAATTTCTTTTATCTCATTACACCATATTTACATGGAATTGGCAGTGAAATGAATTCATGATTTTAATGTTTTCTGAAGTACGTTTCTTGATTTTTGTTTTCAGTATATTTTTTATTATTTCATTATTCACCCTTATAGCTTTATTTGTTATCTATTTGTTCTTTTGCTTGTGTGAGGTTAGGAAGTTGGATTGAATTGGCACAGCATTTGATTGGTAGGTATCATTAAACAAGATTGACATTTTGAATGGTTAAATGCTACTCCATACTAATCAAACACAAGTTCGGTAGTTAATATATAATCATGGCTGAGTTTTGAAAGGTATGGAAATAAAATTTAATAAATTGAAAATAGGTGATTTCCAGCTGCTGCCTCAAATATTAAACATAAGGAGGAATAAGTCATTGGTTCCATCTGAAAATAACACAAGCTGGATCCACTTAAAAACTACTAGCAGGGCTTAATTCCTTCATTTCAAGGAATCCTGTTTTAATCCTTGATGTTTGTCTATCAAAAGTAGATAAATGACTTTGTGAGCTCATGGAAGAAGCTGGCTAATATTACAGAAGGAAGCACACCTCTATTACAGTATGTGTTGAAAGGAATTCTGTGTGTCTATGTAAATGTACATGTGCACTTGTATGTGTTTGCACAAAAGGGATAGTTGGAGCATTTGTTAATGTGGGTGGTATTGTTACGGGTTGAATGAGTGGGCAATGAAGAGAGTAAAGCGGTGAGTAACAATCTTACAGACTGCTAGTAGGTTTGTACAGTAGTGGGTTCTAAAACCCATTGCTACCGGTTTGCGCTCACGCGCGACACTTCTGCGCATGCGCAGAAGCGTCCTGGGCGGGTGGGCGGATCCTCCCACCGCCACCAGTACCAGTTCTAAGAACCGGGCCGAACCGGGAGCAACCCACCGCTGGGTTTGTATTTTTATATTTTTGTGACTATACATTGAAAGTAAAAAGTGCACTTTTTAAAAGCATACTTGCAGTGCTGAGATTGGGATGACAATTTTTAAAACCTACTAAAAAGATATTTTTGAATCTCAGTGCTCCTATATAAATTAGGTAAATAAGCATGTGCCCTGTGGTAAGAACTATGTATGATTTGTATATATGTAAAGTATATACAGTATGATACTCCTTTCCTATCCAAATGATTCTCTAACCTGGAAACAGAATACTGATGAAACAATGATTGATATTTGTTTTTGCACTGTCCATAACTCCATGCATTCCTGTGCATACTTAGAAATGCTGTGCTCTATTGCCTGTAATGGTGTGATGGCAGTAGAAGCCACAGAACTGAATAAAGGTCAAGAAATATAAAAGCAAGGTGTTATACTATGGTTATGTAGCAAGTTTGAAAGAACATTTGGAAACTCAGGGGTCTTAGAAACTATATCAATCAGTCAATCATAAAAGATTAAGTAAGCTCATGTTATTATTACCTGTGTGCTCAGAGAAGGCGTGTAGGAGATGGAAGGGAGAGGACATATTGAGATGTTTCTCCCAGAAAATGTTTTCCGTTCATGACTGAAAGAAAGAAGTCCTTTAGCAAACTCCATGGGTGGTGATGTATGTTCTTATGTGAGTTTCTAGTAATTGACAAGAATGTTTATAATACATTAGGGTTTTCATTAGTTTTATTGGTCTATCCATTAAAATAGCATTTAGACAATACACAGAATGAAATTCTACAAAGCTAATAAATGTCAACATGTCAGCATCCAGAAAGATGATTTTGCTTTCTTTGCTGTTGACCCTCCTCTCAAAGTACAGAATACCTTATCCTTGCTTTGCCATGAATTTATTGTAGGTATAGATGAAGTTCAGAATGTTAAATTGAACCAACTAACTTTTTTTTCAAACGCTAATTGATATATGGAGATGAAGTTTAGACATCATGACTGACATTTAAGAAAGACATCTGCTTTTGATTAACTTCCAGATCCATGCTCTCCCTGCTTATAGCTCTGAATCCATGAACAGATTTGCAGTGATCATGTTGATTGCTATAAAGTAAGCCACATGGCTACCCTAAGCATAATCACACTTTCAGAGCATTTTATGTTGGAGTAATTCCTGCTATCCTAAGCTCCTGTGAAGTAGTCCAGGAGAAAGGTTGAATGCAGAGACGTATTAAGGACTGAGAGATCCAGATTCAAGTCTACACTCAGTTACTGAGTGACCATGCCCAGTTACTACGTATCTGTTAGCCTAAGCTGTCTCTCAGGGTCATTGTTAGAGGAAAAGGAAGTAAATTCCACATCCACCTCCTTCAGCTCCCAGAGAAAAAGGAAGATGTGAATGTAAAAATAAAAATAAATAAATAGAATAAAGTGAATTCTGGGAAGGAGCAGAAAAGACATAACTTATTGAGGTGGTTCTTGTTCTTTCACGCTTTCTAAGGAAGAATCCTTGTCTGCATCTTCTCTCAGCTTCTGCCTTTTCTCGGAGGAACAAATTTAGCGGTTGAAACTGTGTGTTGGGGAATGTTTGAAAGGGGAAATATTGGCTTTTCCAGTGTGGTGGGTAGGGCAGAATTGGCATTTCTTTAACAGGATGAGGAGCAATCTCAGTACAGTAGAAGCTTCTGTTTCCTTCCCTACTCATCTACACAGTGGCTCTTTCTCAGCTTGTGTCAACAGCCTGAATGGGACTCTGTTAAGCAGCTGAGAGTCAGGCTGCTCCAGCCGCTGTGGCAAAGATTGATTTGGGGCCAGGCCCAGAGATGTAAATGGAAAATGTGCCTGGGGCAAAGCTTTTGATGCCAGGGAGGCCCCTTCCTCTTCATGTAGGAGAACAGAGGGGGAACTGATGGAAAGAGATAAGAGGAGCCTTGAAAGAGGCAACCCTCAAGTGGGTGCTTGAAAGTAAAAATTGATTTTACAAAAAGACCATCTTTTTTTGGTCCTGCCATTTTCAAAGCCATTGCAAAAATAAATTTTTCTCGTGATTTTTTTTTAAAGCGATACCTCTGTCTTTGCAATAGTTGCTGAGTTTACTGCTTAGTTTTGAACCTGGTTATTATTGCAGTGTAATATTTAAGAAAACCCACTGAGATATTGAATATATATGAGTCTGAATAAAGTTTGACTTCTCTTCCCCCTAGATTCTGTAGCTATGCCCAAAGCATTAAGCATAAAATGAGTACCTGTAACCTAACGGTTAAGACTCTGGGCTTGTTGAACGGAAGGTCGGCAGTTCGAGACCCGTGTGACAGGGTGAGCTCCTGTTCTTGCCCCAGCTCCTGCCAAATTAGTAGTTCAAAAGCTTGCAAATGCAAATAGATAAATAGGTACCACTTCAGCGGGAAGGTAACAATGTTCCATGTACCTCGGCATATAGTCATGCTGGCCACATGACCACAGAAGCATCTTCGGATAACGCTGGCTCTCTTAGCTAGGAGACAGAGCTGAGCACCACTCCCTAGAGTGGTGGACACAACTGGACAAGGGGAAACCTCTACCTTTCCATCTTATGATACCCTGGTATTTCCAGTCCTTTTCCACTCCCATTTCTGAGGCTGTGTTATGGATCATACATGATGATAGAAGTTGTCTCTCTCTTTGAGGGAGTTGGCCAGTACAGAAATGTAAAAATAAATAAATAAATTAAAAAATTAAAAAATATATATAATTTGCATTAAAAAAATGCAGATTGAACACCAACTCCTCTTGCAAGGTCTCTTAACTGAGCAAGGTCAGTGTCTAAGAAGGAAGGGATGATGCACTTGGGGACACTGTGTATAATGTCCTGCCCCTTAACATTATTTTCTAGATATTGTTTGAACTTAAGAATCTGAACAGGACTGTTGTGGTTCTGCAGAAACTAAGCAGGAATGGCTGATATATACTGAGATTTGAGCAGGAATGGTGGGCTCATGCTATTAGTGGTATATACTGAGTATCATTTGGGAGGATTTACCAATGAATCATTAACACTTGAAAGGAGATGTGAATCAATGAAGGTGCATTCATACCAGGGGTGAAATCCAGCAGGTTCTGACAGGTTCTGGAGAACCGGTAGCGGAACTTTTGAGTAGTTCGGAGAACCGGCAAATACCACCTCTGGCTGGCCCCAGAGTGGGGTGGAAATGGGGATTTTGCAGTATCCTTCCCCTGGAGTGCGGTGGGAATGGAGATTTTGCAGTATCCTTCTCCTGCCACGCCCACCAAGCCACGCCCACCAAGCTACGCCCACCAAGCCATGCCCACAGAACCAGTAGTAAAAAAAATTGGATTTCACCACTGATTCATACATTGCCTAGCTATATATATTACACTTATATTGTTGCTCTTTTACCACCATTGACACATGACCGCTAATAAATTAACCACAACTGAACACAAGAGAATTAATCACAATGTAACAGACATCTCCTTGTGGATTATATGTGTACATTTTCTGTCTTTGAGGCTATAATGAGGAGAGACTAATCATTCGTGCTCCGTTAGTTAAAATATTTATATTCTAATTCCTGTTTTTTTTAATAAAAAAAAAAACCACACACAGCGTAGTTGACACTAAAAATTGGCAGCCAGAGCAATAATGTACAATAATAAAAAAAGCATACATTAAAATATTATGTAAAACATACAGAATAAAATCTCCGTACCAACAGAGCAACAGAGAAGAGCAGCAGCATTATTATTAAAAGACCTGGGAGAATAAACATATTCTTGCCTCATGTTGAACATATAATTAAGATGGCACCAGAGAGGGATTCTAAATTGGCCAGGAGAGGGGCACAACCACCCCCAAGACTGACTCCTTGGTAGCCGTATCCTCCAGGACTAGAGGGCACCTGGAACATACCTGCTGAAGATGATATTTGGATAAAGTAGGGACATGCTTCTGTCCCTTGCAGCATTTATTATATTACCGAAGTGTCCTGACAAAACCGTATTTTTAATGTCAGGAAATGTAAAGTGGGGTTCAAAAGCCAGGATACATGAAGTAACTGAAATAACTGAGGAATTGGAACCAGGTCTCAGCTGGCAGGAAACCATTAATCTCCCCTACATCCTGTACTCCCCCAATTAATTAGCACTCATGAGCTTCACTGATAAAGATCACAATCTAATTCTGTCTTCCACCTCTCCTCTTACCCTTTCCTTTTTTCCCCTTATCTCCATCTCTCTGTCAAAAAAATACATAAAAATAATATTCTTCTCATAGCTCTACACTGGGCATAAGGCCTTTAAAATCACCTCTGGACAAGATGGGCAGCACACAAATCTAATGAGTATGAATGAATGAGTGAGTGAGTTAGTTAGTGGGTGAATGAATGAATGAATGAATGAATGAATGAATGAATGAATGAATGAATGAATGAATGTATGAATGAATGATCGATCCAATGAATATGTATAAATAAATAATAAATAAAAATCTGGGGGTTTTGCCCCAGGCATGGGGTTAGTGTCCCTGGTAAATAGTTTTGGAATTTGAAGGTGTTGTGATTTGACCTCATTTGTGCAAGGCTTTGTGTTGTGTTTCTGTGGTGGTTTCATGTGTATTAACTATTTTGTTTAGTGTTTTTTAATCTTAAGTTAACTGCTCAGAGTTGCAATTTGTGAGTTGGATAGCCCTATAAATTCCATCAATAAATGAATAAACATATTGGAGCTGTGTTTCACAAAATTGAGAAACAAATTGTACGCCATAATCAGATAATCTTTAAGATGCCACAAAAATACTAACTATTTTTGCTGCAGACAAGACTATTTCTCAGAAACTGATGAAAATCCAGAAAGATAACTGGTTTCAATATCTGGTTTTCTCCCCTTCTCAACTCTTCTGTTGCTTCAAATCCTTCACAGTCCCAAATGTAGTTCTGAGGTTGAGGCACAGTAAGTAAAGCGTGTTTTTTACTTAGTAGTCAAGAGGGCGCAGTGGCCTATCGATTAAGATGCTGAGCTTGTCGCCTGGAAGATTAGCAGTTTGAGACCCAAGCACCCTGTGATGGGGTGAGCTCCCGTCCTCGTCCCAGCCCCTGCCAACTTAGCAATTCAAAAGCATGCAAATGCAAATAGATAAAATAGGCACCACTTTGGTGGGAAGGTAACGGCGTTTCGTGCACCTCAGCATATAATCATGCCAGCCACATGATCATGGAAGCATCTTCGCACAACACTGGCTCCCTTGGCTAGGAAATGGAGATGAGCACTGCCCCCTAGACTGGACAGGTTAAACCTTTCTGCTTAGTACCGCTGTTTAACTCCTGATAGAAGATATAGCCATCCTGTCCCTTTGGATCCAGAATTCAGTGGGAAGCAATGTGCCATTTGTCTCTCTCTCAAGGCTTTGTTTGAAATGTTTAAAATGGCTTTCTAAGAAAGTCATGTTTCAGTATGAAACATTAAGTTGCTTTTGAGCCGGATAGCAGAGGGATGATAATTCACCCTATAATTCACTTTGAACCTTCTTCTTATATCTAGCTCAATTTTGATGATGATTGGGCTTCTTCTCTCATTCATCAGGTGGAACAGCATCTCCCCACCCCGAGGTTTGGATGCCCCAACACTGTTACACTTTCACAACATAATGGAGGCCTGGGTGTTGCCCCTGGTATTTGGATCAGGAAAGAGATGAGCTCTGTTACTATTGATGGTTAATAGTTTATTCTTGGGCACTGGGGTGGGGCACGTTTGAGGGGTTTGTAAGGTGCAAGATCTTGTAAGATGTCACTTTTGTATGAGGTGTGGCTAGACAGGTAGTCCTTGACTTACAACAGTTCACTTAGTAACCAATCAAAGTTACAACGGCACTGAAAAAAGTGACTTATGACCATTTTTCACAGTTACGACATTTCCAGCATCCCCGTGATCATGTGATCAAAATTCAGATGCTTGGGAACTGACTCACATTTATGACCATTGCTGTGTCCCAAGATCATGTAACTTCTGCAACTTTCTGACAAGCAAAGTCAATGGGGAAGCCAGATTCACTTAACAACCAGGTTACTAACTGCAGTGATTCATTTAACAACTGAGGCAAGAAAGGTCGTAAAATGGGGCAAAATTCACGTAACAAATGTCTCAACAACAGAAATGTTGGGCTCAATTGTGGTTGTAAGTCGAGGACTACCTCTATTATAGATAGGTATTTTATATAGGTTTGTGCGTGTGTTCAGTTATTAAGTTTTATGAAGTGCTGGACTGGGAATGAACCAACTGACAGCCTAATAGCAAGGATGTAGCCCTTGCCAATGTTCCATACAAAAATTCTGGGTGCAGCACTCCTTGTTCCATAGTATAATCATGCTTTAGTAAAAGGTTCAGCTGCATACATAAGGCCACAAGTAGTGGAAAACACCTTGCCCATCACCCCATCATCCTGCATTTAGTATAAGATCCAAATGGAGACTCTAAGAATATTCAGTTCAATATGTTTAGAAGCGCATGGGGTTTGAAAAGTCAGGTTTAAAGGGGTCTTGATTCTAGATATCTTTCTCAGATATCCCCTTCAGATCTTCATGCTTAATGGATGAAGGCCAGGTATGCCGGATAGCTGGTGTATGGGAGAACTTTTGGGATACAGGGCTCTATAGTTTATTTCCTTAGGTGTTTGACTGAATCTTTGACTATGACAAAACACAACAATCACCTCTTCTTCCCTGGATTCACCTTCAGATCTATTTTCATCCCTTTCTTAACCCTGCTCAGTTAAATTTTAAATTGCACATTGCTTCAAGGGAGGGATGAGCCAACTGCTGGCCTCTGCTGCTTTGTAAAAGCCTATACACATTATTGGAATGGATGTGTATTGACCAACCATCCTAATCTATAGTGGATAGTGCCATTGTCTTCATTAAGCCATTCATCCAATCCTCCACTCCAGCTCTCAGCTCAGAGGAACATCCAGCAGCTGACTCTATGCTCCAGTCTTTCTGACTCAAGCCTCCCATCTGTGAGAAGGGCTGACCCTGATGAGGAATCATCCGAACTCCTTTCCCTCCTCTACATATCCTAATCAGCCTTGTCTTTTGTTTGGCTATAATTTAATGCACGGCATATTGGAAGGTATCTTCGCCCCCTTCCTTCCACTGAGCCTCCTCTGAGACGCAATGTGGTGCAGCAGTTTGCTAGGAAGGCATCCTGCTTTTAATTAACAAATTAAAATCCTCGTTAACAATCCAGCCCTAGGGCTGTTTGGAGGCCTGCAGTAGCAGAGCATTTGTTCTGGAAACAGCATTAATTAGTAAAAATGTATAAAACAGGCCCAAACATATATGCATTCACAGAGGGAAAGGAAATGCGCAGAGGGTATTCAGGCATCTCTGTTCGGCAAATGAGGAGCAACTAGTGAAGAGGACAAGGGTCGCATTAGTCATGTTGGTAAGTGACACTGGGAAGTAATGAGAAGTATGTAGCCTTCTAGTAAGAATCTCCTTTAACATTTAACCTCAGTCAATAGCAATAGAATAGCACTTAGATTTATATACCACTTCACAGTGCTTTACAGCCCTCTCTGAGCAGTTTACCTAGTCAGCCTATTGTCCCCAACAATCTGGGTCCTCATTTTACCAACCTTGGAAGGACAGAAGGCTGAGTCAACCTTGAGATGGTGAGGATCGAACTGCTGGCAATCGGCAGAGTTAACCTGCAATGCTGCATTCTAACCACTGCACCAGCATGGCTCAATAACTATATTGTGTTTTCTCCTTTCTCCCACCACCCTCCCAAGAAATGAGTACTAGCTATTGCTGGTACTTGGAGATGGACTAGAGCAGACGTTGGACTGTTAGCCCTGTAGATGTGTAGTGACACCACATGTTTTATCCCTTATTATTTCACAAGCTATAGGGGTCTGATAGGAATTCAGTAGAGCCACGTTTGGAGGAATATAAATTACCCATTCCTGGATTATAATGCTATCTTGCCAATTCTGCTAGTTCACATTCAGGTGATTACACTCTCTTGTTCTCCCCAGTGATGCTGCTTTGACTTGGTATGACATTTGCCTCTCCTGTGAGTTTTAAAAGGAAGAAATAAAGTGACACATTCTACCTGGCTGTTAATCAGTCTCAGGTGGTTGTATAACTAAGTAAACCCAAAGGCTGTATTTTATTTGTCCCTAAATAGATCCATGTATTGGAGACGGTGGCAAATAACATTTGTAGGGCAAAAAGAGGAAAGCGGGAGAAAGCATTGCCTAAAATTAGCCATGGAAACTATAATAAAAGCATAAAATAGTTAAGATGAAGATTTCTTTAATACTCTAATTGGGTCCTTCATATAAAATGGTGTACCTCTGGAGAAAGTGTACGCCGTTTGTAGACTTTGGATAAAGTAAGCTCTGTATGTACAACACTTTAGGAAACAGGTTGTTACAAGCAAAAACAAAATCTTTGTAGACTACATGTACAGATAATAAGAAGACAGAATACAAAGACCTACAAATAGTATTAGAATAACTGTATCAAAAGAAAGCAAAGGTAGTGCCAATAGTAATCCCAAAACATCTGGAGCACCACTTGGACATCATCGGCATTGACAAAATCACCATCAGTCAATTGCAAAAGGCAGCTTTACTTACAACAGTTTACATCCTCCAGTGATACCAT
The DNA here is from genome assembly GCA_003457575.1 of Thermophis baileyi. NCBI lineage: Eukaryota > Metazoa > Chordata > Lepidosauria > Squamata > Dipsadidae > Thermophis > Thermophis baileyi. The sequence continues at coordinate 5,844,785 of QLTV01002260.1, read as the reverse complement.
TAAATATGATTAAGCAACAACATCTGCCTATCCCATCTTCTTGAGAAGGACTCGATGGGTGGACCAAAATGCCAAATCCAGTCTGAACATCTGACTATGTGACCCACCATAATAAAAAGAGCCCGAAGAGCTCATAGCATTCTGAATGCTGCTGAACACCACCCCCCCAAAGAACCAACAGAGCAAGCAGAGGGAACCAACTCCACGGGGGATTTTATTGGCTCATAAACAAAGCCTGGGGGGTGAACAATTAAAACCAGCTGACAAAACACAGTGGAGCTGGACCCCAAAATTGGCAGAAGGGAGACATTCCATTAGTAGCTGAGCTCTTGGCTCACTGGTGGTATACTTAAGGGCAGAAGAAAAGCTGGAGCACATGACGAAGTAGCGTAGAAATCTTGTTGCACTAAAATATTCATATTTTGCTTTAGAGTCTGCCATTTTATTTACGATGCAGAGCTTCTATCCCATACCATCATGAAGATTCAGGACAAATTTCAGGGAGACTAAGCTACATTTTTGGCCCCAAATATTTTCAATACTGTGGTGTATTACAATAAGTGTTCAATAATTCTGCTTTCAGTGATTGGATAGTTATCATAACCGTGCTGGGCTAAAGCACTGTGTAAGTGTTAAGTTAACAGGTAACTGTTTTTAGGGTGTGTTTCATTGACAAATACTGAAAGCAAACAAGTATTTATATACTGAACAATGAAAATTGAATCCCAGTTGAACTCCAGGATGAATGGAATTTTAGTATGGGTATAATTAGAACAGTAAATCACCCACAAAACCCACACCCTTGTAATTGAAACAACTTTAGTGTGGTCATTTTACATTTTCTTGGTTCTTCTCTCCCAATCATCTCTAAGCTTTGTAGGATGATATTTATATGCCAAGAATTTCCAAGAGTAGTCAGTAGCATCTCCACCCTTCCATGTTTCTGAAGGGAAGTCCAATTCACAGTGTGGATTTGTTAGTTCCTCAGTTGTCACCAAATTCTATTGTATTATTGCTACAATCAACCTTTATTAGTTAGCTTCATCCCCTGCCTTTCCTCCAGGAACGCAAGGCAGTTTACACAGCAATCTCCTTTCATTTTATAGTTTAGTTAAGAGCTGTGGTGGCGCATTGGTTAGAGTGCAGTACTGCAGGCTACTTCTGCTGACTGCCGGCTTCCAGCAGTTCGAGTAGTTCGATTCTCACTGGCTCAAGGCTGACTCAGCCTTCCATCCTTCCGAGGTGGGTAAAATGAGGAGCCAGATTGTTGGGGGCCAATATGCTGACTGTGTAAACTGCTTAGAGAGGGCTGTAAAGCACTGTGAAGCGGTATATCAGTCTAAGTGCTATTGCTATTAGTTTGAGAGAAAGCTCACAGTTACTTACATAGTTTCCATGGCTGCAGGCAAGCCTGAACTGGGTCTTCTTGGGCTTAGACTAACACTCTAATTCTTGGGACACATTGGTTCTTGCATACATATATCTATATCTATCTAGTCAGTAAATGGATGCCCTCTCTGTATATTTCTAGCACAATTGCTTCAAGCCAGTCAAGGTCATAAATACCCAAGCTGTTAGGGACCGTGTCATCCCATGGGTTGCTGAGTACAAGACAGATGTATAGCAATGGTGGAAAGAGGCATAAAAGCCTCTCAACCTTTCTCCCTCATTGTTGGTGACAAGGCCAGGGTGATCTTTTCAAGCTCAGGCTGTCCCTGGACACTGTCAGGCTGCTTCTGAGTGCAGTGAACTGTCAACATATGTTACTGCCGTTGAGGCTGCGTGCACACACTGTGAGAAGACAGGCTGTGTCCCTCCCCAATGCAATCAGGGTCTGTTGGTGGTAGCTTGAACTTGACACTTATTTATGCTGCATTAAGGGAGAGGGAGTCACAGTGCTAGGCTTAACCTGTGAGGTGCGTGGTCTAAAGATTGAGCAAGTGCCCTCAGCAAAGCCATGCTTGCTTCTGCTCAGCTGTCTGATCCTTCTTTGTCTTTTCTAACCACAGGCCGTAGCTTACCCTTAAGTAATACTTGTGCATCAGAGCTGATGCATTTTGCTGTCTTCCAACCTTATGCCTTCGCATCATCCATAGGCAAATCAGCAGTACCTTTGCTACCCGTGATACTATCCAAAACGCAAAGGCACGAGCTGTTGGTTTCCAGCCATCTCTGTTTTTCGAGAAACAGCAAATCTGCAACCACCAGGCAAATGAAATTTGCTCCAAGGTTCAGAGGGCCGTTAAGCACCCCTGCTTTAATACATCCGGCTTATCTTTTGACACAGGGCTTGTCTGCTCCCCCAGATTTCTTTCCTCCTCCCAATATCAGGAATGAAAAAAAACCATGTACAAAAAGTTGTAAATCAGGAAGACGAGGCTGTGTCAGAATTATTGCCCTCGTGAGGCAATCTCTTTGCGACCCTCTGTGCCTTGAATACATAACATGTTGTAAAGTCAGACTGTGCAATTCTTATGGGCATCAGGCATCCCGGACTCCATGCACTGCTTAGCAGCAACTTCCAGCCGGTGCCGATCTCGCCTTAGAAATCTTTTACCTAATCCATTTACTGCCCTTTTGCAATGTGATTAGTCTATATAAGAAATCTCAAATCTGATCAGACACATTTATGTGAGTTCAAGCAAAAGATTGTGGAGGAAAGCAATTTTACAACCATATGTTCATGCCAGGGATTTGGCCACCATGTCATACTGGGAAAGCTGTGCCTTTAGGCATCTGGCTTGCCTCAAAAGTTGTGCTATCTTGCACTTTTTGGTCTCTTCTGCTTTTATTTGTTCAGGCCGAAAGTCTGTGTTCATAGAACATTCTTATTCGTGGTTAACTCAATAAAGGTTTACTCAATTTTCTAGGTTAGTATGATATACTGGCTAGCTTCCCACAATGCATTAAACAGCTTTAAACCTCTAAAGGGTTCGCTATTCATTATTTCATTCATTTGTTAGATTTATATTTTGCCTTTCCTCCCAGAGCTCAAGAGAAATACATAGTGCTTCATCCTTCATTTTCCCCAGTAACAACACTGTGAGGTAGGTTGGGGTGAAACAAATGACTGGCCCAAAGTCACTTTGTGAATTTTCATGGCTGAGGATCAGTTTGAACCTCCATTTCCTTGGTGCCCATCCAACCCCACTCCTGTTGGTCTGCATTAGATTGATGTTCATTTCATGATGTCTTGCTAAATTCCAAATGCCGAAATCTAGCACACAAGCAAAATAAATTCAGGGCTGACACATATCACTCTACAGTTGATTTATCAGTCATGTGAATTCTCCAGATGGCAGCATGACCAATAGGTTCCTGTCCCATAAGAGAGATATACAACTCCATTCTTCTTAAAGTCAAATAGATTCCCTAAACTTGATGAGTGGCAAGTCAGTGTTTTGTTTCGAATAAGGTCCACCTGAGCAGAAAGGGGATAGTGATAAACAAGAAATAGAAGGGCATATCTAGTGGGAAATGAAGCTAGAACGGGTTAGCTGAGTATTCTGTTATGTCAGTGCTTTGAAATGGCCATATAGATTAGGAGATGACCCTGAGGGAGGGGTCAAATGCATCATTAATCTCGAGTCTCTTCGCACCCACAAGAGATTTAAGTCCAGCCCACCTTGAATTCTGTTGACTCTTACCTACTGCCAACTCACTTTGACCATTACTAGTTCAGATTCTTGTTGAGAGCTTCAGCATGCAATAGACTTATATCTATTCATCTCAACTATTTCGACTTCTGGTTTTCTGCCCTTGACATGAAGTGCTGTTTTGTGAAATGGGCAAGTCTTTATCCCCAGAAATCTTTTTGAGGAATGTTTAAACTGTGATCTTAGAATTCCAAATATGTTCATTAACCCAAAAGGATGGCCTTTCCCCCCAGATCTATACTTGCAGTCCTGTTGATTCAGTTACCACACTAGGTAGCTTTCAATGAAAAACGGGAATTATCTTCAGCAGATATTGGTATGTGGATATTGTAAAACATCCTGACCAGTGGTGGGATTCAAAAATTTTTACTACCGGTTCTGTGGGCAAGGCTTGGTGGGTGTGGCTTGGTGGGCGTGGCTTGCTGGACATGACAGGGGAAGGATACTGCAAAATCCCCATTCCCTCCCCACTCCTGGAGGGAGGATACTGCAAAATCTCCATTCCCACCCCATTCCAGGGGAAGGATACTGCAAAATCCCCATTCCCACACCACTCCAGGGGAAGGATACTGCAAAATCTCCATTCCCACCCCACTCCAGGGGAAGGATACTGCAAAATCTCCA